>JASAND010023753.1:0-326819 GCA_030248195.1 Trissonchulus latispiculum | reverse complement strand
ATAAAGACATAAATTTTAACCATTTTTCATCCGCCGTTGGCATCTCGACTACGTCCAGATCGGGATTTTGACAACGTTCCATGTGATTATTTCTTTTTGACTCGGAATAAAACAAACAGAGACAGAGGTGGCACTGGAAAAGTTTAGATCCGTGACTGCGCTCTGTGTTGAAAATTTTTTCAGGATCCTTGACTAGACAGTAGCGTTGATTCTTTAACAGAAGAAGAGTAAAGTGATGAACCGTATCCTTTCGGTCGGTCAAATGGAGAATGTTCAGGGAGTCATCATAGCCGTAGACGTTTAGCGAAATATGGTTTAGTCGTTCAAACTTTGGGATATCATCGATTTTTACAGGAAATGAAATTCCTGTAAAATTGAGTTCGCCACAGTATCGCTCATAGTGAGAAACTCGTTGAGGATTGTTTTCTACAGGATGTAATCCTGCTAACACTGCCCACATAAAACATTTGTCGTCCTCATTTTGAATGTTCAAAATGGCCTTCTTTGATTGCAGCTTAGGAGGTAGAGGGATATAAGTTTTCCCCTTTACAGGTTCATATTTAGTCATGTGAACATCTAAGGTATGAATGATACTAACAACCCATCCAGATCCTCTTTCCAGATATTCTTCAACCTTTTGACTAATATATTTGAAGGAGTCCAATATTGCAGCAGCAATATTTTTCCGACTACACAGCCTTTGTACAGTACTATGAAAGTAGCAGGTTATTGTTTCTGTTGGGTCAGTTGCTTTCTCAAAGGTTATTTTTAGAATGACATCAAACTTGATACAGTGTAAAGATTCCAAAACCCGTTCAATACACCTTTTCAACTCAACATGAACGCCTTCATACAAACACCAGAGATCATTCCATGGCACAGCACTTTCAGCTGATAACAGTGAACATTTTTATACTTGGCGGTCGATTTTTCAATGAAAACTACAGAAGATTTTGTTTTAGGTCTTGGAACCACTCCTGGACTGATCACGCGGACACCGGAGTGACACAGTGAATGTCTACACATATCCTGACGTCTCTTGAAAGGTTTACCGCAAGTGGGACACTGGTGTGGACGGATGTTGTCGTGAACTTGCCTAATGTGAGAGTTAAGGTTGCCTTGACGAGTGAAAGATTTACCACAAACAGTACAAATCATGACTTACGGTAGAGTCCAGCAAAATTCGTTGAAATAAAAAATATCAAATATGGAGAATATGATCCAAATTAAAGTAGTTGATAATAATCAAATATAATGTTCAAGTAGTCAGAGATATAGCAAAACGACAACAGTAATAAATCCAAACGCGTGTCGAGTGGAGTATGAAAGAAAACTGATGCAGAGCTTAGATTCCGTTTGTTTATATACCTCTTTTCCGGATTTGATTTATTACCGACTCAAATTTGCTGACTCAGCGTTCGCACAATTTCGTCACAGTAACGGTGTCAGTTTTAATTGGTTTTCGGTTTGCACGACCACTAGAAAAACTATTTGTACTAGCTGGGCCCTGGCATTTGTCCTTTAATTATTTTTACCCAGTGCCAACCTGTATCGAAAACTTTGTTTTTACTCCAGTTACAACCTGGTACATACCTCATGACTAATCAAATTTTACTTAATTTAGTAACAATGAACAGCTGCATTGAATTTAGTCACAGTTACGAACATGCACCGCATCAATCAAGTGATTGACATCGTGAAAAGTACCGTTCAATGTTTTGCTATAATTTATCAACTGGGTAGTACTACCCTGTACCGTGACTCAACCCCAATTCCAGTGAGTCCAAACCTGTACCTAACAGTTGTCTATGTTAAATGTAATTTGTTACCTACCACAAGGAATTGCAGCAAGTACAGAGCTTACTCCTACTTACGCCTATCCTACTTACGCATAATCATTTTCAAAACTCAAATTCCTACTTACGCCTAATTCTTTCTGTCAAAACTCACATTCCTACTTACGCCTAAAGAATGTTTACGCAAAACTCGGATTCCTACTTACGCATAAAATCTACAGTATCCACTTTCTGACGTTGTTGCGGAAGTTGTTCAATTTTTCTTTAAGGGGGGTCCACCTGATGTGAACTAAATAGCAAATTTGCAGCTCAACTTTATTTATTAGAAAAACTTTCCAACTTTCCCTGCAAATGAAATACTAACTAAACTAATTAAAATATTCCAGCACATCTGAAAAATTTTAAGTTTTCTAAAGTAAAGACTTTTTGTTCCCCAAAAGTTTTTCTGTCGGAGGACAGCTGAGTTTCGACTATTGACTTACAATATACAACTTATACGTTGTCCGAAATGAGGAGGGTACTTGGATCTTGGTTCTGCTCACTAAAGTGTTATAAGCTCTAATAAAAACATACATGAATAGATGTTCGACCGTATGTCTTAATGTATGTGTAATTTCTTCAGTTTAAAGTTAAATTAAACACACAGCTGCTGCAACACTATTTGTCGAAATGTTACACAGAAATTAAATGAAGATGTTTATACAGATTATTAATTCTACATAATTGCATTGTAACACTGTACAAAGTGGATAAGGGAAAATATGTAAGTGGATTACGGTAGAGATTTCGTTTTAGGTGTAAGTAGGAATGAGAGTTTTGCAAGGAAATATTTTAGGCGTAAGTAGGAATTTCAGTTTTGAGCTTTACGCGTAAGTAGGATTTTGAGTTTTGTTATCTCTAGGCGGAAACATCAAATGTTAGGCGTAAGTAGGATAGGTGTAAGTAGGATACACGGGCACAGAGTATCTTAAAACAATTAAATAAAGCAAAAATTAAGATTTCCTGTCTGCTTTTGGACTCATTGTGCTAAATCAAACAACCTTTTTCTACAAAATTAAGTGACATTGTACATGGTACTGCATAACTAACTTCCAAATTTACTTTATAGGTAGCACAGGATAGCACGATGACTCAATTTTGCCATATATAAGGAGGAGATTTTGGGCAGTATCACTTAAGTTTCTTTTCTGTCTCAGCAATGTTGTTTTCACACTCAACTGTACCGATTTTACGTTTGTGGTTCACTTGGCGCAACAAATATGCTGATTTTGGAGCTATGCTGGTGGATGGATTTACAATACCAGTCCTCGTGCTAGTGGCGTCTCTCAGGTTAGCGGGTCAAACTATAGGAGATTCTATATCCTGTCAGATTCCTTCCCAGGTGACCGCGCCGGTGGTAAAATATTTTCTAGATATTTGTTTCTTCAAAACGAGTATTCCAGATAAGGATTATTTGTTAGTAGTAAACTAGTATGTAAATCCTAGTAGTTGGTTAGGGCATACCTAGGAACTATGGTAAATATTGAGTTATGACTTTAATGTACTCTTGGTACTGGTTTGAATATATACACCACTTACCAGGATTAGAAGTCTTCGTAGCTTAGATATCTTCTGTTTCTTCTTCTGCTTCTGTCCTCCACCAGTCTTCTACGTTTAGCGTTGGTTTGAATTTACTTCTTGACTGAGGATATCTAAAATAGAAGAAACATTGTAAACTATTGTTTATTAGCAATTTTAAACAATTTGAATAAAGGATAGCACTTTAAAATGATACATTAGAAATACAAAATTTGACTCGATGCCAGACTCAGCATCGCAAGGCAAGTCTTAAGTGCAGCTGTAGATGTAAGTTTAAATTAGAAGTATAAATTCAATAGACTTACGAGATTCAAATGATGATGGTGTTGATGATGATGGTGGTGGTGTTGATGATGATGATTGGTTGAGATTGTGGCAGCAGTAAAAATGTGTTTAGGTTGAAGAAAACCCTTCATTTTATACTGAAAATTGAGGTTAAGTATTTAGGGAGGTGGGACAGCAATTCAGAACAAATTTTTGAAAGTAGGCTGAAAACTTGTATGTTTATGTGTATAAGAACTAAATTAATGAGTGTGTGGAGTTTGCTTTGGAGGGGGTAGGAACTAGTTTTTTTATTAAGACCCCCTCGTAATGTTTAAAAAGTAAAAACATTTTAAAACATTATTTAGGGCAGTGTTCTATTTTTCAATTTCTTTAGTTTAATGTATTTTTACATCATAGAAGTTTTCCTTTCACTTCGTTGCAATTCACCATGGGTTTACTGTGCTTGATTTGTCAAAGCTGCTCATCTATGATTTCCATTATAATTATATTGTCCCTAAATATAATGATAAATGTAAATTATTGTTCACTGATACTGATAGTTTATGTTATTTTATTGAGTCTAATGATGTATATAAGGATATGTATACTGATTCCCATTTGTTTGACTTTAGTGACTATCCTTCCGATCATTTTTTGTTTTCCACAACCAATAAAAATGTAATGGGGAAAATGAAAGATGAGACGAAAGGTAGTCTCATTTCAGAGTTTTGTGGGTTGCGGGCTAAAATGTACAGTATTTTGTGCGGTGGGGAGGCTAAAAAGAGGGCAAAGGGTGTTAAAAAGTATGTTGTTAAACGTTATCTTAGTCATACCGATTATGTAGAAACTTTGTTTGACAAATCTCTTCGTCGAAATGTAATGAATATGATCAGAAGCGATAAGCATCAACTATTCACTTTAACTTCCAACAAAACTAGCTTGTCTGCTTTGATGATAAGCGTTACATCTTAAACGATGGGATTAATAGCTTGTCGTATGGTCATTGTGATATTGTATAGTTTGTTCATGTAAATAAAGAAACACCAAAGACTTTGTCTTTTTTATTGGATATGATAAGTATAAGCATAGTCTATACAACAAACATTAGAGTTATTCATTGTCCTGTTCTTCATTCAAGAATGAGAGTAGTAGTTGATAAGATAGATAAAGTTATGAATAATGAATATTATGAAAACTGACCTCAGTGGACTTATAGGTAGGAAAGTAGATAAATGAAACCAGGAAAAACTGGTTCTATTGTAGCAGCGTGCTGATGTTGGAAAGAAGTCTAAGATGCCTCAAAATCTTAAATTAACTTAATTAGTGTAGTATATTAATGGGTGAGGAAGCGCCTCCGACAACACAATAGTAGAATTATAATGGTAGCACGTGCCACAATCGCTACAGATTAGCTGCGTAGGATCTGCCTCAAGCGCCTCCTGCGCCTCTGCACCAGAAGCGGTATTTTTATACTGCTGTGGTCATACTCATAGGGTAATTCGACCACGCTGATTTCGAAATTGAAAAGGAAAATTTGGGAAAATTTACGGATTTCGAGATATTCGACCCGGAATATTCCGGATTTTGAAAACTTTACTCAAATGTGGTTGATATGGTACTGAAATGTAAGAGGTCGTTGAGCAGAACAACTTTCTTGGCTGCGACATTTTCCGGAAATGCGTCTAGCGAAAGTTACGACCGAAAAGCTGAAAATCCGGGAATTCACAAAAACCCGGATTTTGGACCAAAAATTTTATTTGCTGAAAAGTTGGCCATAGACTAAGTCGATGGCGCTGATATCGAAACTGATTTAGAAATTCCCGGAAAATTCCGTGGTATTCGTCACGGAAAATTGTTTATAAGAAGAAAACTGCAGCGGCAACCCATTCATGCCAATTTGCTTGTCTGCTATTTGGTTTGTTCTTTTGCTTAATAATATGTTCTGGTGCCTTTAATTTTGGTTTTGAAATTTATAGCTAAATTGGTGTTGTAGTTTACGTTGTGTAATCTCTAGTAATAAACTCGCATCACACCTTAGATTTTGCTTCTTTGTTAGGTAGTCGGTAAGGGTAATTTGACGGGTTGAATTCGGCGTAGAGAGTGAACTCGTTAATTCCGTGAACAACGTTAACTCTCCTTAGCTCAGAGCTCTAGGGCTGTCGCTAAACTGACCGAATCTCGGGAGGAACATTTAAAACTGTAGAGCAAAGGGAGATGTTTCGAATGAGTGTAGTTCTAAGTATGCAGCTGCTGGCCAGCTGTCAGAAATGGGCTAGTTCCACCCCGAACAGAAACCTCGACTTTTTGAAGCAGGATTGTGCCGAGGGTGCCAGAGCACTAACAGAAATAATTCTGGAAAGTTTTCTCGGATATGAACTTAATTTGTGCCGTGAACTAGCAATAGTATATACCTCCAGGAATCACCACGTCAAACTAACCAATTCAAGCTATTTGTGTATAAGCCGAAGGCGATTTCTGGGGGTCTCAAAGTTACCATTTTTCGAGGTTTATAGGTGATTTTAATGGTTTGTAGGTCTGTTCAAAATTGTTGCCGCATGTTAACACAGTGTTGGTTTACTTATACTCAATCGAGATACCTTCCAAATGCACGTCTCCCTTTATTACTGCCTTTCCCTATTAGCTGAACTTATTGCTTTAAGCTTAACATTTGGCCAAATTTTGCTTTGTTCATCGATTCCTCAGAAACTACTTGAGAGATTCGAAAAATTTTGGATGATATTGCGGGAGGGACGTTTTTCGTAGCTAAACATTCTCTAAACAATTCAGTGCAAAATCGGGAAATTTACTATCGCATGCACTTTGAGGATTTTCTGAACCATTAAAAGCCACGGAGCCAAATCCAAAAAACATCCCTCGGCCCAGATGTCCAAAATGTCCATATCACTGCATAAAAGAAACGTCCATTTTAAGCTAGAGATCTGGCCGAAAAACAATTGGCAAAACTACGATCATTTTGTTTTGAACATCTCGAAAACGACCCAATAGATTGACGGGTTTTGGCAGGACAAACATTGGCACCATTGAGGAAGACCGTTTTCATTGGTTTGCGCCACAACTTCTAAAGTTGCGGAAAACTCGATGCGAATTTTCGAAATTTCCAACAATTCCATAAGGCCGTTCCTTGGCCCACATGTCCTTTATATCATGGCACTAAAGTTTTGGCTGATTTTGCAATATTGTGAATGTATCAAAACTAAGTTGTTCCCGGGCCTTGAATCGGGCCTTCGGGCCCGGGCCGGGCCCGGGTCGGTCCTGCACCGGGCCGGTCCGGGCCCGGATTTTGGAAGAGCAGGCCCGGCCCGGGCCCGCCTTGTCGTCTAGGCACGGCCCGAGCCGGGCCTTCGGGCCTTGTGTCGGGCCTTCGGGCCTTGAGTCGGACCTCCGGGCCCGGGCCTGACACCGGACCTTCGGGCCTACCGGGCCTTGAATCGGGCCTCCGGGCCCGGGCCTGACACCGGGCCTCCGGTTTGACGTCAGACGTTTGACATCTGACCACAAGTGCCACACTGGTATGGTTTGTAATATTCACAACTTGAAATGCTTGAGTTTCAATATACTGTTTATAGACTTGATGTTGCTTTGTCCTTGTTGTTTGTTGATTTCGCTTGGTGCTTTATGTACTTTGTCTTTCGTGCTTTTATTGATTTACAGTCACTCCAAACCTACTCCGAACTAACATCGTGTATACACTGAGCATACGCCGAGCTTACACCTTGTATGTATTTTGACTTAGTAGGTCTCTGGTAAATGGTCCAGTACCCCTACTTATGCACCCGGTTCTTCCTACCTACCCATCAATCTCTACTTTTAATCTTCCCTGACGAAGCACCGTGACTTTCCGTATGCGTCACTCCTAGCTTACACCAAGCCTACTCTGAACTTTTATCGGGTTTTTAATCACCCACCCTTAGTCTGGCCATTTCTTTCACCGGAACCACCAACCACCTGAGTCACTCCTAAAGTTCACCCAGCCTACTCCAGGTTATTATACACCGGACTTCCTGTATCCGAACATTTGTGGGCATGGTTGCTTTGTTGGCATGGCATGCTACTTAAGGCCTGAGTAACTTCTACTTACACCGACCCTTTGTTGTTGACATTTTCCAGAATCCTTTCCTGACCTTTCTTGCTTGCATTAACTTCCTTCAGCCCAGGTTTCGTACTCCGAGTCACCACAAATTAGCTCAGAACCTACTCCAAGTATACACCGAGCCTTCTCCGAGCTTGCTTCAAACATACTCGGTCATTGCTCTTTTTAATGTGTTTTGATTTTGTTTACCTTTTTATGTCATACTATTTTTGTACTTCCTGTATTTCTTGCATCGGTCAAGCACTGCCAGTTATACTTATACGATCTTCCTTATCTCCGCGATTTTTAGGAGAGTCACTCCTACACCTCTACTTCCAGTCCAAGTACTTGAAGTTAGTTATGTCCAGATTGGTGTCAATATGGTGCAGCTTCTAAAACATATCACGTTTTAACGTAGAAGAATTTAACAGTTTGTGCAACATTACATGTAATTACTAACAGCGCACAATCTCAAAATCTATCTTAGTTTCAACAAATCTAGGATACTTAGTTTCTCTACCCCGATACCAGATGGTATACTTTTCCTAGATCGTTTGCCGCAAATTGTAAATATTTGTCGCTCTTTCTTTAAACTCAGTGTAAAGGAACAAATAACATTTCTGTCAGTTAGTTGTAAACGGACCACCAGGCCAGAGAGAGCAATGTTTTAGTGCATTATTAGTGTCATTATTTTTAGTATTTTCTTTTTCTTTAATACCATCAATATGACTGCTGTGCACAGACAATAAATTGTATATTATTTGTTTAGAAATCTTTAGTAGGCTTACCCAGTGCCTTTGATTGTGGAAATGCCTTCGCGCCAAGATAAGTTATACCAGGAACTGTATCT
The DNA here is from genome assembly GCA_030248195.1 of Trissonchulus latispiculum. Classification (NCBI taxonomy): domain Eukaryota; kingdom Metazoa; phylum Nematoda; class Enoplea; order Enoplida; family Ironidae; genus Trissonchulus; species Trissonchulus latispiculum. The sequence continues at coordinate 318,241 of JASAND010023753.1, read as the reverse complement.
GAAACATAAGATTGAAACGGCTACTAATCTATAAGTACTACTTTACCATCTCTTCACCATAGTATCAATTAGTAATTCGCACTGATATTTTTATGTTCAAATCATAGGAGTAATTTAGAACAGTCAAATAATTTCCTCACCACTCTTCCGTTATTATTGTTAAATTGTGTTATACTTTTTACTTACAGAAATAACTCTAATGATAAGGGCGCTCATCTGGGCGGTGGGACTGGTGGGCCCGGTGATCTGGGAGGTCCGGCGGTTGGCGGTGCGGGCGCTCATCTGGGCGGTGGGACTGGTGGTTGTGGTGATCTGGGAGGTTTTGGTGGAAGCAGCTTCAGGTCAATGAAGCCAGAGGAATTTGAACAATTTCTCAAAGGGATGGACCAATTGGAGGTTTCCCCAACAACGTAAGAAAAGACCAGTTAGTTTTGTAAACTGAGACACTAAATTCCCAGATTAAAATTTTTAAACACAAGTCGGTGACCTATCTTAAAATATTTGGTTGGTTGATTTTGCTAAAGCATAAAAATTTGAGACAATAAATATAAGCATTCTCCCAGTTTTGAAGCAAAACATAAGATCCCGTGTTTACAACAAAAGAGTCATGTCATCAATGATAATAATTATATAACTGCAAACTACTTTCAGGACCATGACGACTGAAAATAAACCGATTATCGTCAAATACTACGAAAAGGTCAAGCGCCAAATCCACTGTGGCAAATGTGGCATGGCAGGCCATAAAAACACTTAACAACAGGACGGGACGATTCAACTGCCCACTAGCCGCCGATGAGTAATAAATTTAATCATATCTTATAAAACTATTACCTGCGATTCTAAAACATACTTTTAAACAATTACGCAGTAAGTAATCCAGCCTAGTATTTCAATGCGAAATATTTTATCACTTAGATACTATGCTCAGCTGAAGGTTGATGAGGACACGACACAGATACCGCGATGGAACACACGTTGATGAAACCACGATTCAAGTGGAAATCTATGAAGAAGTTTTGGAAAAAAATTTTAAATAAAAAATAAATCGAGCACTTAATTGTTACTTAATAAAGAACTAGCAGTTGAATTTTTACCGCACAAATGAAGCTCTACTAATTAATAGTTAGTTGACTAATCTCGGAAAACGAACGGGACGGCGTTAAAGTAGAAACACGGGTGAAGTAGAAACTGACTGTGGCATCTTGGAGAACTGGGTGTACAAACAGGATGCTGTGGAGGTGTGTGGTTGGTAAGGAAATGAACTGGATGTACTAGGTGTATAAACAGGGTGTTTGACTGGTGTTTAGTTGGTAAGGGTAATAACTGGGTGTAGAACTGGGTGTCAGAACTAGGAGTATAAACTGGGTGAAAATACAGGAGGTACCTAGGAGTAACTACTAGGTGAACTGGGAATATGTGTCGCGAGCGAGCAAGGGACGATAGAACTGGCAGTAGGGCGGGTCAAAGGTCAGTTGCTCCCGAGGGCTGTGCTCATATACTACTAGCAGAGTTGGATCCGAGTCTAAAATTCAGCAAGAAGCGATTCTGGTATTTTATAAAACTTTTTCTTTTGAATATTTAAGGCAAACAAATGTTGTCTTTTTAAAACCTGAGAATGACCATTGCAATTTTGGAAACAACCTTTTATGTCATTTTAATTACCCGCAGCTTACTTAGAAGTGTTCCAATACAGTCTTTCAGCGTGTTATTTCTGAACAAAACAACCTTGATAATGAAAGCGGCCTCTATTTTGGGAATCGAATATAATTTACTCCCAAAGGAATGCCTGATAAACAAGCTGCAAACGGAGTGCGTTGGACTAGAAAACATGCAATAAAATTTATCAACACGTCAGCCTAGCAAAGGAAATAAGATAAGCTCAGAAAGAAATTGTGACGATCTAAAAATGTTTTGAAGAAAGGAATTAGTTGCAACCATACCACAAACAGCATGACATTACAATGCTAGAAGTACCATTGACGCAGAGACAACAAACCAGTGAACGATACATGCGTGAATGCGCTAACGTCATCAAAAGCAATGTCAACGCTGTTTTTAAGATAAACAACCTATGCAGACAGTCTCAGCTTCGATCTGCGTAATCATCATTTCTATTGAATCAACAAGCTTTGTTTCTGTGACCGCTATATCGACTTACACGAGGAAACCTTGGGACATGTGAATGATGAAACAACATCGCAGATACCGGCCGCCAATAGTTGACTTACTTAAACTAAGCCAGAGCTCAGCATGACCAAGAGCATGATCTAGCGAAATGGACATCCTAAGAAATATTATTTAATAAACAGCATGAAGAATTATGGAAATATAGCAGACTCAGAAGTAGTGTTAATTACCATAATTAAAAACGCTATGTCCTACTCCGATTGTAGTATAAACTAAACACTCACCAATTGCGCGAAGAACCGCTAAAGAACAAATATAATTCTAATTGGAGGGTACACCCAGTGGACATGAAAGAAGAAATGCACACAAACATTATCAGAAAATATAAATGTGTATATATACTGTCGAAAGATCAAAACCATAGCGACGACTAGACCAGCAACCAAGATCAAACCGCCCAGAACTCCGATTACAATCACCAGTACTCGATTCCAGTTAATTGATGCTGCTATAACGAAAGGCAATCACATAGAAATGTGTCAACAAACAAAAACATCAATGTAAGTATATGTTTTCCAGACGTTTCCTTTAACCTCTGCCCACTAACATAAACCTATTCTTACAAAAAGCCAGAGAATGCCCTGGTGTAGAAAATCGGGTGCCTCATAGACCATCCATTTTAATTCTTTAGTGACGGATTGACCATATGGAATATTTGTGTAATGTTTCTGCGATGTTTGGGATCTTCACAAATTCACAAACATTTGAGCCCTGCTCATGTGCTGAATTCAAATGAATGCAGCGTTTAGTTGTAAGTCAATAGCGATCCAGAGTGAAGTAATATGTGCTAGCAAGAGTACTAAGTGCATACCTTATTCTCGTATCAGAATGAAATCTTAAATTTTGATAGCTTTCAATTTTGATACTCACTTCTGAAGGAAAGACTCCATCTATAATTTATCATAATTCTTATTTTTAATTTTATTTTGTTACGATTTTGTATGTCAAAGCATCTGGACAACCAATATAAAGAAATGCATAGCTTGTTATGGCTAGCTCTCTGGATTCCTTGGATTGGTGTCGGACGTATCACATAACGTCGGCGGAACTTGGGTAACAGAATAAACTCGACTGTGGCTGCTGAGTGTCAAGGAGACAATAGTTGAATTTGAGCTGAGTCACATTATGAACTACGAAAGCGATATTGAATAACAAATTCATGTTTTGAAATTTTAAGTTCACGGGAGAATATCTTAGGAGAGATTAGGGCATTAGTGTGCAGAATAGAGATTCGTGTTCATAATAACAGATTAAATTTCAAAGGAGGGGGACCAAAAATCAAGGTTGTAGGTTCAATTCCATATTAGCCATTGCTCCCCTGTTTCCACCTTGGTCGATAGGCAAACTGCGGCAAGAGTGAATAACAGCAAATTAACGATAATGTAGCATGTTTAGGCAGCCATGGTAGAGTGTAAGAAATTTTGCACCTTCCGTTTTTTACTTTGATTTTAGATGTCTACTACTAGTTGCATTTTCTTTTCTGCTTACACTGGATTATATATATTTGTTATATGTAATAAAATCGTCTTAACCAATAAAAAACTAATGCGAATACAGTTCAGGTAAAGGAAATTCGGGAAAACTGCTTCCACTCAAATTGACACAGGAGCTGAAATATTAACCTAAACACTGTGTCAGAACGAACTTTAAATAAACGGAATGGAAACAGTTTTAATTCCGAATACACATAAAATTGAAATGTTTATATTTAGCCAGCAAATGCTACTGCAACTATTTTGAAATACAGTCTGAAACTGTTCTTAGGGCGTTGGTTCGGGCGTTCGCAGTTTGAATTGGGATAGTACAACGTTGAGATAGCGCAGCGTTGAGATAGATCAACCATACCTGTTAGCCCAATTACACCGAAGTGAGAACATTGATATGAGCTCCGGCGGATTAAGAACAACAGCTCTGTTAAGGAACCTCATCCAATTTATCGTCGTAGCTACAAAAAACAACCTAGGTTTCATATTCGTTTGAATGAGCTACGTTTTCAAACGTTGATTCGTTTTGTAATGAGCTGAGTTTTTGTGCAAATGTTGTAGACGGTAGTAGTTTTTTTGAAAGCTGCAGCTGTAGGCTAGACTAAATAAAAAAAGCTTGTTGAATGAATGAAATAAGAAAGCAGCTGCGCTTAATTGCGATAAAAAGCAAACAGCAAGAAAGCACCTTTGTTTGGATACTATAAAAACCAAACGTAGCTGCATACGCAGATAGTTTTTAAGATTCGTTTTAATCTCCGTTTCAGAAAACGAACTAGGCTTGCGAGCTGCTTTCATAATTTGGACGACGTTGAGGTGGTTTTCAACAGCCTTAACCACACAAAGCGGTTTTTGGGTCAAATCTCTAGCTGAAGCAACGAAGTCCCTAATCGGCATTAATAAAATGTGCAATGAAATATTGATTGAGGATAAATAAACCAAATTGCCTGTGAAGTTTATCAGTAATTTTAAAAAATCTGATTTCCTCCAAAATGCTCATTTTTACCCCGAAGATCGTTTTTGGTTTATATGGAGTTAACCATTACAGATAGCTCAAAGATTGTAAAAGCAAAAATGTTAGTTTTCGGGCCGTCTTTTCAGCCATCACTACCAATCCGGTGTATCGATGACTGAGTCTATACTGAAAGAATAATGGCGCAAACCAAAAATTTTCTTCAAAACTCTTTTCACCTACAAATACGTCACTGGCCCTAGAATAATAAAGAGCACCAAGATAATATATTTGCAAAGTTTCCTTCACTTTCACAAAGAATTAAAGCTATAAGGTCAAATTTAAACAAAGCGATATCACCAACTTAAGCCATGGAGGCCTATCGGCCAACGTATGACAGAAATTCGTTGTCTAAGTCAACTACTCAGAACGATATTCCCTTCGCGAAGATAGTACTTCTCATTCCCACCTCAGCTATAATGACGTTGCATTATTTCCTTGACCAAACAACTTAGTTCCCCCCACAAATTTACAGAAGCCAATTGTAAGACAAAGGGCAGATCCAGCTAAAAGTATTACAAGTTAAAATTAATTAATATTTAACTCAATTAAATACCTGCTCCATTACTGAAGGAAATAACGGAGAAGTAATGGAAGCAAAGAGTAAACAAGAAGTAATAACTCATTTTTCAGAGATCGCACGAGAAATAACAACGCAGACGCACAATTAACGCACGAGATCTGAAATTGCAAATAAAACATAAGTTTATGAATGAACTGTCCAATCAAGAAGGTAGAATTTCTCGTAAAGCAAATTTCAAGCAATTGTTGGTTTTTAAGATTACGTTAAATGATATATACATCATATAAGGGACTGTGTCAAAATTCTAGGGTGCGTAACGCGTTTTGAAAGCTCGCTTTTGTTGCAAACGCGTACACGCTTTTTCCTTAGATGCTACTCGCTCTGCTTTTAGAAAACACGCTTTGCACTTTTTGTCTGTCTAAAACCCTGACGCCTATCTACATAGCAGACAGGTGTGCTATATTTTTTGGCCAGTCTGAAAGCAATTTTTGCTACAGTCGGCAGCTTCCAGTTGTTGCTTACTGTTATGGGCAGTTGCAGTATGAGCAAGGCCAATGTTGAGACTAGATCACAAAACCCTCTAACAGCCATTAACTTAAATTTGGTGCATTTGGACCATAGACCAAGAAGAAAAATGTTCCCCGCATTAAGAGCTTTCGATTGATGTCAAATTTGTCATGTCTTGAGAAACTTGAGCAAATAGACATTTTTGCTATATGGGGGGCAGACCGACAGATTCGCATGCAGCGACCACGTTGGGCTACTTAGCTAGAATAATTGTAGTCAACACTGAACTACAACCACCAGAAATAACGTCCAACGAGATATTTTGGCATTTGGTAGCTGCTGATTGCAATCGTCTCAGTTACAGGCAAAAAATTGAAAAAATTCAAAATTTGGGTAAAAAACCAAATTTCTAGTGACGAAACATATGGAAATTGGGCACAGATTATCAGCATCATTTGGTATCGTTAGAAATGTCTATTTATATACTGTGATTTGTTGGAATCAAATTTTTTAGTTAGGCCTTTGAATTTATGTAATACTTGATCAAAGTTGAAACACCCCAGTTTTCAGTAACGAAAAACGTCAAATTTCACAGTCAGCAAGCTTCAAAAATTATTTTAGAAAATTCAAAAACCTAACTCAAAAATCTAATTCCAACAAATATATAAACAGTATATAAATAGACGTTTGCTAAAATAATAAACGAATAAAATCTTTGCCTAGTTTCGAGATTTTTTGACACTAGTCAAAAATTGAAACTTTTCCAGTTTCCTATGTTTTATACATGAGATCTCAAATTTGAAGTGAAATTACTCGTTAACCGTAAAAGATCCTACTTCAATTTCAAAAACTCGTTATAATATACCAACTGGAGAACAAAATATGTGAAAGTGAGCAAAATCGGAGATGGTAAAAAATCGGCTAAAAATGGACCCCCCTTAAGCTTTGTAATAGCTTAGCTTTACCGCTCAGTCTTGTAAAAAATTGTAGCAATGTATACGCACTAGCGCATTAGTGTAGCAATGTATACGCACTAGTGTATTAGGGTTTAGGTATAGACAATTTTTCACTTTAACAGATAGCTGAGCTTTGCCTTTTCAAGTTTTCAACAATAAAAGCAAAAGACTTGCAGGCTGCAAGTTGCAGCTAAAAAGTAGACACATAGTGAAACACGGTTATTGGGCTGAAAACACGGACACGTTCCTTTTTTGGGAACTTTCTTCTGGTTACAAATCTGAAGTTTAATTAATGAAATTTTTCTATTAATAGTTGTGTACATTTAATTACTTTATATGCTTTACACTTTTCCATAATTTTTTAATTTTAATAGTTTTAAGTACAAAACCGTGCAAATAAAATTGCATCATAGTTTAAAAAATTTCTTTAATTAAACTTCGGGCATGTAATTTGTATAAATGCACAATTATTAATAGCAAAATTCCTACAAGTAAATGCAATCTTTGGTGATCATTTTGTGAGATGGTGAAACGTGTTGGAAAACAACTGGGAAAATCCATCAGAAATAAAGCTATATCAGGGCCTTAGAAAAATTCAATGTTACATCTTAGTTTTCAATTATTTCGGCTGGTGAGTGGTAAGATTAAATTTAAACATTACATCATGAAAAAATCAGAATCTGAAGTTTCGGAAGAAGGAAAGCGTGCCCGGTGAGCGCAACCAGGTTCAACCCTAACTATTTAATGTATAATTTTAAGTAATATCAGAAAACAACTCAAGTTTTTGGGTTTCCGTTGTTTATACCAGTGAAAAATTGGATGTATCTTACTTGACAGAAAACTAAAAAAAACGTTTACAGTAACAGAATATCAATAGTTAAGAGAACTAAATTCAACTGATTGAGGTACAACATAAAAATCTATTAACTACAAATATTGTAAACATTGCTGCGAAGTGGGAGTGTAATGTTTAGTACAAATGGCAAAACCTCTAACTGTAAAAGAAAAATGCTCATTTTAATGGCAAGTTTCATATGAAACCAACCTCGATTTCTTCGAAGAACATGCAGCGAAAACTAAAAGTTTCCTGTTTATCATTTAAAATTAAGTCTCTTTAATTCAATGCGAAATTTTGGGCTATAACTTTCAGGGTGTGTTAGGTGGAAATATGGAGATAGGGCATTGTTTAAACCAGTTATCTGAATTCAAACTAATAGATTTCGTTAAGCATTTGCTATGTGTCACGCTAAGAAAAATGCCTATTCAAGGATGATGTAAGGTTATATAACTTTAAAACTCAAATTAATCAGTTTTTACATACATGAAGTATATTTATTTAACCAATTTAGTTTAAGCTCTTGCTGTTGTGGTTTAGATTTGTTTAATCTTATTATTATTTTAGGTATCAAAAACTGATGTGATGGTGGTCAGGGAGCCAATGGCGTTTACCTAGTCGCGTGATAGAAGCAATTTCCGACTGACCCGTTGACCACACTGACAACTATGCACAAGACGATGAAACTCCAAGATTGCCCTGATGGAAATTCACTCCTGGCCCCTCGTTACTACAGTTGGGAAATCAGGCCCACGTTGAGTGGATGTAGTAATTGGCGGTCGTACTGTTCGATTGGTCTTGTCAACAGAAGGCAAGATTCTCCTGGATTGCCAGGGTATTCCAGGGGTACTTCCCGTGCACAATTTTGCTCTGACTACTGGTTTGAACGAACCTAGTGGGTATCACTAATTTGTGAAGGATCCCATCAGAAATGGCTACGTTTTGCGTTGGCGTACCACTTTAATGAGTGGGTAGTGCGTGGGCGCGTGTCTGTCGCGAGTGGGATTGAACTTGGAACTGCGTGGGAGGAAAATGAGTATAAATACCTCCGAATTTTAGTCGTTGTCAATACATTCTTTCTTGAATTCAAAGCATGGCTTCTCCAACAAAGTTGGTCAGAATGGATGCTAAAGTTAAGACTACACCTGATAAATCTACACATCCACAGAGGATAAAGCATGTTCTAACGTACCTCCTCCTGTGGCGGTTCTGCCAGGTTTTTTCCTGCTAATGAAGCATGACTTCTTTACGAAAGATTAATATTCACTGATCGAGGTACTCATAGCATTGATTTACGGTTTTTCTGTCGAGCCAAGGATGCCAAGCAACATTACCAAACTGATAGCAATGGATACTCAATACTGCGTCCTGGGAAAGGAGTAAATCAGAGCGAAGCGCAATCGATAAACTCAATCAAGGCTATCGTTGAAATGTTGGTAAAGCTTGGGCATGATGAAGACGAATTACGTTCTGAACTATTTATTAACTAACTTTTCGATAGAACTATTAACATATAACTGAACATATATTCGTATCATTTAGTTGTTGGTTCAGTATAGCTCTCACTTTGGTACGATCCTGTCATTGCTTCGTTGTTTAGTGGAATTAAAAGTTTATATAATGCTTCTCGTCAAAATGGAATTGATGTAACATTGAAAGAAGTTAAGAATTGGTTAATGCGACAAACAGTCTATTCTGTAACAAGACCGCCCAGATATAAGTTTTCCAGACGTGATATTGTCGCAACTGTACACCAAACTTGGGCAGTTGATCTCGCAGTTAGGTTGAACCTTAAACGGAGGAATGGAGGATTTGGCCAGTAGATAAATTTTTAAGACTGTTTGCACGTCCAGTTGAAGCAAAAACACCTGACGATATCATAGAGGCAGTCGAGAGTATATTCCAGGATTCCATGATCAAACCTTCAAGTCTCACGACTGACTGAGACAAAGAATTTGAAAACAAAAATTCATTAATTTTATGAAAGAAAATAACGTTTTCGTTTATTTTGCAAGTATGAAGCCGTTAAAAGCGCTACGGCTAAAGGTACAGTACAGGAACTAAAAATCGTATTTATCGATATTTTCTTCAAAATGACAGCTTCTATTACTTAGAGGAGCTCCAGAAAATGGTAGATGGTATGAAAAAACGAAAAATGAAAGTCCTAAACAATTTGTCTCCAATTCAAGCTACATCCGATAATGAGAATCAGTTATTTAATATTTGGCTTTTTAACCCATTTGATTCAGAAACCACAATCACCATTAAAATGGCTTAAGAGTAACCGTAACAGATTTTGCCGAAGAAGAAACTTCCAGAAAGAAGAAAGAAAAACAATGGATCAGCCAACTTTTCACTGACTATCTTTTTGGAATCAATTGGGAACATATTCTTCGTTTCAACAAGTCCCCGCCCTCCCCGCCCCCCGGGTCTGAGTTTACTAGCATCCATTATGTTGAAGACCGTTTTGAGCTCCCTACAGCCCCCCAAACATTTGTGTCACAGTCCCGCCCCAATGTTCTGGCTTCTCGGATCAGAACTTTGCCTCAAATTGTCCCGGAGCACGTGAAGCTTCCCGGACATCTACATCGCGGTCCCTCCCAGCCTCCCAATCAATAACGTTGTTCCCAACCTTCCCATTTCTTGAAATCTTGCAGCGCAAAAGGAACAGGATCCACCTGACGAAAGGTGTGAGAACCCGTAACCGGTAGTGGAAGAAAGAAAGGTGAACGTTGTTTTGGGTATTCACGTTTTGGACTTTGATATTTATTAATATTTAACGTTATGTATCATAAAACAAGTAAACGAGTAAAAAAGGCATACACATTTAACGTTGGCGATTATGTAAGGGTTCAAAAAATAAAATATACTTTTAAAAAAGGTTACACCCCCACTTTCTCAGAAAGAATATATCAGGTGGCATGCAAACTAAACAGTCTTCCACACAGTTATAAGATTAAGGATGATGCTGGAAATTTGTTATTTCCATCCTGGTATTCTCAAGAGTTGTTACTTGTGCTGAACCCCGAAAACCAATCTTTGAAAAAATTACGAGATATTCCTGTTGTAAAACATGTTTCGATTTTAGAATGCAATTCTGCTCAAAGTGTGAACTACATTTACATGCACGAAATATTCATGGTGACAGTTTTTACCAGTGCGATCAATGCGAAAATCTTTTCAAAAGCATGGTAACCTTCAAAGACATAAGGACAAAATTCAAGGTGAGATGAAACCAGAGGACCATTATTATCGTTGTGACGAATGCTGCAAGGCATTCAAAAAATTTGGAAATCTTCAAAGCCATAAGGATAAGATTCATGGTGAAGTAAAGCCCGATGAAACATTTGACGAATCTAATAAATGTTTAATGGAAACAGATGATAGCCCTCAGCCTACATTCGAACTGCAAGAGGAAGACAACAACCATACCATAAATACAATATTATACAATAAAGAGGGTTGCACAGCAGGACAGTCGTACCTTAAAAACTGCAGTATACGACTACACTATTGGCTTTACCAATCTTGAAGAGCTAACAGGTAACGACATATATGAAAAATTGCATGAGATTCTGGCGGACATATTCAACCGTTTGCAAAATGACATGGACAGAGCAGCGATGTTAGTCTAATTAGAACGATCCTAGACTGCATTGAGAACGTACTTTCTGGAAACGTTGAACTGTCAGAAGCAGACAAAGGAGCTCTACGCAAACACGTAAATATATTACGAACTTTGAGAGATAAGAAAGTGAAACTTAAGGACAAAAAGCAAATTATAGCACAGAAGGGTGGCTTTATTCCCGCTCTCCTCGGTCCGCTAATTGGGATAGTCAGTGGTATTGCAAGTAGCTTTATAAAATAATGGAGTCCTAGTAAAACCTGAAGAGTTCGATCAGCATCAAGAAATTCTAGAAAAAGATGTCGTAGAAAAGCTAAAAGGTAAAGAATCTGCCGACACAAAGTTAAAAAAGTATCAACAGGCTAACTACAGAAGACGGTTTTTAAAGGAAAAGCCCTATAAATTAGATATAACCACTACGGAACCCACCGAACAGGCTCTTCTCGACATTGTCTCCACCCTACCTATAACTCTCCAAAGCAAAGGGAAAAATCTCATTAACTCTGTCCAATCTATTCCTGATTTCAAAGTAAACGAGAAAGGGGAGATAGAGTATAAAGGTAAATCTGAACCGGGTTCTAGAACCTTTGACCTAATTCATGACTTTGTCCGCAACCGTAAAGCAGTCTCTCCTGCACGGGGTTGGGAATTATTCGCAGAGGCTCTAAGGGAAAGTAATGTTCCAAGGGAGTTTATCGGCAATCGTCAACGGTGGGAAGCAATAAAAGGCACCCCAACCATTACAGACACGGTTGAACGGATACGAAAAGTAAGGCAGAAACTTCAGTTTGGAACGGGACGCTACGTAAATCAACCTAAAACAACAAGCGACAAAACAGTCAGAACTAAGCGAAACCGTACTAAAGGTGTAAAAGGGAAACATTTAAACTTCAGTAAAGCACTGGCAAAACTAAAGTGGAAGAGCTTCTAACTAAATTATATTACGGTCCGACCCAACCCTCAGCGTTTTCCGGTATAAACACTTTAGCAAAAGCATCAGGAGTCTCTCAAAATCGGGTCAAAGGGTGGCTGGGAAAGCAATATACCTACTCTGTCCACAAACCAATAAAGCGAAAGTATCCTCACCTTAGTTACGTATTCCATGATATAGATGAGCAGTAGCAAATTGACTTAGCAGACATGGCAAACCTAGCTGACCAAAACGACGATTACCACTTTCTACTAACCTCTATTGACGGCTTCAGCAAGTACGCGTGGGTAGAACCGGTAAAACGCAAATCGGGGGCTGACATTACTGCGGCTTTTGAAAATATTCTAGCTCAGGGACGTAAACCCCAGAAAGTATTAAGTGACAGAGGGAAAGAATTCCAGAATAAAAAGTTTCAAAGTTTACTAAAATCAAAGAACATTCGCTACTACACCTGCAATAACCCAGACATTAAATGTAGCATAGTTGAACGTTTTAACAGAACCCTGAAGACATAAATATGGAAGTACTTTACGCGAACAAGGAGCTACAGGTACCTAGACGTTCTCCAAAGTTTCGTCAGTGGTTATAACAATTCAAAGCACCGTACTATTAAAATGAGTCCAGTTGAGGCTTCGATACCAGAGAATGAGGGGAAGGTAAGGGAGATCTTCCTAGGAAAAGGCAACAGGTTAAGCAAGCAGTTTAAAATAGGGGACATTGTTCGAATAAGTAAGACTAAAGGAGATTTGAGAAAGGCTATCTACCAAATTGGTCAGAGTAACTTTTCAAAATAAAGTCGGTTCACCAAGCGGAATGTACGAACTTGAAGACTTAGCCGAAGAGCCAATACAGGGCCTGTTCTATCCCGAGGAATTACAAAGAGTTGATAAACCCGACTCTTATTGGGTTGAAAACGTAATAAAGCTCGGAAGCGGGGTAGAAAGAAAGAGTACTTTGTCAAGTGGTTAGGCTATCCAGATAAGTTCACTAGTTAGATATCAGAAAATGACGGATTTCTATATGTTCCTCCCCAGTAACACGGGAGACTTCAAAACTAACTCTCTAAATGATTATCGGGTTAAGCTCCCTCATAGAATAAAATTGCAGGGTGAGTGGGAAGTTGCTCTCGTAGAAATGATGTATCCAGTGACTCGGGGTAATCTTTCTGCAGCTAACTCGGCCGTCTCCTTTACGTTTCCAGACATGACCTCAATGGTTAAACTCTTACCTAAACGACACTACGAAACAGTGGACGACCTATGTAATGCAATTAATTTCACTATACTTAACATGGAACACCCCGTACCGTACCGTACAGAGAGTACCAATTAAATTTAGATTCGATGGGTATAGGCACAGGGTAGTGTTTTCAACACCAAAGACCTTTCCCAATACCGTTAAGTTAAGCAAAAATCTCTGGATGATGTTAGGTTATTACCCCCACCCAATGCAAAGGGACGGTGATATTTTTCTGGTACATACAGGCGGAAGCTATTTAGAACCTCCTAGCCTTACTCCAAAGATTAAGAGGACAAAGCTGTGGCTTGCTGTTAATTATAGTAATAAAAGTTGAAGATAAAAAAAGCAGATGTACGTTCGTTCAGTTTTTTGGAATTGTTGCTTTTTAAATTTTGAAGACATTTTAAGATTTTGTTCTCGTAACTTGCAAATAGCCTTATTTGCAATTTTGCCATTTAGCACGCTTGTCTGTTAATAATTATTTGATTTGCCATGTTTTCGTAGATTTCTAAGTGATCCGAACGTTTCAAACAAACTCTGAAATAAAATGCATAAGTTTTGAAGAGAGGTAAATTTATCCAAATTCTAAATATGCTATAATACAAGTGGGAGAAGATCCGATAATAGAAGAGGAATCTGAACAATGCTGGATTTGGAGATATGGACAAAACAATTAATACAGCCTATTAAACAGCATAATTAAAAATGTAATAGTAAAAGTAAAGTATAGTAAAGTATAGTAAAAGCATAGTAAAGTAAAGTAAAAACGCATAGTAAAAGCAGGGGTTATTTTCATAAAAAATGTTCTCGAGAATCTCGAATCTAGCAGCTGAACTAAGTTTTTGAGATCCGCAAGTCGCACTGAAAGACACGCTGAGAAAGTTGTCGAGTCTATTTCTCTGGTCGATTTAAGGTAGGGAGGAAAAGGGTAGGTCTCAATAACACTAACTAAAACACGTTTAGGCTTCGATAAGGTAACCGTAACGCATTTACAGCTACTTCAATTGTCTTGGAGAAATGCGCACGCTGTTGTTGTCCGTGCGCAGACTGTTTTCAAGGCGAACGTAATATACTTGGCTATAAGCACTGCTCTCGGGTAGAGAATTCCTTTGAGTTTCAGAACTGTTGTCGCTCCCTAAGTAATTGACACGCTAATTGACCAATGTTTAAATGTTTCCGAATCTGATCTGGAATTTTGGTTCAATATTAATTAAATATTTACACAAAAAACAGTTATTACCTCCACCGCAGCGTAAACATGATGATGATGAAAGAAAATGATTAATAAAGGAAGAAGCAGAACTTTGGTACCTATCGCAGCTGTATGGTATGGAACTTTAACTAAACTTAAGCTTTATAAAACACTGAACTGTACAGTTAATTTCGGCTATCTTATCCATCTTTTGGGAAGAGCAAACAGTAGAAAGGCTGGAGCCACACCTGGGCAATGGGGGGGTGGACGAGGGGTGGCCACCCCAGGTCCCACATACGCACCGAAATGATACCTATATGATTTCTTGGAAAAATTGACGCATCAAAATGATACCTACATGATTTTTTGAAGATTTTGCGCTAAGCAAAATTTAACTTATTTACCCATCTGTTGCCACAAATTAGTTTCTTCAATCTCCACACAGTTTTGACTTGCCTACACACCAAATTTGTTAGCATGCAAGCACGCAACTGATTTGACCTATCTGCGCTCCGGATGTGGTCACTGACGCACCGAAATAGCCTTACCGACGCACCGGATTCGTCCTCTGACACACCGAATTTGGCTTACCGACGCACCAGATTCGTCCTCTGACGCACCGAATTTGGCTTACCGACGCACCGGATTCGTCCTCTGATGCAGCTAATTTGGCTTACCGACGCACCGGATTCGGCCTATGACGCATCGAATTTGGCTTACCGACGCACCGGATTCGTCCTCTAACGCACCGAATTTGGCTTACCGACGCACCGGATTCGTCCTCTGACGCACGGAATTTGGCTTACCGACGCCCCCGATTCGTCCTCTGACGCAGCGAATTTGGCTTACCGACGCACCGGATTCGGCCTATGACGCAGCGAATTTGGCTTACCGACGCACCGGATTCGGCCTATGACGCATCGAATTTGGCTTATCGACGCACAGGATTCGTCCTCTGACGCAGCGAATTTGGCTTACCGACGCACCAGATTCGGCCTGTGACGCACCGAATTTGGCTTACCGACGCACCAGATTCGGCCTGTGTCGCACCGAATTTGGTTTACCGACGCACCAGATTCGGCCTGTGACGCACCGAATTTGGCATTCCGATGCACCGGTTTTCGGTAATCTAAGCACCGGATGGATTTAGGGTTTTAGATTTAAGCTTCAACCTCAACGAGAAGAGACATTGTGGAAAAGTTGCTGGAAAAATTGTTTCAAACCTAATATTTTAAAAAATTTTCTACTGGGAGCTACGTCTCCAGATACTGCCTGTCTGTATTCTTACTCATTGTTCACTGCTACGACAACTGACAAGCTAATATTTTATTAGAGTAAAGGCAGATGTAGCAGAAGCCTGCTAGTCTTGCAGATTTAGCCATTAAAAAATTGACAATATATAGCATATTCGCTATAAGCGAATATTCGAATTCGAATAAGCGAATAAGCGAATAAGCAAATAGGCGAACATACGATATTCCAAAAATTGGCCAGACTGTACATACCTCATTAATTGGTCGCGGAAATGCTCTAAATTAATTCCTGGGAGGAGTCTTAACTGCAAAAATTCTTCAACTTCTGGGGGGCTCCGCCCCCCAGACCCCCCGTAGTTACGTTCATGCGTTCAATGCTTAGTTTCCATAAGATTACAGCGTATTTTTACAGGGGGGGGGGCGGGGCGGGTCCCCCCGAAATTGACCTTCCCCCCCCGTAATCGCCCCCGGGATTTTTTGAGGGCCCAAATTTGTGCCAAAGCAGGCAAATTTTCAAAACTTTTCCGGCTTCGCCAGAGATTTTTTCGTTAAAATGGCTGATTTTAGCTTAAATCCTGGTGCTTTTGGGAACTTTTAATGCCTCGACGTGCAAAATACGCCGAAAAATACTCATTTTTACAAAAACTCTTCCTCCCGAAGTTTCTCCCCCCGTAGTGTTTGAGGCCGGCCGGGGTTTGACAGGCCGGCCGCCGGCCGGAGAGTCGCCGGCCGGCCCGGCCACTCCATTCGGCCGGCCGGCCGGCTACCGGCCTGGAGCAGTTTACATTGTAGCTATAATGACTGCTAAGATATTGTTTTTCGGGTGTTATATTAGAAAAATGTAGTTGGAAGTGTGCACTGATTACACGAACCAGAAAAACACCAAATTTGGAGTTCATTTTAAACTTAGTTGCTCTACATTGTAAATTTCTGACTGTTGATTTGCATCCCAGCCGGCGCAGCCGCGGTAGCTGGCGGCTCGCCGGCGAGCGAAAGTCGTCGGCCGGCGGCCGGCTTTAGCCGGCCGGCCTCAAGCACTACCTCTGGGAAGCTTTCCCCCCCCCCCGAAAACATGCCTAAAATACCCTGACATTAGGTTAAATAATTGAATGACCACAGTGTACTGTAAGTAGACAATCGACTATCCACAGTGTTATTTTTCTTTTCAAATAAAAGCTTGTGGTCTCAAATTACGCACCAAAACATACAGTACCCACTTTGAGGAAAACGCACCGGATTTCCACCCCCCGTCCGAGAAAAAGTCTGCCCAGGTATGGCTGGAGCATATAACTTTGGGATAATGCTGCGATCGTAAGTAAATATGTTAATATAAATAACGGAAACGGAAGGTATTTTAATAAGCACCCGTTTAATCAGAATGAAGTTTCCATTGAAAGTTTTTGAAGGTTACTATAAATAATCTGTTTTTGGCGTTTTTAAGGAAGGCCGTCATACTTTCACCACAGGCATTTTCTATCATCAATGAATTGCTACTTCTCGGCAAATGCAAGTAGTAGCCAAAGTGGCATTCTGACGGCAAAATGTTCGACATCGACGAAAGGAAGATTTAAAATTCGCTGTTCACAAAAATGATAGCCAGTTAAATATCCCAGTAAAGCTAATACCATTAGTTTTTGTAATGGCGACGGTAGTGAACCTACACAAAATAATATGTCTGAGTTTTAAAGAAAACAAAGTTGAGAATAACATGATAAACATACGGTTAAACATTTTGTCCGATGATTATATTAAGAGATTAAAATTTTCTTTATTAGAATGCAATTGCGGATTTATTGAACTTATTGCAATAATTTTAATTGCCCCATTAATAAAAATTAATAAATTATTAATAAATTAATAAAATTAATTAACAAAATAATAAATATAACTATATATATATATATATATATATATATATATATATATATATATATATATATATATATATATATATATATATATATATATATATATATATATATATATATATATATATATATATATATATATGAATCAAACTTACTGAAACCTATTGGTTTTAATTTAACGACATAACCATCCATTGAATCTCAGCGTCTCGAATTCCGCCCACACCAAACAGAATGCTAAAATAATATGATGAAAATCGCACTTTTAAAATTTTTGAACTGTTTATAAAACCTTTTTATCAATGAAAATTGATAAATTCAGGTTGATGAAAAGGGGGAGCCTGTACTGCTGTAAGCTTGATGATTATCTTGTGAATTATTAGCTTGTTGTAGCTGTGAAGGTAAACATTTGATAAAACTGTTAACTGTTATTTGTTAACCATTATTTTTTTAATTAAAATTTAATCTTTATTTCACTTGCAGATTTCATTTTGTTTTATTTCTGCTTTGTGTTCAAATGATTATCTTTCTAATCCTGTCCATCCTTTTCGCGTATTTTGTTCAATCACAGGTAAATTGTTAGCAGATCTTTTCAGCGTGGTAAACCATTTTTCATGATGACGTTATTAAAATTAACAAGCTTAAGCCTGAGTTCCCAGCTGATTGCGCGTTCAATCGCTAGAACTTAGCGCTTTAAAAACGGTAAAATCTTAAATTAAATCTTAAACGGTAAAGTTTTACAAAAATCATTTTTTTGTTCGCTTTTTGCCACACCTAATCGCTTTTGTCGGTCAAAGTATAACGTTTTGCATAAAAAAGTTAATAGCTCGTATTGTGTTTAACTGTATGTAAATTTCTCTCATTCTTTCATAAAGTCAATTGTATTTCTCCACTTTATAATTTTGGTGCAGAACTTAGTTATAAAGTGTTATTGGGAAAGCTTAATTTTTCTGATTCTAAGCGGCACCGTGTGCGACCATCGTGCAATGTGAACAATATCTGTCCCATTGTGAGAAAACCTCTATTCTAGATAGAGCGTCTTTACTTTCTTAGAGTTTCTTTTACTTATTCTAGAAAGACTCTAAACCTTATTGAGTCTGTTTGTGTAGCTTGCGAAACCGTGTTCAGTTATTATCCCAAACCGACTACGTTGTACCTTTCCGGAAACGGAAAAGAACTATGCCAATGCGATCACTTCATTTTCAATTCCTGCTGCGATTTAACGGTGATTATACTAGAAGGAGGACACTGCGAATAGTCGTCTAATAGATCTGTATCTAAATTTTCGTTCTCATCAGCAGCAGGAACTAAATAAGTTCTGAGAACTAAAATCTTGATCTTTCAAAATATATGTATATATCCGTTAACTTCAAAACTAAAACTAGCTTCGAATGGTTATTACCTTTAATTTAAATTTTTAGCTACAACTTTTAACGACTTATGCTTCTAGTAACACTAACTAACTAACTAACTACTACTACTACTACTACTACTACTACTACTACTACTACTACTACTACTACTACTACTACTACTACTACTACTACTACTACTACTACTACTACTACTACTACTACTACTACTACTACTACTACTACTACTACTACTACTACTACTACTACTACTACTACTACTACTACTACTACTACTACTACTACTACTACTACTACTACTACTACTACTACTACTACTACTACTACTACTACTACTACTACTACTACTACTACTACTACTACTACTACTACTACTACTACTACTACTACTACTACTACTACTACTACTACTACTACTACTACTACTACTACTACTACTACTACTACTACTACTACTACTACTACTACTACTACTACTACTACTACTACTACTACTACTACTACTACTACTACCACCGTTACTACTGGTGCTACTACTAATAATAGTAACGGTAGTGGTACTGCCACCACTAGTATTCCTGTGACCAATACACCATGGACTAAAGCGAGCATTGGGTTTGTTGATTTGAATTTAAAACCAAAGATATTTGGATTCGAAGTCAGACTGTAGTTTGGTTCTATTATACCTGAGTGGCTCAGTCGCTATATCATTACTAGAATTTTCCCAACAGAGGATAAATTTTTTTGGGTCTTTGTTGATCTGATGACAATTTTTTCTTTCGATTATTACCTGGCATGTTTTTCTTAAACACTGTGCAAAATTAATGAATATAAATATGTAATAATCCTTAAAGATGGTCTTCATCATACGTGTATCGCTTTCGGATAATCACGTCAGCCGTCGTCTTGGCCTGTGGGTCGATCTGTGAAGGTGCATTCTGTATTTACAAGTACCTAGAATAGAGAAATTTTGGGGAAATGCTAATTTTTTAAAATAGATTTTTAACATCTCAGTGAGGAGTGGACCGATCGGGCTCAAACTTGCTGTGTGAAGTGCCTGTGGGCAGGAGTACATGCTGTGCAAATTTCAGCCGAATCGGTCCAGCCAATCTCGAGATATGAAAAGTAGCATCTTTCTCAGCTCGTGTTTTCTCTCCTCATTTCTATTTTCCCCCCACCCTAGGGCTCGGAGGGTTTCGACCCCTAGGAACTTATGAAATAGTTAAATTTTGATTTGTTTTGCTTTGAACGATGGCTGGAGGGAAGGGTTTCTTTTACATATTTATGCAAAGTAGAAGTTTAATCAAAGTCTTAAATTATTGACTGATTATATTACGTCAAATAGACAGGTCTATGTGCTCATTTTAAATTATTGTGGAACAATACTTTTAGAAACGTTTGGAATGCTCAAACATCAAATGCACATGGAGGAGAAAATCCAGGAATTGAAATGAGGGAGATCAAGGGAATGAACGCTCAATGTGAGGAATCAATGGGAATGGATAGCCAAGGGGTGGATTTGGAGGACCCGTTGAAATTGGATAATTTGGAAAAAGATGAAAAAGCGAAGAATGCTGGGGATACCTGGTCCCCTGTTATTTATCGCCAGCAGAAGAAGGATAAGGACAATTATCAGCGTACCTTTGTTTTACTTAGTTCAACCTAATTTCCCACAGTGTTTAATTTTTAATTTTCATTTTAATATGGTTTTTCAATTTGATGTAAATGCTGATTGTAAAACTGTGATTACCAAACAGAATGAAACAAGGAAAAACTCCAGTTTATGATTATTGTTGAATTGAGGACATTTTCCATGGAATGTGTCATCTCCAAAGTTTTCAAAAGTAAAGGAAAAACATAACAGAACTACCTCAGCGTCGCTAAATACCAGCAAAGTTAGAACTGTTGGTTGTTTTAAGACTGCTCAAAAGTTAGCTTTGAAATTGTCAACAGGTGTGTTGATTCCCATTGTGTTCATAGTTACCTTTCAGCAGCGAACAAAACTTTATGTTACCGCCTTTTGAACCATCCAATCATTTTGTAGATTAAAACGAATAAAAGTTTAAGAATGGCTTAGCCTACATACAGATAACCAATGATGTATCAGTTGAATATACAATCGTAACTATTTATTTATTCGCAATAACCGAAGCATCAATTAATAATCAGTCAGTGATAAACAAAGATTTAAATTTCCTACATGTTTCTAATATAGGTTACAATTCGAAAGCATCTATGAATTGAGCAATAGATGACCTGATGATGATTCATTTCTTGATGTTCTGTTCTTGATATGACATAAGGCTCCGACGGTACAATTCAGGAGCACTGGTTGCTGTTGCTGGTTGCTGGGTGCACAAACCAGTGGGATAACCCACTAAAGCAACCTGCATACCTTTCTGGAATCCCGCTAAAGGTTGCTGTTGCTGGTTGCTGGGTGCACAAACCAGTGGGATAACCCACTAAAGCAACCTGCATACCTTTCTGGAATCCCGCTAAAAGTTTACAGAAATTTTGATGACGCCGACAAGGCTGACTACGATCTCTTGGTCCCGTAGATGAAACTGAGGTTGCATCCTGAACTCTCCTTTCGCAACTGTATGCAGGGCAGCTACATCCAGGAGTGCGGCAGCACAGTGAGTCCGCAGCTTCATACGCACATATCCAAACTCTCTCTTTCGAAGGCATATCCCACTATGCCAGCTGATCAAAGGGATATTATGCTTCGCGATATTTTTCTCTTCATTCTGTTCTTCTTCTTCTTCATCTCCTTCTCCTGCCTCAGCTAGAATGAATGAATGCTGTCGCTGAGTGGAAGCGTTTACCATCGGAACATAATTCTCCGCCCCTGGTTCATGTTCTTCAAAACTACCAGGGGAATAATATCGTAGCAGTATTTGGCTGTTCCTCTTCATTTGGTTTTTCTGGGAATCGCATCCCACATATGTTGTTGTTCACCTCGAATACTTTCTCCAAATCATTCAATTTGTTCATTTTTGCGCCCTGGTATGGTTTCTCAGCATCGCAGCCTGTCTCTTAGCACCAATGTCAGAAGAATCCTTTTGCTACCTTTTTCCACTGCTCGGTTTTCCATTTGTTGCTGCTGTAATGCACCGGAATGCGCATAGATTATCTTCGTACGGAACACTGGTGTCCGGTTTGGTATCGAAGGCTCTGGTGGCAGGACATCGCTTGCTACATTCGGGGAGACGCACTGGTGCTCCGATGAGCAGAGTTGGCATGGTGTACACAGTCACCAACACATTCGTCAATTTTTCTACGACGTCCTTGCTGTCTGGCCTATGATGCAGGGCCCATTCGAGGGCATCTCTGGCTCACTATCTTCAATGAATATGGTCAAGTCACTTCTGTTGGCGATTAGTCTGTGTCGGTCGAAGATTGTTGTGTTGCTACTGCCTTAATAGTAGGAAAGTTCATCGGTTGTTAGATCTCTCAAAATGAATCAAATGAGACATTTCATTTGGCCTTGCACCGTTGATAAACGAACACTTTTTCAGATTTTCTTCCATTCCGCCCATACACATTTCCTCCAACCGGAAATTATAGGATTTCAGGAATCTCATTGAGTGATGATGAGTCAGGATCCCCGCCCAAAGTCTGTTGTATATGTATGGTTTGAACTGTGTAATGCTATGCTTGCCATAACATTGCACCGTCGAAGTTTAACTATAAGTTTACTGTGGCTAGTATTACAACACAGTTTCAACACAGTTGTTAGCTCTATAGATGATTTGGCTAAATCTACTTTATGGCGACTGCAGTTGTTTGCTGTCGTTTTTAATGCTGTGGATTTTCTTACCCACGAACAGAAGTCAGATCATGTGCTGTATTTCCACCCTTTAGGAAATTGATCGTTTTAAGACAAATAGTCCATATTTAGGTATTTAGATATGTGTATACGGTTGGCTTTATGCTTATTAAAGAAGAAAGAACAGTAGTTTGAATATTCAATCGTGATAAGGCATAGCCGCAATGAAACTGGTGAAAGGGATGGGAGATGGTTGCTGTCAATGTTAGAAAATGATATTAACGGTTAATAAATTTAAATTGGAACGGTAGTGGTGTTGTAAACAGCTAGATAAAGAACTGGCAGGGATGGAAACTGGGTAATGGGTCATTGGGTCATGGGTCGTTTGGGTCACCATTTTTGCTTGGGTCACTGGGTCTTGGGTCACTAATTTTGTGAAACCGTTGGGTCAATATGGGTCTGGGTCAAGCTTCCTGTGGGTCACTTTGGGTCTGGGTCAGCAAATTTTAGTGGGTCATTTTGGGTCTGGGTCATAGGGTCTTGCCAATCTTTAAAGTAGCTTCCAGTTTTAATTTTTCTGGTGGAAATTTAGCCAATTTTAAAATAAAACCCAGTGTTCCTTAAAAAATTTTCGCGCCTTCGGCGCGATCACTAACCATTTTATTGAATTTATTACCCGCTTCGCAGAAATAGTCGAATTAAGTGTGAGTTGCCTTGGCCAGCCATTTTATTTCAGCGGGTTCATATAGTAAAATCCACGTAACATGGTGAACACATTTCTATGGATTTTGAAATATAGAATCATAACAAGAAAAGCTTTGAAATTTAGTTAGGACCTTTAGCTTTTACCAGTGATCTTGAGTGATCAACTTTTTGAATACATGCTACAAACTTTCCACCGGCATAGGGTTCTCATATGTGCAGTGTGTGGAGTGGACCTATAGAGTGTCGCTCATTCCTAGTCTATACTATCACACATTAGTTGACCTCATAGGGCTTCCAGGCCAGGACGAGCAAAAGTTAATCAAAGGTTAAAAAAAGAATCAAAAGTTGGGGAAATCGCGAGAGATCCCTCGTCTCACATATTCTTTAAATAAAAACCGGGTCCTTGTCTGAGGTTGCAAATCTAATGAATCGAAATTGAAAACCGCCGGTCCATGTTTAACTGATTTTTGTAAAAAACAAACTGTCGATTTTGTTTCACAAAAAGAGTGAAATTAGAGTTGGGACCGGTTCCACTAGAACCGGTTGGAACCGGAACCGGAACCGGAACCGGAACCGGAACCGGAACCGGTAGGATTTGGAACCGGCCGGTTCCACTCTTAAAAATGGACTTGAACTAATTTTTTGCAGGAGTTTAAATTTTGCAAAAGCTGGATTTTGTTTTTGTGGTTGCCAGTCACTGTTGCCATTCATATTGTCTTTTTCAAGCTAGTGACTGAAATTGAAACTAAAAATTCTAGTTTGAACTGAAACTAAACAAATGTAGACCTGAAGGCGAAATATGTAGGATGAGACTGATAATAATTAAGAGTTTCAAACTAAACGTGAAATGATGCTACAATTATTGGAACTGAAACTGAAGCTGACACTCCATAGAATAAATTTAGACCCTAAACTGAAAACGACAGCTTCAGCTTCCACTGAAGGTGACACAAACTCACCGTTTCACCTTTTCAAGCGATCGAGGCACCTTTCAGGTTTCACTGAAGCCGAGGCATATAATTAAGAGAAATTTCAAATGTTTCTTTGAATCAACACTAGTGACATTATCCCGTCTGTTAAGTTAAATGTTAAACAAACTTGAAAAATAAGGAACATGTAATGTAATGGAAAATTTCTACTTCATTTATTCCGGTAGGAATTTCGTAATTTTTTGTTTTCATGCTTCTGATTTTTTAAATTTTGTTAAGTAATTTTGTATGTATTACAAAATGCAGTTGTGAAAATGTCTCTAAATTAATTTTAACAAATTTTTGAAATTTTCTGTTGTAAAATTCCAATTGTAATTGATGAAAGACGGGCACTTTCGTTCAGACGTGAACGATACATCGCCGAATGAAAACTTTAACTAGCTTACATATCTGAATATTAACCTCACAGAAAAGATGAGACCTCCATGGGATGTAGTCGGAAATTGAGTATATCTTCTCAATGGAAGGAAGGTGGTGGTGTTGTTAGCACGCAAGATTTAAGCAACATTTTTTTTAAAAAATAGTAAATTTTAAAGGAGTAGAAAACTTCGAAAGTTGAGTACTTAATCGAAAGTTACTTCGAAAGGCAACGGAGACGAAAGTCAATCAAAGTTCAAATAATGGAACAGCATGTAGAAGTATCTGCTAGCTATTTTGTGTAATCAAGCGACTGTACATTTCCTCGTTAAATATAACTTTAATATATATATATATGTTCTTCTTTCCAATTTGGCTTTCAGCTTTTAAATATTTTAAATCTATTTAAATGTTTTGGAAACTATTTGCTTCTGACACTATACTCTTTTTAAAGAAATAAAAATTTAACCTCCAGTATATCTCAATTCTCAGCATGTTTTACTGAAACGTTGTGCAGTTTACAAGATTCTGTTCAGAAGGCGCTGTCTGCATTTAGATGCACAGTAGAATCTCACCGTGAATTATCGAAACAATTTGCTCGACCATACTAAAGTTTAAATTTTTTTACAAGTTTTAGTGTATGTTGTGAATATAGTAACAGCATTTGTAATGGAGCAAATTCAAGGTAAGGCGAAAACTTTAAAATTCTAAGTAAACAAAAAAGTTTAAGCCAGTTGGTTATTATCGCATTACCTATTCCAATTGTTTTGCAGTATTGCCTTATAATTTTGACTGTATAACCCTTGCTGGGGGCCTGCATCCAATATTAAATATTGTTAAAATGTAACTACGAATTTTGTACTTGGAACCGGGAACCGGAAACTAGAACCGGAACCGGAACCGGAACCGGTACTCTAGAACCGGAACCGGTTTTGAAAATTGGAACCGGTCCCAACTCTAAGTGAAATGTACTTATTCTGGATTCAAAACATCAAAAGTTAGGGCTGGGGGAAAGCGTAAAAGATCTCTTATTCTTGCCTCTTTTCAAAATTTACGGTGTTTTAAAATTACTGCACAAAAGGACAACCACGTTTAGGTAAAATCAGTCTGGGGCACGTTAATCTATTGGGTCATTTGGGTCTGGGTCACAAAAATTTTTGGGTCAGTTGGGTCTGGGTCACGAAAACGTTTGGGTCATTTGGGTCTGGGTCACCAAATTTTAAAATTTTATGGGTCGCCTTGGGTCTGGGTCAAATTTGCATTTGGGTCGTGTGGGTCATGGGTCACAAAAAGTGACTCAGTTTCCATCCCTGAGAACTGGTTCATCCATATTTTCCGTTGAACTGGACTAATCGTCGATTTCCTCTACAGCGCCAGTGCTATCAGCAGGAGAAGTGTTGCGGCGCCAACGATAGCAAGTATAATGGGCCATTAGCTGTCAGTTTTTAATCTAAATAAGTTGAACTTCATTAATACTTATACAGGTTCGTTGAATAGCTGCATTTTGGTTAGTGCTGTTTTGCAGAACACGGTAAGCGCAAATACAGATAACTTGCATGTCGAATGCAAATGCTTCGAACTTTAAATGCGAGAAGTTGAAATTAGTTTTGCACAGTGGTTAAAACTTACTTTGTCAATTTGATGAAGTTTATGGAAGATATCAACATTTCACCTCCTGCGGGAATCGCCTTCTTCTGGTATAATGAATATTTATTAATGAGGTTTTATGTTAATGTGGTCTTATACTAATGTGATTAAAATTAAGTTCCCCGAAAAGCTATAATGAGCTCAAGTTCTATTATCTCAAATTATTCTATTATTCTATTCTACGGTCTATTATTTTTTCGTACGCAAGGTACGGCACTCTTGGCAGCAACATTATTGCTTGCCATGGCTGGGAGGCCTACTTTTTGGTGTGCAGCAGAGCTGTCTAGGTTGGAGCTCTGCTGTACACACTGCTGTAGCATGCAGGCAACTGTATGCTACAGCAATTTAGATTAGGGACCGGCTTCCCAGCGTGCAGCGTGCGTATAACTCAGTTATACGCACGCTGCACTGTGCATTATCTGATTTATATGCACAGTCTTTACATAGGAAAAGTGCAAAAGAGTTGTATGACTACGTTTAGAAACTTTTGACTTAGAAACTAAATTTTTGTTTTCGCCAACTTATTGCTTATTTGCTGACATTAGCATGGAACATTCCTTCAGACGCAAAAACGTATTTGTACTGAATTTGCAAAGTCAAGGTCAAGGCGATGGTTTGGTTTTGCTTGCATATTGTCCTAACTAAAAGCTACTCTGTAACTGTTGTATCCAATCTTAAGTTAATCTTATGCTGAAGTGTTTCTTGATTAAGTCTTAAACATTAAATTCTTGTCATTGTTATACATCTGTTACTGAACCAAGGGGGGGGCGATCTTCGCTATCCTCGCCGTTGCTGTCCCCAATTCTTTTTGCTAAAATTACTCTACGGAAGAAAACAATTTCAGACACCAGCGACGATGACATGTCAGTGGACAGCGATAGAGCTAGAGTTACGAATTTTAAGCTGTTTATCCAAACAAGCAAGATAAGATGAACCATTGTGGGCGAAAATAATTAGGTTAATTAGGTTAATAGCATGATCCTCGAGAATAAGCACTGGAATCGAAGATTCTGAGTTAGCTTTTCCTCTTGCCACAGTTGGAATCCTAATAGTATATTAGGACTTAATTCAATATGGACTTAATGTCGAATTGTCAGCCAAGGAAATTGTTCAGATATTTAAGTTGAATGTTGAAAAATGGATTCTCAGGAGCCATCAAATAACCAGATACTAAAAAGAAATTGTGAAATACATCGCACATAAGCATGTTTAGTCAAAATGTTGCAGTCGTCTCAGTTGTAACTGGAATTCTGCAAAGTTATGATCATGTTAACATTGAGATTTAAAAAAAAGTTACCAGTTCCTACAGGCCTACACATCAGCCTTACACTTGGTGGTAGGGGTTAGAGATGAGCATGTCGGCCCGGCCCGGCCAGGCCCGGCCCGGCCCGCCGGCCGGACCGGGCCGGGCCGACATCCATTTGTTAGCGGGCCGGGCCGGGCCGACAAAATTTTATAACTGCGGGCCGGCGCGGGCCGAAACAGGCCGGATCGACTATAGAAAATGTTCTAAAATCGCTAAAATTAGCTAAATATCTACTCATTCTGGCTATTTTACAGCAAAATTTAACATGATGTAGCATAATTTAGCGTTTCCATATTGCATTGGAGCCTTTGAAATAATATTGTTAATAAAATTTTGGAAATTTTCTTTTGGCTGGCCGGGCCGGGCCGAATCTTGGAGCGGGAATGCCGCGTATTTAGAAAGTGCACATCTGCTACGCGCATGGGAAAGTGCACAGCGTCTACGCGCATGATATTAGAAAGTGCACAGCGTCTACGCGCAGCATTTCATAAGGCGCATTTAGCCATTCAGATATAAATGTAGATGGACAAAATATATTTTGCATGAGGGTAGTTTGTCGTTACTTCTATAATACTGATATAAATTGATACGTACATAATTCATTCATATCTTCACTACAATCCACAGCTGAAGATGCAAGAAATAATATTGATTTCAGTTCATAAATTAAATTTTGGTTTATAATTGTATCAACTAATTTTAGTAATGCTTTGAAGATGCACTATGATCTGCAGGATCCGCCAAAATAACTATTCACTGAGATACAAAATTAAATCAAATTATATAACAAATATTTCTTGAAAAACCAGAAATTTTGTAATGATTAATTATAGTCATTATTGTATTCAATTGATAATTTCGCATTAAATATAACGAATAAGATATTCTAGATAATGATTTTCATTGATAATCATTGTTTTATTCAATTGCTTATTTTGCATCTGGTAAATCTTAATAAAGAAATATTCTTTAATAAATTCCAACTGCTAGTCTTTCTAAGGTTTCAAATATTTTATGATTTTATTTCTAAATAAAAATGCATAAATTAAATCGTTGACAATTTTATGTCAGAGCCCAAAGCAGGAAAAGGTACATGGTCATATTAATAAAAAGTTATTCTTTATATCATAGATTTATAATCATATGCAGCAATCAATGCATTGGATAATTGGACAAACACTAATAAAAAATTTAAGTTCAATTAAATCCAAAGTTCTAATCACATTAGTTTTCCACCTTTAAGAAAACATTAAATTAAAGAATTTAGCTTCATTTTAAATCAGTGCTAATTTCTAATCTTATTACCTGGCTTTCTGATTCTTATGTTTTCTTACTAAGTAAAAAATTAAAAATAACAATTGAAGTTGTCGAAATTTTATCTCAGAGCTCAACCACACCGACACAAGCCAATCGTGAAATCTTTCTTTCGGAAAAAGTTTCTGGAGAAGTTAACCTGGAAAATTTAGATTAATTTCAATTTAATTTCTATTTAATAAATTATATTATATTGAAAGGGATATAATTTCAATTTAATTCAATGAAATTTTTAAAATTAACTTAAAATTAAATTTAATTACCTTTGCCCAATTTAAAGATCTGAGCTCGCATTTAAAATTCCCAATATTCTAATTTATTTACTAAAAACACACATAAAATATTAGAAGCACAAGAAAGATTAGCATTTGAGAAAGAATTTTTTAAGAAAGTTAGCATTTATTTAAGAATTTTATTAAGGTTCCTCAAATGCTAAATAGTCAATTGAATACAATAATGACTATAATTAATCATTACGAAATTTCTGGTTTTTCAAGAAATCTTATTTGTTATATAATTTGATTTAATTTTGTATCTCAGTCGAACTATTATAATGAATAATTATTTTGGCGGATCTTGCTGATCATACTGCATCTTCAAAGCATTACTAAAATTAGTTGACACAATTATAAACCAAATTTAATTTATGAGCTGAAATCAACATTATTTCTTGCACTGGTCTTCAGCTGTGGGTTGTAGTGAAGATATGAATGAATTATGTACATATATCTATTTATATCAGTATTATAGAAGTAACGACAAACTACCCTCATGCAAAATATCTTTTATTCATCTACATTTATACCTGAATGGCTAAATGCGCCTTATGAAATGCTGCGCGTTGACGCTGTGCACTTTCTAATACCATGTGCGTAGACGCTGTGCACTTTCCAATGCGCGTAGGAGATGTGCATTTTCTAAAATAGTGCGCGTACACGCTGTGCACTTTCCAATGACCGTAGCAGATGTGCACTTTCTAAATACGCGGCCGGGCCGGGCCGGGCCGAAACATTTTGCCAGCGGGCCGGGTCGGGCCGGGCCGAGCAAGATTTTGGAGCGGGCCGTGCCGGGCCGGGCCGAACAATTCCGGCCCGTGCTCATCTCTAGTAGGGGTGTCGTTCGAATCACCTCCGACAAAATTTTTTCACAGGAATGTTGTTCACTGAAAGGAATTCGAAGTATTATCAGTTTCGTTTCCTGTGTCATTTGCTCACATTCTCACGATCAATAACTTTAAGATAAAGTGGGGGGAATAATAGAAGCAGTGGAAATTGTAAAATTGATTTATGATATTAGTACTGATTTCAATAAATGATATGTAGAAAGCGAACAATTACTATTTTGGATTATGATTAATATTATTATTATTATTATATTAATATTTTTAACTATTATTAAATTTATTTAATTATTATTATTATTATTTTTATTAATATTTAATATTTATTATTGTTATTAATATTGTTATTATTATCAATTACTACTGCAGAAATTCCAGACTTTGAATTTCCAATTCGGTGGTATCAATTATATATAGCCATAGGCCATTAAAAATCTGCGCCCAGTTTTGAACGATAAACAAGAATATTTAAATTGGAAGCTTGATTCGTCCAAACACAAGACAAATCTAAAGCCAAGTTGGTGTTGCAACACCATTTTTAAGTATCCGGAATT
The DNA here is from genome assembly GCA_030248195.1 of Trissonchulus latispiculum. Taxonomy (NCBI): domain Eukaryota; kingdom Metazoa; phylum Nematoda; class Enoplea; order Enoplida; family Ironidae; genus Trissonchulus; species Trissonchulus latispiculum. Next base: position 287,495 of record JASAND010023753.1, on the reverse strand, counting down.
GTTCAAGAATTGAGAAATTTACATGACCTGGTCCCTGATCATAGTGTTATTGTAATTGATAACGCTAAGTATCACAATGCATTGACAGAAGAATCCAGGAAACCAGCAATGACATGGATGAAACAAGTACATGATTTCCTAAGTGCACGTGGAATCCCAATTCCCGAACGGCCAATAAAAGCAGAACTGGTTAGCATAGCAACCCAACACGCACAGGATCCTAGGTATCTAACAGATTATGCTGCCGCAAACAGAGAAAGAGATATACACCTGATTCGACTCCCTATTGGCCATTGCGAGCTCAATCCAATTGAGCTTATATGGGCGACTGTGAAACGTCGTGTTGGAAAAAGGAATAAAACTTTCCGCATCAGAGATGTGCTGGAACTAACAATGTCAGCCCTAAACGATGACACCAGCGAGGAATGGGCAAAAGCAGTAGCCCATGTTGAAAAAATCAAGCAGCAGTACTGGGAACGAGGTTCTCTAATTGACTGGGAAGTGAATGATCTTATAATACCAGTCGATTCCAGCGAAGAATCCAGCGATGAGTCCGCCTCGAACGAATATAACAGCAATCATTTGGATTCGGAATTGGATGAAACTGAAATCTGGGATTATTTCTAATACGACCAAATTTCAGAAAACAAAGAATACTAGTGCCATATACACATCAACTAAAGAAATAGAAAAAATATAGCAATAATATTAGCATATTATTATTCATGTTGTCCATTAAATTTCGCTTCATATTTATAGTACTTATACATAACTGTGGCTGAATAAAAACTCCATAGTTTGAATGGTGTTCATTTTCAGTGGTTGGTTTTATTACAAAAGTTGCTCAGCGCATCAATAATGAACTGACTGACCTGGAAATTTGTTTCGCTTCCCCAAAACGATTGATTTGATATGATTCGTTATTAAAACGTGTTGGCTTACTTGCTTACTTAGGTCAGACTAGTTCTAGTTACGCGGAAGGTCAGCACGTTCACCTTATTAGGCAAACTTATGTACCAGATTCCCAAAAGGTGATTTTCCAAAATTGGGGATCTCTACAGCCGACCTGATAGGGGTTCTACTGTGAGTTCGTTTAGTCGGTAATTAGCAGAAAACGGCGAGAGGGGTCGATTCTCGCTCTATTTGTTCACTGCCGAAATCAAATAGAGGGCCTTGACGCGCAGATCAAAGGCACAACTCAGTTCTTCTCTTCTGTGAGAGGTTCTAGTCAGATCTCTGGTGAGATCTGAGAAAACTTACTGTTGGTTTGGAAGATCACACCCGGATCTGTAGGGCGCTGGTTTGCAGTCTCGTTTAAACACGACACTCTGTTTAATATGTTTCCGACAATTACTAACAAACTGGGTACTGAATATAATAATGGTTATAATATAAGTTAATACACTGTATGATTACAATAATAAGGATATATATATATATATCAGACACAAGTATACTGACAGATGCTATTAATAGTCAATATACCAGAGTTGCCAGACTCTCTATAGGGAGGGTTGATTTGGAATGATTTAGGGCTAGACTCTTCTTCAGGATACTGTTATATCACTACTTCTGCTATGACTCAACTCTAGGACCTAACTCAGTCTCAGTTACTGGTGTCCTATATGCTTTATGTGCGTGTTATGCTAGTGCACTCTCTTTATCTGTCCTTTACAGTACCAAAGGACCAAAACCAATATTAAAAACAAGTATAGTAATGATAATAATAACAATTATAATAATTAATAATAATACACTTGAGGGTGGGCTCGGACTTTGGGTGAGCTCTCAGTTGCTGCAAGGTAGTCGCTAGGACTCCACAGCCCACTTTAGAGATTGCTATCGGAAAGGTTCCTGCAGATCAACTCCAATTCCAGAGGATCAGCTAGTACAAGACTCGGAGAGGTTGGGGTAATACCGGGAGATAACCGTTTCAAAATTAACAATTAAATTAAAGTTCCAGTTAATTTAAATCTGTCTTCTGTTGCTTCTTCTTCACTAACTAATTTCTTAGGACCAGATGGTCGCTGAACCTTTAACACAGAGCAATGGGAGTACCCACTCCCATCGGGTTAGAAAAGCAAGAGATCATCATTTTTGGATAATTGAAATAAGGTTTCAGAATTCGGACAATGAACAGTTCAATTTGGACCTTCTAACTGGTTCAAAACCAATGTTCCAAATTTAGTCACTAAATAGGTTTTAGTTTCCACCCAATGATCCCGGTGCCGGCTCAACTACTGTCTCTGCCTCAAAATGACTCAGCGTCGTTCCAAATCAACCAAAGTACCTACTGCGTAGGGTCCAAGTATCTCCAATGACAATGATCCACTAAATATCTACTAACGATCCAAAGGCAATACTATTCACTGATTAATCGACTGGCTGTGGTTCAGATACGGCTTTGACTTCTCCAGGCAAGAGACTTCTGATCGCACGCACCTGAATCAAATGGGTTAAAACCCATTAGTTATACAGTTATGGTGCGGGAATCGAACCCAGCAACCATTATTCACTCTTTCGGCTTTCAGATCTTGGGCACGAACTTGTCATCTTGAATTAGTTGAAACGATTAAAACTTGCTAAGTTTAGTGTGAAACTTTGAAGGCTTTTATGTTATCTCCGATTGAAAAGACTAGGAGTGCAGAATGTAATATTTTGAAACAATTTCCTGCACTGTTGTACAGGAAATTGTGATTAAACACGCTTCTGTAGCCTACATTCTGCTTCTGTACTGTCTAGAATCACTACAACCGGGTTCAAGTAATTCTGGGTCTCAGATTACAAACAAGAGCCCAATATTTAGATAAAACCGATGGTTGCGTCCATGATTTAGCTATCATACAGAATTGATACCATAAATGAAGTTTTGGTTAGTTTAGGACGATTTTAGGTCCTAAACTGCAGGAAATATCCATTTCCTGCACAGATTGATTCAAAACTGTGACTTCAGTATTAAACAAGGAACTTGTGCATAAACGCCAGTTTTACTGTTATTGGAAGATAGTCTAATACTCATTAACTGCTAATCTTACGTAACTAAGTAATGTCCAAGTAATGTACTTATTATTTCAGGGTTATTATTGTTTCTTGCATACTGCTGTTCAAGATGCTGGCCAATTACCTATTCAGCCTCAATGACTCGAATGACCAACCAGAACCCTTATTTAAAACAACCAGCCGAACCCGTTTTACTGATTTTGAAACCCTCTTTAGTAACTAGACCTGCCGAACATTGAAACATTAAATGTAACGCAGCATTAACCAGGACAGACAAAAACAATAATAACCACACTTTCCAGACAGAGAACATCACAATTACAACAATAACAATGTTTACCTAACTAATTCCTTACGTATTCCTAGGTAGTTTTGGCCGAAAGTACAAGTGGTTAGAATTTCAAGCAAAATGAAAGCATCGTTAAGCAATTTTGATTAACTGTTGTGTCCTTTTATTGCGATTCGCCCGCCCAATTACATGGAGTTGCCTACGCGGGCGAATCGAGGACTTCCTGGGTATTAACTGATGGTTATGACCTAATCCGGGGTCCCTTTGACCCCGGGACCAAGATTATTACCTCATTTGCATATTTCTACGTATATTCCGGTTACTCGTATTTTGACCTCATTCCTGCTGCTATTTTATTCAATCACACTTACACACTTGGCTAGACTGCTTTTAGCTCCCGACTATATAATTCTCCTGCTTATTACCCGAGTTTTGAATAGCTACTTGTGCTTCCTCAATGCCCGTAACTCCACAGGGGCTTACATGGAACACAACACTATCAGACATACACATTCACCGCATCTGTTTCATATTTGCATTTAGTCAATAGTATCACGCTCACACAATACTCACACTAAACCACTGTTGGCACACTTATGCAACATTTATACAGCATTCACACTGTGTCACTGCTGACACACTTATACGACATTTACACAACATTCAAACTGTGCCACTGCTGGCACACCTATACAACATCCACACAACATTCACACTGTGTCACTGCGGGCACACTTATATGCAACATTCACACTGTGCCACTGCTGGCACACTTATACGACATTTACACAACATTCACACTGTGCCACTGCGGGCACACTTATATGCAACATTCACACTGTGCCACTGCTGGCACGCTTATACAACATTTATGCAACATTCATACTTACGTATTGTATCATTAATATTTTGGTGGCTGCTAATCAGCTACACCTTTATCCTGCCTAATATCTTAATCTCAGTCACACCCGGCAACTTCAAGACCTTTATCGCACAAAAGGAGTTTACATGAGTTACCTCATTCATACACTCATTTTCACACTTTCATACGTATCACATACACACCAATTTGCTTCCTCGTTCTCACTCTTGCAGTTCTCACAACCTTCGTCGAACAGAAGGAGTTTACGTGATCTGCATCACGCATACAAACATACACGAACTTTCACACACACACATACACACACACTTTCACACATACTAACTTAGCTAGTTATTAAACAACATTACAGTTATAAAACTATAGGAACAACCCTAACTACAAATTTCCTTATTTCTAACCTAATTTCTAGGTACTATCCTAAGCTATTGGTTTATGCACATTTTTTCCGTAATTTCTCATTAAGAGTTGCTGTTTTGTTTATTTAAACTATGTAAACTTTGAAACTTGGTAACTCGAATTTAGGAAAACCTAATGTTTTCCTTGTTTAAAAGAAACTTGTTTAGAACTTTGTGAAAGCCTGAGTGAATAATAATTGCTAAGCAATTATTATTAAACAAAACTACAGAAACATATTTTAATTTAATAGTTAGAGGAAGCCGGCCATTCCTCTTCAAAACTCTGATTTATCAATTAATAAACTAATGCAAAGACTCAAGGTTTTGGATTGGATTTGAGAATAACCTATATTTTTTGGAAACCTAATAATTTTGAAGCCGACCTAACGCTAAAAATAAAACAATTACCAGAACAGTGAATTTTTTTAAGTCTGAAGCGCCTTTATTACAAAATATGGCCGGCAACACCTAGTTGCCGGCTGTGGGGTGAAAAGATCCCTATAGCTAGCTTAATAAGAGATCAGGGTCGTAATTAAGGGACCCTCTATCTGAATCTCAGGGATGGGTCCCGCTTAAAATCCCGTTATTTCACACAATTCCCAATTCTGACCACGAGGGCCCTCTTTGCAGTAAAAAACAAAACTGGCCTCTGGGGCCGTGGCTTGGAGAAAAAATTGGCCAATTGGCCGCATAAAAGAAAAAGGGGCCCGAAGGCCAAAAATCACATAATACATAAAAAATAGGCCCGAAGGCCAACAGTGTAAAACTCCTAAATTTTTGAGCCTAGGCAGTAGTTTTTTGAGCCGGGTATAGAAGACCCAAAGGCTCCTCAGAGTGTAAGTGTTCGCGGGTAGAAACTCACATTCTTTTCTGGCCCGAGGGCCAGAAAAGTCCCTACATTTTTCCTAGAATTTTGGGGAGAGCGCGCAATCCCAGGTGCTGCAAACCACAGCCCACTATAGGGATGCGCGCTAGAGAGGGAGGTTTTGGCCGACCGCTCTCGGTCGGCCCTCAGCGAACACTAATGAGAGTTTTGAAATTCGCCACTGAGCTGACAGCTCTCTGACAGCTCAGTGACAGCTCGGAGACGGGGACTTCTCTTTGATTTTAGGTGGAAGCTTCTAGAAGTTTCCAGAAACTTCTAGAAGCTTCCTATCTTTTCCACATGAAGATCCAGGCTCTTTTTGGGCCTGGTGGTCAGTTGGGGTGAAGATTAACGATAATGGCGAAATATTGCCCCCAACTGACCACTTTTCTGATTAATTTCTGGGTCCGAAACTTTCTGAAATTTTATAAAATTTTGGTTAACATGTAAATGCAACCAAAGGGGGAAGTTTCGGACTTAATTTTCAACTCTCACGAATTAGTCTGAAATGGGGCTTAAAAATCGGGCCAATCCCGGCCGATTATGGAAAAAATAATTTTAAGTGCCATCTTTGGGCACAACTTATACGTCCATTACTAGTTTCTTAATTTTCTTTGGCTTCTCTTGTCCTGGGCCCCTACTTTGAAATTTCAGGTAAACTTCTGGCCGCAAACAAGAGAAGCCAACCCAGCAACCTTAGCAACAATTGCTCCCTATTGCTAGAAACTCAGTGTCCTCGCTTGACCGAGGAAGTAGGGAGCAATTGCCTAAAAATGTGCATAAAAAATCATACGTAATTTTCTACCTAAAACTAATTACATATTCGTATTCTACGTATGTTCTTACCTATGTTTACTAATTTTCATTAATTTTAATTTATTAAGGAGGAGGTTAAGCCCCCTCCAGACTTACCTATGTACACAAAGGTGTGTACTAACTTTCTTTTGGAGAGGCAATTCTCTCCTGGCCTCTTGGTCCAAAGAAAAGTTCAAGTGAGGACAAGCCTCACATAGAAAGAGAATGAATGGACGTAGTAGTACTCCCACTACTACGCTGTCTGGGAAGCAGGCGGCTTCCCAGACAGTGAAAAGGGAATTCCCAAAAGTTAACACAAAGGTGGGTGGGGACCAAATTTTGAGGTAAACCTTTTAAAGAGGTAAGATTACGAAACTAAAAGTAATCTTACTAAAACATTTTCCTTTATAACTCACTCATTTTTGGGAGTTGAAAAATGGGAATTGCATTTTTGGAATCAGGAGAAAATTGCCTTTCCAATGAACTTAAGTTACTTTTCAACACAAAATTACTAAAATTAACTAATTAGTGCCTAAATGCTACTAATTAGCGAATATAAATCCAAACTAACAGATAATATATCCATTTTACATTATATAACTACGTAAATACCTATTTTAGACCTACCTAAGTGACTATCTTCCAATATTTGACATTTTCTTGCCATAAAACTGCACTTTAGGGAAATTATACGGACTTTTAGAAACAAATTTGCGTAATTCTTTTTCCATGATTAGTGACTAGAATTATTTTGGCACGGATTTCTTAACTACCACAGATGACAATGTGATTGGGAAGGTCCCATCCCGGACCAATTCCAGATGAGAGAAGAGTACCCACTCTTCAAGTAGATCTCCTGCCAATTCGTTCTGATTAATAGATTCTTTGGTTTAGTTGTTAGTTTAATGTGTGCGTTCTGATATTCTTTGTACTTCAGGTGGTGAGATATTCCTACTAGGTGATTAAACGAGTCTACTTCTATTATTAATTTAACTTTTGGGGTAAAGACCGGGACGTTAATTGCTGGTTTTAGTCTGGCAACTCTGATATTTTGTTTCAATTACAAACACCTATACAAATATGAACTTGGACCTCTAACTCCGGCAAACATGATGAAGCATAACCAATGCAACAATCTTCTATTTAACAGGATTTTGGTTAGTTCTTTCAAACAATTAACCGGTTAACCAATTTTAACCCATTTTGACAATTAATGAAAGTTCTTTCATTACAACCTCCACAAATAAAATGATCAGATTTTGGACTAGGGGGAGGAACCATAAAGCCATAGATTTGCATAATACATACTGAAGTAGCCTTTCGATTCTCGATCAATTAATTCACGCCAATCATTAACAAACAAACCACAAGTCTCAGACGAGTGTTACATATTAGGACAGATAAAGATTGATATCGCGTTCAATTATGAAATGCGTTCGTTATTCTAACTATCTATCTGACTTATTTATGTCACTATTAATCGTGCTAATTCCGAGTTCTACTAAACTCCTGGTGGGGTCGACCTTCTATGGGTCCGTTCCACTGCCACCACATCTTCTCAATAACCTATTTATCATATCGCATTCCTGGTGGGGTCGACCTTCTACGGGTCTGTTCCGCTGCCACCATATCTCCTCCATAACCTAATTTGCATATTCGATTTCCTCCTTATTAATTCTAACTCTGCCGTTCTTCTGCGGTCACACAACTATCGGGTATACACACTAAGTAGATTCAACTGATCCGCCAATCCCGGCGATCAATAAACACTTAACTAACGGGTGTGTATGTTAATTAAACTCTGTTGATCCGCCAATCCCGGCGATCAATAGACACTTACGGGGTCGGCCTCCTATGGGCCTGTTCCACCCTTTCCTTTCTTACTGTTATCTCTTGATTCCAGATTAAAAAACTGATGAAATACCGGTTACCGCTTTACTAATTTAGATTTGCACGTGCTCATTACAATTCCGTCTCGATAATTCAATTACAAACATTATCAACCAAATAAGTGCCACCAATAAATTCACAATCCTCCATTTTTGGTTACTTCCTGTACGAAATGTATCTCACTCGTTCGAACTCAACTTGAAAGGATAACCGATGAGATTACATATACAACACACGGAAGAACAAAACAAAACAATAACATCAACACATGTGCATTATTGATCCGGAAACGAATATTTCACTTCTGACCTTGTAAACGGATTTTCATTTCCTTTTTACCCAGGTACTAAATTCTTTTCAAGTTGTATCTTACTACGCGTATCTTTGCCATACCCTCGATCCTGTCACAAGTTCAGCAATACTAGATTCAGCAATACTAAGTTAACAATAACAATAACAATTATGATAATACATAGTAATACGCCGTTTATCTTTACAACAAGACTAAATTTTACATTCTTCCTGTACACAGTTGAACCACTAGCTAGACATATACATGAGCAAAAATGATTAACAAAATTACGTAACAATCAGAATATACAATACTACTAATATTAATTAGATATATATATAGCGAATTGTTTTTTATGCTTTTAACTTTGCTTTCATTGCAAACTAAAACTCTCAACCGTTAACAAAAGTAATTACAGGATAACTATCTTCTGCCAGCCTTTCCGTTCACCCAGTAGTTTCGGTCAAATCCCTGACCATATTAACCAACGCACCAGTACAATAAAATTCAAGACCGAACACAACTAACTACATAAATAATCATATTGACAACTACTGGACAATATCAATTTGTACAATTAGGTAGTCTTTACAATTATGACTAAACACAATATTTTTGGTCTTTTCCTATATAAACCCAAGTAATTACAAAACATAAGTAATATTGATGAACTATACACTCCTAGCTAATATTTTTGGTATTTTGAACATATTATATTTTTTTGAATTTTCTTGAATATGACTTTTTTAAACTTTTCAATTAATGCGTAATTTTCTACAACTTCTATATACAATTTCAGTCTAACTGTACCAAAGGGGAAAAGGAGGGACTTCAATCAGAGCCCGGGTAACCAAAGGGGCTACAATCTGTGTCAGGGTAATCATAGGTGCTGTCACTTTCGTAGCCCTCATAGCGATAGAGATCATAATTCATGATCTCGTAGAGATAATTGTCCATCTCTTCTTCGGGCAGGGGGGACTCTGGCCGGTAAGGCTCACCAGAGGCTTCTCGTTTCTCCGCGGCCTTCTCGCGGCAGATCATTTTCAATTCGAAGACTTGACGCCAATATTCAACGATCGGAATGATTTTGGCGTCCAGACAGCTTCTCAGGGCGTCAAGCTGTTGCCCAACGTATTCAGGAACTTTATCTTTCCACTCATCTGGGATGAGGGGAAGATCAACCTCAAAGGGGGGAAGGGGGTCCAGTTCTCCCATACCTATACCTGGATCGGGCTTTTCGGTTTCGGTGGAAACGGTAAGGCTAGCGGTGGCTCCCATCGGGGAGACAGGATCGTCTTCTGCACCCTCACCTTCTTCCCGATCCTCCGCCGCTAAAAAGGTGGTGGTTTCCGGCTTGGGGGAGGTATCCGATGGAGGGGGGAATCGCTGAACCGAGGGGGGACCATTCGGGAATCTGAGAGTGGGATAAGGAGGCAACATACCAAACGGGGGTTCTGGGTAGAGCGGTTGCTCCACTTTGAACCCAGGCCTATTGATCAGCATGAGTATGTCCTGCCTGAGGTCTTCCAAATGCCTGATAAACTGGGCCATATCAGCCTCGGTCAGGCGAGAGAGATTAAGCACCAGCAGGAAATTTCTGAATGCTGATTGGATTTCATCCTGCGGCGTCATTCCCGGAGTTGGTAAAATCCGGTTGTCGTAATGGATCAGATTGATCCGTTGATCCAAGGTTAGCTCGTCTGACTTGGCCTTATGTCCCGGATGGTACATGGTACCAGGATAAGGGTTACCCTTAGGCATCATTTTCAAGAGATGGTCGGCCTGGTAGTGCTCAGGCACGTGGAAAGGGTGATCGTTTAGATCTTCTAGGACAGTGCACTTCCCCGCTGAATGAGGAATGCCAACAGCACAGCGTGTGGGGGAGACTGATTCTCCCGCGGTAGCGAAGGGTCCTCCGCACTGAGGGCAGATATCTGCCTGGGGCTTTGGGGAGGCCATCGTAGTTGGCCGGAATCCCACAAATGGGATCGTAGGGACAGGCACCGGAGCGCGGTGCCGGATAGCCATTTGGCCAGTGCAGGCTGGAACAGGCGCCCGAGGGCCCTGAATGATCATTGGGTTGCGGAATGCCACTCCGGCGGCTTGGGACATCAATGGGGAGTACGATCGGGGGGTAGGATTAGCACCATTTCTGGATAACATCATTAGATGTGATCAACACTGAAAACAGAGAAGACATTAACTCAACCGATTAATGAATTCTACTTTTCATATTGGAGTGTTGCGTTGCGTTTGCGTCTTGACATAACCAATCAAGGGAGCAACTATCGGGATTTAGAGTCTCACTATCAGTTCAGCTAGGATAGACTAGCCGTGGTACAGTTAGCTGATTAATTTCTAATTAAATAGTCTATAAGAAATATTCTGCTGAAGAAACGCCTCTTCTCAGAATTGTTATGTACATATTCCCATTTACATAATAAGTACAATACAATACAACACAAATTATATTGATACTATGAATTAATTTTACACAATAACATATACATTTTCACAGCCAAAGGCCCAGTCACTCAATAACGCCGGCTTCTCTTGGGCATCGGAGGACCCAAGGACAGTCCGCTAAGTAATGGAAGGGGTGGAGAGTCACGTCTGGGCTGCGGGCGCTTTGGACGACGATTTGGCCGACGGTTCGGTCGCTGGTTCTGTCGGTGATTCTGCTGACGACCTCGTTGGGAGGAACCAGAGGTGGGGGGAGACGGCTCTCGACGTGGGCGGTAGATTGGGCTATCCTTATGAGGACGTTTGTCTTTATAGTCCGAATAGGAGCAGCGCTTGACATCCTTTGCTGTCCATGATTGGATCAGCCGCTGCTCAGTCTCGGACGGGTAGGCATAGACCTGACCGGTGAGGATGGGCACTGGTTCCTGAGGGCGGAAGTAAGTACCGTCACCCTGATAGGTATAGCATCCCCAAATTAACCCGGCCCATGCAGGATCGCTTTTCATCTGCTTGACCTCATTCCCGCAAGCAGGTACGTAGATCAGAGTGGGCATGGCCCGGACCACTGGAAAGGGCTCTTTGTACGGTGGAGCCCCTTTTAAAGCCTCTTCCAGCTTGATGGCCTCTTCCTTGTAGACCTTGTCGGCATTCGTGGTGTTCGCCACGTTGATCTCTGGGATCACATAGATCCGTGTGAGCAATGGGGACCGTATGGCCATGGTCACCCGCTGGCACCTGGCAGGCGTGGCGCGGTAGATTGGCAACAGCAGTGGGTTGTTGCACCCGCTAAGCTGTTTGATCAGTCGGATGACCTGATCATTCTGTAGAGCGCATCCGCCCACCACAGCTACTCGAGGTGAGGAGGGATAAAGACCCTCTGGATCCTTAAGATAGAGCCTGTAAAATTCCAATGACTGGCCCAGAATATTTCCAGCTTGGGCGGTTTCAGAATTTGCAGCCACCCATCGATCAACAGCTTCCTTTGATGAGTTGGCTTCGCGGACCCTGATGTCAATGAGATTGGCGCCAACTCCCCAGAATCGATCGCCAGTTGCTTCGATCAGGCGGCGATTGCCTGTGCTGAACAATTCATCCCTGAAGTAGGGAATCTGATATTTAGACAGGAGAACCCCTGCCATGACGAGAGCCTTAAAAGGCTTGTGTGTATGAGCGAGAGGCAGGAGCCGACGGAGGTCAATATCCTGTTGACCCTCCGCTTTAGCGAATCTTGGGCATGGGCTCTTGATGATCTTCTTGGCGACCGTGAATGATCCCGCTAGATAAGCCAAGGTTCCGTAGTAGTGATTTTCCGCCGTCCAACATGATCGACGGAGATGCTTAATCTGGATGGGTCTTCCATTTTCATCCCTTCCTGGATGTTTGGCGAAATTAGAGAGGGAGGGGCATTCTTCCGAATTACTTCGGAAATACAGGAAATTTCCAGGATCCTGTGGTATGTACGGTAGTTGGAAGACGGAAAGCCTTCGCAACTGACTGAGGGCAGCTTGGTGTGATTGAGCCTGTTGTTGATTATTCATCTAAAAACAAGATGGTGACATGAGCATTTTATTGCAACCCAGCAATGACAGATTAGGTTTAACCTTTAACTAGAGATATCCACTCTGTTATCTTGTCTGTCTTAAAGCCAAATCCAGCTAATGCTCATGCGTGTGAAAAGGGGTAATCCACCCGTGTACAAAACAATTACAAACAACTTACAAATATAATCACAGTATACCTGACATGAAACATAAAATTATTAACCTAACTTTAAACTTATTCATATTATACATTACAATTACTTACATTCACTAATACAATTACTTGGTGCGTGGTCAGCTACAACACATATATACATGATACAACGGGTGGTGAGACGGAGGGAGTATTTCTCCCCTGGCAACTCTGGTTTACAATTATTAATTCTACGTAATAGTTTATAAGGTTAGTTTACCAAATTCACCACAAATAATCTACAATCAATAACTCCTTGTCCCTCTAGTACAAATCTTTGCGAAAACAACCTTTTACATTTTATGAACTTAAAGTCTTCTTCTTTTGGTTAAGTAACATACTTCTAATTGTTTTTCTGACAAAAGGATTCTTTTTTTATAGTTGTTTTTACCTTATTTTATACTTTTTTTGTAATTTTCCTTGTTATGGAATGGGAACGAAGTTGAGGATACTATTATTTATAAAAATTCTTAGATAATGTGTTTATTTATTTGGAATAATTTGAAAATGCTCGCTTTTTGATTGCACGTTACATTATACCTTTTTGGACCAAAAGCTTATATTGAAAATTGAATCTCTTACTGATAAGACCTAACAACATTCCTTTTTTCTCCTCAACTGATCGTTCCCGGGGCGAGAACTTGCATTGAGTTCTCCCCCCACCACATTTAAACATTTTTACACCTGCTAGTACTAGTATTCTGGGGAGGCAGGATCTTCTGATTCCTGCGACCAAGGAACTCCGGAATAATTACGAGTTCGTTCTTGAGCTCGTGGAATTGGTCGGGGGTTGGTCGATCGGTCATCTGAATAATGTGGTGTTCCTTGTGAATCCCTGGAGCGATTGGACGGATATCTGGAACTTTCGCGTGGAATTGAGTAATCTAGAGGCATATCAGCATCTTCGTCATTAAAATATCCTCCCCCGAACCCGGGAGGTACGTTTATTCTACATTCAGTGGGGCGACGCCTGTGACCTCTTTGTTCTGTAATAGGGGTTGTTCGTGGGACACGAGGTTGATCAGCCGTGGGTTGAATAGGCTGATTAGGATGTGTTGCCTGTTGATTTTCCCTGGGCAGGTATCGCTCTCCTATTAATGCAGAGTGGTATAGGTCATGCAGACTTTTAGCTTTGTCTGGGTACATCGCGGTTCGGTCACGAATTTCATTTCTTAGCCCAGCAATAAAAAGCAAGCTAAGATAGGTGTCGACGGATTTTGCAGTTATTTTTTCAGGATATACTTGTCCTGCATAAGCAAGCAACCGTTCGTAGAAACTATCCACTGTCTCATTTTCCCTTTGCGAAATTGTGCTCAGCAGTTCTCTCCATGCGCGAAAATCTTCGGGAGATTGAGTTGTCCTATCGGCAAGTTTTGGTGTTGTAGTTGCGGTAGGTCCCGTCCGAGCCTCTGATATAGATGCCCTTGACCGGGTTGATGGACCAGGTTTATCCTTATAGAGATCCTCTTCAACTGAAAGAGCCATAGGATACAATTCATCTAATCGACCGGTAGAGATGGGCATTTGAAGGCGTATTTCTCTTTGTAATCCCATGATGAAGATTCTTCCCAAACTGATCATGGTTGGTTCTAAGTTAATGTAATCACCATGAACCTTATCCGCATAATCACGAATCCTATGATAGTATTGTTTTACGGTTTCCGATTCACCCTGCTCAGCTGGGGGTGCAGGGGACTTCGACGGGTGTGTTTTAGAAGGTCGAGGGGAGCGGGCTCTAGCTCCTTGGGAAGCGTCTGTCTTGACATCCGACGCATGATGTGGTTGAGCAGGTGGGGCCAGAATCTTCCTTCTGAGGTCTCTTGAAATCATTTCAGATACTCGATGTGTTGTTGTTAAAGGAATTGAGTATGCTGCCGGAGGAGGGGTGAGGTGTATTTTCAACTGTTTTGTAGGCAAACAAAATTCAAAGGAGCCACTGAATTTAGCCAGAACATCAATTCCCAGTAACATTGCTTGGGGTAAATGAGGGCTTACTAAAATTGCATGAGGGATAGGTGGGTGGTTGGGACACCCTGGGAAGGAAATAGCTGTTTCGAGTTTCTTTGTGATATTTAATTGATGTCCGGTGGCTGAGGAGCTCTGTCGTGGACGTTTTAGATCCGCCAAGGGAAAATTGTATCTCTGAGCTATTTCTTCTGACATCACAGTAATACTGGCTCCTGTATCAAGAACAGCTTCAATTATAATCCCTTGAATGGAGATATCGATACAGGGTATGGGGAGGATAGTGGGAGTAGTTCTATGTGAGTAGTCAACTTCATCCATCAGGCACCAGATTCTGTCTCTCCTGCCGGTGGATGAGTCTCTAGATCGATTCGCTTGATATGGTGGCGGAGTAACGGCTCGAGCTCCAGCTCTTTCAATCTCGGGACTTGCGGCGCGCAATGGTGGACTTTCCCGTTCGTATGATCCAGCTCTATATTGATGAAGTTGGTGGAATGGCTCATCTCTTTGATGTTCTTCTTCTGGTCCAGATAATAGTGGTCTTCTAGGTCTGATAGGATTGGGGTACCCTGATTCGGGAGAGTGAGGTGGATAGGGAGGTAGTGGTTCCAGAGGAATATCTTCAAATCTCAGCTGTCCCCTTCCAGGAACATGAACGTAGGAACGAGGCCTAGCCCCTCGTGCTCTACCTTCTGCGATGGCGTGTATTGGGTGGAGTGGTCTTTCAAGCAGGGGTGATTGACTACGCGGTCCTGATGGACTTGAGCTGTTAGGAGGTGAAGTTGGCGGAGAGGTAGGAACTCTTTGCGTTCCTGTTCCAATTCTGCTCAGTCGTTGTCCCAAACCGAAACATGATCCGCGCATCCGTTGGAGAAGATTTTCCCTGAATTCACTCATACATGGGGAAAACCAAATGGTAACAATTATCCCCACCGCGACCAGGATAAGAATGATGATGAAACCAGTCCAAACATTCATGTTGAGTGGGTGGATGACGAGCGGTGCAGTACGATGATGCTTTTCCAGCAATTTCTTAACGGCTCTATTCTCGTATTCTGCCCGTTCCAGATCAGTGAATTGAATAGGAACCACACCTAGATCGGGAGCTTCAAAAGGTACTCTGTAGGTAATGAGAGGTGCTGAGTATTGTACCACTTCTATTGCACTGGTTAGCACAAGATCACCAACTATAATGTGGTTATAAGTTCCGTGCTCTAACCATATCACTCCGTTGCTGGGAACGGAGATAGTTTCTCCTCGTGACACATGTTGCAGTTGAGGGGTTTGTGTAAGCATAATTTCTGGATGGCTAGTTCTGATCAACACACCGGCTGGTGTGGAGGCGAAATCCGTGTCCGGAGTTAGAACTTTCACCATCATCTGTTGTCTACAATTCGCAGAATCGATAGGTGTGGCTGAAACAATGGCTTTGAGGCAAGCTGATTGAGGCGTTGAAATCAATGATTCTGGTCCACAAACCCATAACCCGGGTGATGATTGGCATTCTCCAAGTTTGACTTCAGAAAATTCAGAGCTGCGGTGAGTGACTTCATGCCTAACAAAACGCGGAACTGGTGCCTTCATCTGAGCATGATTTGAGGGATCATTATATCCAACATTGCTGACCTCGTAGATGGGTGCCACGTCTTCTCGTGTGGGAGTGGGTATTTCCATGATAAACCCAAAAAGTAGTTTTCTGATGTCCATCCGTACAGGATAGATCTTTCCAAATCTATAAATCAGGCTAGGTTCGTCCCTCAGAATTGTCTGGTTAAGTTGGGCGTGATTTTTCACTATATCACGGATAATCTTGTAGTTGATGAGGCTAGGGGAGATTCGTCCATCCAATCCTGCGGCCATGACACTATCAATACTGTGCTTAAGGGAATGCTCGAAATTGGACACAATCAACGAGTAATGCACCTGAGTACTCAGGGTCAAGGCTTCACATCGTGCAGCATTGATCAATCCGAGCAGTTCTTGCAACGAGTAATGCATGAAAGCGTAGACCTGTTCATTTGTTTCGACTATCTTTTCCAAGGCTTCGGTATGAGCAATCACTTGTTCGTCCAGTTTCTGAGTTGCCTCAATAATGGCATCGACTTTATCTTTTATGGATCCTAGATTAACAGTGTTGGATATGGACATACCAAGTCCAATTATGCCAATAATGGTTCCGACGGCTCGCTTAGATCTTTGAAGAGGGAATTTAGACTTCACATGTTGGTATCCATGGTCCGCATATAGGGATTCATTATAATCCTGATATTTAGGTTGTGAGGTGTTACACAGGATAGGGCTTTTGTCGCAGATGATCTTCATTACAGCTGAATAATATCTAGTGTTAAGTATTCCACTATACATCTCATGGTATTCTTCAGTGATTTTGTGGATTAGTCCATTTAGGTGGAGTTCGTGTGGGCAGTCACGGAGCCAATTATTCACCCGTTGTCCATACGTAGTACAAGCTTTGCAATGTTCCCTCATTTGTTTAGTAGCATTGGCATAGGGTATATTGCACGCTGAGCAGGAGACGCCATTATCCTTTTCAGGGTTGTGTCCACACTGATCGCATCTGGATGCCAAATGTTCAGGCACTTCATCAGAATGCTTCTCACAAAGGGCGCAGAAAGAAAGCCAAGCCTTCATTCTCTTGGTACTAGGAGGTTTGGGCATTTTCATATGAATGAGGATTGGAACATATTCTGTTTTAGTGTAGGTTGCCATCAATCCTTTAGGAGATAGGGCTAATCCCCATTTGGTAGATACCATGGTGTTCATTGCCTTGGCCTTTTGAGTGAAATAATCCTCACTTTCCTGAGCTTGGATGCAGGGGACCAACATGGCTATCATTAATCCAAAGGCAATCCACATTATGAGGATGGGGAAAGGTAGTGAAATTGAACCCTTCTGTTTGTTAGGTGGTTTGGGTATAGGAATCCCATTAGGTTCGTCCTTGGGAGAAGACGGGTCCTTCTCTTCCTTCGGCAATCGCACTGTTGTGGGAACAGAGCTTGATCTGAGATTGTTCTTGCGTGTCGGTGTGGGAGTTCTTCTTTTGGGCTCTATCGGGGGATCGGTCGTTCTTCTTACGGGATGAAGGGCTTCCATTCGGGCTCGAGCAAGCAAGAATTGCTGATATGATTCCCAGCATCTTTCCCTTTCTCTTTTCATCTGCCAAATACGTCGCTCTTCCTTTTGGGCACGCTTCCTTTCCTTGCTCCGGACATCTTTTAGCAGTCGACGGAGAAACTTGATGTCTTGGGGGCAGAGATCAGACTCAGGAATATGAACCTCTCCAATTGTCTTCTTTATCCTTTTTATGACTTTCTTCCTTTTCTTCTTACTTTTCCTGTTCTTTCTGGTCTTTATGACAGTGGGCTCGACCGTATTGAGGTTTACTCGGACTTCTCGAGTACGGAGCTTCTTTGTGGCATTATCCAATTCCTCTTCTGTATCTTCTGACATGTCTGAGCTGGATGTATTTGTTGGGCTGTCACATAGATCATTCTGAATCCATTTTCCTTGGAACAGATCAAATGTTTTATCCTGAAGGGAGGGATCAACATTTTCCTTGTTGTCATCGTCTAGGCCCAATGTCAAGGGCATAGGGGGATCCACCTTTTCTTTATTGGCTCGCATTAGCCTCCAGGTTAGGGGTATAGATGTGCTGAGGAGGTTTTCAACCCAGAGATCCAATCTTCCGGCATGGGGTGATTCTTCAGGAGCTTCCAATATATCACTATCGAGGCAACAGTAGAATTCTTCGTCGGATACTGATCTCCCAAGGCATTTCAAAATCCTTCTGCTGACCTCATAAATAGCTTCTTGATCGATGATCTTGAATCTTCCTCGTTCAGGATGTTTGATAAGGTCACTGATCTGATATTCCATCTTGACCGGGGAATGTGACCCATTTTGGGTCATGAAAATACTGGGATCTAGGGTTCGCAAGAGTTCTTCTTCAGTGAGCATTTCTCCAAATCTGTCCAGAACTCTCCGAGCAAATTTCACAACTGGGCCCATCTCGACAGGGGCGGATTCCGGCTGACATTCTTGCTTCGATCGGGAGACAACAGGACTCTGAATCTGTGATTTCCGATTTTGTTCCATCTGATTCTGTTCGTCTTGCTTCTTTTGTTCCATCTGTTCCTGTTCCGAAATTAAGGGAGCATGCAATAAATCCATTGCCATGCTACCATGTGCAAGAACTTTTCGAGCACTTTGCATCACTGTGGGCAAATCGATGCTAGGGTTTGGCTTCGGATTCTCAGGAGTTGTGTTAGGATAAAGGGAGATGATTCCATTGTCCTGATGGCTGACAACGGGACCAATCTGTGGGGTAGGGGATAGCCCGAGTTGCATTCTGAATTCTCGTACTGCTTCTCCCAATCCAATGGCTAAAGCGTCTGAGGGAGGAACTGATTGAAACCTAGGAGCAGGATATGCCTGATTGAAGTCGTGACATCGAGGGCTTCGTTGCAATCCCCGTCCACGTCCCAATGACTGTCCTCGTGGTGAGTTCCGTCGCTGATCCTTTTCATAAGGTCCAGGAAGTCTCTTCGTCAGTGCTAAGGTCCTTTGGGGGATCTCACCATTTGAGTGTTCAGAAGAGCTCTCTTTCTCTGTATTCTTCTCATGAATAGAAGAGGAATTTGTTGAATCCTGTGAAAGCCTTTTCTTCATATGAGATGGATAACCATACTCTATGGTTTGTGGTTCTTCCAATCTATGGTTGCGAGGATAAGTGACGGACATCGGTTTCTGGTACATGGGCAAAGAATACAATTCTCGGTCCAAGCGCTCAGTTTCTGGATCCGCAGAATCCCCTTCTGCATTTATCGTATAGGTGGTTTTCTCCTTTGGTTGTTCGACTTTCACATAGGGAGGGATAGAGAAGTATTGGCCTCCCAGATCCTTGATTTCTTGTTCCAATTGCAGAATCTGAGTGGGCAAACTGGGATTCTCAGGCGGGAAGTAGGCGGTTTTCCTTTCTGGTTCCGCTCCAATGACTTGGACCATAGAAGGAGCATTCCTCTGTTGACCCACATCCGCAAATCTGGATCCATAGGGGGCGTGAACAGCTTCTGTCGCGTTTCGTCCATCATTCCTGCTCCACTGGGGCCTGGGCTGAGGGTATTGTTGATGTTGTCCTGAAGATCCATTTCGGGGTGGATATCGGTCGTTGTAGTTTCGATTCATTCCATTTCCATTTGGAGGAAACCTGGACTGTCCGTTGTTGGGCCGGAAGTTATTGGAGTTTCCAGCATTGTTGTTGCTGTAATTGTTGCGCGGAGGACCTGGATAATCGGTTCGGGGTCGGTAGGCTCCACCACCGGGTGATCGGCATTCACGCTTTGAATGTCCGGCTCTTCCACAGTTGAAGCACCTGAAATCATTAGGAAAGGGGATCTTATCGTTTCCTCTTCTGGGAGGTGGGGCAGGTTTTGACTGTTCAGGAGAGGAAATCTTGATTTCTTTTATTTCATTAGCAAGCACGGCTGTGCTCTGGACCAGAGAGCTGATGGTATTTAGAAGGGCAGGACCAGTGAGATTCGCACTTGAGACGGCCGCTTCCGGATCCACTTCCAAAAATGCAGGCGTTCCTTCTCCGGGATAAACACCTTCTGCTTCTCGGGCCTTTTTAAAGGCCTGTGAATAATCCGCAGTGTCCATTGGAACATGTGGCTTGAATTCATTCCGCAATCCAATGAGAAAGGCTTTCAGTTTGATATCCTCCAACATATCAGGATCTCCTCTATCTTCCCATGCAATCCGGGCATATTTCTGTAGTCGGAGAGAGAAATCTGCGACAGACTCATGCGGCATCTGTCTGATACTGAACAATTTGGCGGTGGCGTGCATATCTGTCATGGGTGGGATCATAACTTCTCTGAGGGCCCGCACGGAGGCTTCCCAATCGTCTTGTTGCATTGCGCCTCTGGGCATGCACTTGAAAATCTCTGCAGCTCTGCCTCTGAGAGTTGACGAAATGTTCATGACTTTCTGATAATCATCCAGATTGAGACGCTGACTAAATCTCTCGTAATTAACGAGATGATCATCAAAATTTTCGTGATCCTTCCCTGAGTAAATGGGCATATCTCTGTAGGAGGCGGCTATGGCCTGATTCTGGATGCTATCACGGAGTTGGCCCAGCAGATCTTCGATATTCCCATTTGGCAGCATTGGTACTTGAGGGAACACCAATTGTGGCATCTGCGGGTTGAAAGGAGGGGGTGCTCCTGGAGGACCAGGGGGTCCATGCTGAGGGCCCATGTTCGGGGGCCCATTAACGTCATCATCCGCAGGATTGAATTGATCCATATCCTCTTCTTGAACTGATCGGTATGGTCGTAGTTGACTTCTTGACAAGGTTAGGGTTGATCCTCGTTTGATCTTAATGATTAATCGTCGGGTCGTGAAATCTCCTCACTGGTGGATTTTCCAACAGGATTGTCTTCACAGGATGGTCCTCACTGGGGGCTCCAAAAACTGTATTTACCGTGTAATGAACTGACTGACCTGGAAATTTGTTTCGCTTCCCCAAAACGATTGATTTGATATGATTCGTTATTAAAACGTGTTGGCTTACTTGCTTACTTAGGTCAGACTAGTTCTAGTTACGCGGAAGGTCAGCACGTTCACCTTATTAGGCAAACTTATGTACCAGATTCCCAAAAGGTGATTTTCCAAAATTGGGGATCTCTACAGCCGACCTGATAGGGGTTCTACTGTGAGTTCGTTTAGTCGGTAATTAGCAGAAAACGGCGAGAGGGGTCGATTCTCGCTCTATTTGTTCACTGCCGAAATCAAATAGAGGGCCTTGACGCGCAGATCAAAGGCACAACTCAGTTCTTCTCTTCTGCGAGAGGTTCTAGTCAGATCTCTGGTGAGATCTGAGAAAACTTACTGTTGGTTTGGAAGATCACACCCGGATCTGTAGGGCGCTGGTTTGCAGTCTCGTTTAAACACGACACTCTGTTTAATATGTTTCCGACAATTACTAACAAACTGGGCACTGAATATAATAATGGTTATAATATAAGTTAATACACTGTATGATTACAATAATAAGGATATATATATATCAGACACAAGTATACTGACAGATGCTATTAATAGTCAATATACCAGAGTTGCCAGACTCTCTATAGGGAGGGTTGATTTGGAATGATTTAGGGCTAGACTCTTCTTCAGGATACTGTTATATCACTACTTCTGCTATGACTCAACTCTAGGACCTAACTCAGTCTCAGTTACTGGTGTCCTATATGCTTTATGTGCGTGTTATGCTAGTGCACTCTCTTTATCTGTCCTTTACAGTACCAAAGGACCAAAACCAATATTAAAAACAAGTATAGTAATGATAATAATAACAATTATAATAATTAATAATAATACACTTGAGGGTGGGCTCGGACTTTGGGTGAGCTCTCAGTTGCTGCAAGGTAGTCGCTAGGACTCCACAGCCCACTTTAGAGATTGCTATCGGAAAGGTTCCTGCAGATCAACTCCAATTCCAGAGGATCAGCTAGTACAAGACTCGGAGAGGTTGGGGTAATACCGGGAGATAACCGTTTCAAAATTAACAATTAAATTAAAGTTCCAGTTAATTTAAATCTGTCTTCTGTTGCTTCTTCTTCACTAACTAATTTCTTAGGACCAGATGGTCGCTGAACCTTTAACACAGAGCAATGGGAGTACCCACTCCCATCGGGTTAGAAAAGCAAGAGATCATCATTTTTTGGATAATTGAAATAAGGTTTCAGAATTCGGACAATGAACAGTTCAATTTGGACCTTCTAACTGGTTCAAAACCAATGTTCCAAATTTAGTCACTAAATAGGTTTTAGTTTCCACCCAATGATCCCGGTGCCGGCTCAACTACTGTCTCTGCCTCAAAATGACTCAGCGTCGTTCCAAATCAACCAAAGTACCTACTGCGTAGGGTCCAAGTATCTCCAATGACAATGATCCACTAAATATCTACTAACGATCCAAAGGCAACACTATTCACTGATTAATCGACTGGCTGTGGTTCAGATACGGCTTTGACTTCTCCAGGCAAGAGACTTCTGATCGCACGCACCTGAATCAAATGGGTTAAAACCCATTAGTTATGCAGTTATGGTGCGGGAATCGAACCCAGCAACCATTATTCACTCTTTCGGCTTTCAGATCTTGGGCACGAACTTGTCATCTTGAATTAGTTGAACGATTAAAACTTGCTAAGTTTAGTGTGAAACTTTGAAGGCTTTTATGTTATCTCCGATTGAAAAGACCAGGAGTGCAGAATGTAATATTTTGAAACAATTTCCTGCACTGTTGTGCAGGAGATTGCGATTAAACACGCTTCTGTAGCCTACATTCTGCTTCTGTACTGTCTAGAATCACTACAACTGAGTTCAAGTAATTCTGGGCCTCAGATTACAAACAAGAGCCCAATATTTAGATAAAACCGATGGTTACGTCCATGGTTTAGCTATTGCACAGAATTGCTACCATAAATGAAGTTTTGGGTTAGTTTAGGACGATTTCAGGTCCTAAACTGCAGGAAATACCCATTTCCTGCACAAATTGATTCAAAACTGTAATTTCAGTATTAAACAAAGAACTTGTGCATAAACGCCAGTTTTACTGTTATTGGAAGACAGTCTAATACTCATTAACTGCTAATCTTACGTAACTAAGTAATGTCCAAGTAATGTACTTATTATTTCAGGGTTATTATTGTTTCTTGCATACTGCTGTTCAAGATGTTGGCCAATTACCTATTCAACCTCAATGACTCGAATGACCAACCAGAACCCTTATTTAAAACAACCAGCCGAACCCGTTTTACTGATTTTGAAACCCTTTTTAGTAACTAGACCTGCCGAACATTGAAACATTAAATGTAACGCAGCATTGCCCAGAACAGACAAAAACAATAATAACCACACTTTCCAGACAGAGAACATCACAATTACAACAATAACAATGTTTACCTAACTAATTCCTTACGTATTCCTAGGTAATTTTGGCCGAAAGTACAGGTGATTAGAATTTCAAGCAAAATGAGAGCATCGTTAAGTAATTCAAATAAATGCTGTGTCCTGTTATTGCGATTCGCCCGCCCAATTACATGGAGTTGCCTACGCGGGCGAATCGAGGACTTCCTGGGTATTATCTGATGGTTATGACCTAATCCTGGGTCCCCTTGACCCCAGACCCAAGATTATTACCTCATTTGCATATTTTACGTATATTCCGGTTACTCATATTTTGACCTCATTCCTGCTACTATTTTACTCAATCACACTTGCACACTTTGCTAGACTGCTTCTAACTCCCGACTGTATAATTATCCTGCTTATTACCCGAGTTTGAATAGCTATTTGTGCTTCCTCAATGCCCGTAACTCCACGGGGGCTTACATGGAGCACAACACCATCAGACATACACATTCACTGCATCTGTTTTTATATTTGCATTTAGTCAATAGTATCACGCTCGCACAACACTCACACTAAACCACTGTTGGCACACTTATGCAACATCTATACAGCATTCACACTGTGTCACTGCTGACACACTTATACGACATTTACACAACATTCGCACTGTGCCACTGCTGGCACACTTATACGACATTCACACAACATTCACACTGTGCCACTGCTGGCACACTTATACAACATTTACACAACATTCACACTGTGCCACTGCTGGCACACTTATACAACATTTACACAACATTCACACCGTGCCGCTGCTGGCACACTTATACAACATTTACGCAACATTCATACTTACGTATTGTATCGTTAATATTTTGGTGGCTGCTAATCAGCTACACCTTTATCCTGCCTAATATCTTAATCTCAGTCACACCCGGCAACTTCAAGACCTTTATCGCACAAAAGGAGTTTACATGAGTTACCTCATTCATACGCTCATTTATACACTTTCATACACATCACACATACACACTAATTTCCCTCTTCGTTCTCACTCTTGCAGTTCTCACAACCTTCGTCGAACGGAAGGAGTTTACGTGATCTGCATCACGCATACAAACATACACGAACATTCACACACACTTTCACACATACTAGCTTAGCTAGCATCTTCACAACGAACATAATTATTAAATATTATTACAATTACAATTCGTATTATTCAATCTTAACTACAAACTTTTCCTATCCCTAATCTAGGTTCTAGGTACTACCCTAAACTACTGGTTTATGCACATTCTCGGTAATCTTCTGTAAGAGTTGCTGTTTTGTTTATTCAAACTTTGTGAACTTTTGAAACTTGGTAACTCGAATTTAGGAAAACCTAGTGTTTTTTCCTTGTTTAAAAGAATTTTGTTTAGAACTTTGTGAAAGCCTGAGTGAATAATAATTGCTAAGCAATTATTATTAAACAAAACTACAGAAAACATACTTTAATTTACTGAATAGAGGAAGCCGGCCATTCCTCTTCAAAACTCAGAATTATTAATTAACAAAATAATGTAAACACTCACGGTTTTAGATTCAGTTTGAGAGTATCCTATATTTTAGAGACCTAACAATTTTGAAGCCGACCTAACGCTGAAAATAAAGACAATTATGCAAACAGTGATTTTTAAGTCGTTAGCGCCTTTATTGCAGAATATGGCCGGCAACACCTAGTTGCCGGCTGTGGGGTGAAAAGGTCCTTATAACTAACTTAATAAATTCAGGGTCGTAATTAAGGGACCCTCTATCTTAGGCTAAAGAGGTGGGGTCCCCACTCAAATCCCGTAAACTGCAAAACCCCATGGCCACGAGGGCCTTCTTTACAATAAAAAATTGGCCTCTAGGGCCGTGGCTTGGAAAAAATAGGCCAGTTGGCCACATAAAAAGGAAAAGGGCCCGAGGGCCGAAAAATCACATATTACAAAAATAGGCCCGAAGGCCAACAGTGTAAAATTCCTAAATTTTAAGCCTAGGCAGTGTATTTGAGCCGGGCATAAAAGACCCAACGGCTCCTCAAGTTGAGTGTGTTCGCGGTAAAATACTCAATACCTTTTCTGACCCGAAGGCCAGAAAAGTTCCCTAAATTTTTCCTATAATTCGGGGAGAGCGCGCAATCCCAGGTGCTGCAAACCACAGCCCACTATAGGGATGCGCGCTAGAGAGAGAGGTTTTGGCCGACCGCTCTCGGTCGGCCCTCAGCGAACACTAATGAGAATTTTGAAGTTCGCCACTGAGCTGACAGCTCTCTGACAGCTCAGTGACAGCTCGGAGACGGGGACTTCTCTTTGATTTTAGGTGGAAGCTTCTAGAAGTTTCCAGAAACTTCTAGAAGCTTCCTATCTTTTCCACATGAAGATCCAGGCTCTTTTTGGGCCTGGTGGTCAGTTGGGGTGAAGATTAACGATAATGGCGAAATATTGCCCCCAACTGACCACTTTTCTGATTAATTTCTGGGTCCGAAACTTTCTGAAATTTTATAAAATTTTGGTTAACATGTAAATGCAACCAAAGGGGGAAGTTTCGGACCTAATTTTCGACTTTCACGAATTCGGTTGAAATGGGGCTTAAAAATCAGGCCAATCCCGGCCGATTATGGGAAAAATAATTTTAAGTGCCATCTTTGGGCACAACTTATACGTCCATTACTAATTTCTTAATTTTTTGTGGCTTCTCTTGTCCTGGGCCCCTACTTTGAAATTTAGAGTGAACTTTTGGCCGCAAACAAGAGAAGCCAACACAGCAACCTTAGCAACAATTGCTCCCTATTGCTAGAAACTCAGTGTCCTCGCTTGACCGAGGAAGTAGGGAGCAATTGCTTAAAAATGTGCATAAAAAATCATACGTAATTTTCTACCTAAAACTAATTACATATTCGTATTCTACGTATGTTCTTACCTATGTTTACTAATTTTCATTAATTTTAATTTATTAAGGAGGAGGTTAAGCCCCCTCCAGACCTACCTATGTACACAAAGGTGTGTACTAACTTTCTTTTGGAGAGGCAATTCTCTCCTGGCCTTTTGGTCCAAAGAAAAGTTCAAGTGAGGACAAGCCTCACATAGAAAGAGAATGAATGGACGTAGTAGTACTCCCACTACTACGCTGTCTGGGAAGCAGGCGGCTTCCCAGACAATGAAAAGGGAGTTCCCAAAAGTTAACACAAAGGTGGGTGGGGACCAAATTTTGAGGTAAACCTTTTAAAGAGGTAAGATTACGAAACTAAAAGTAATCTTACTAAAACATTTTCCTTTATAACTCACTCATTTTTGGGAGTTGAAAAATGGGAATTGCATTTTTGGAATCAGGAGAAAATTGCCTTTCCAATGAACTTAAGTTACTTTTCAACACAAAATTACTAAAATTAACTAATTAGTGCCTAAATACTACTAATTAGCGAATATAAATCCAAACTAACAGATAATATATCCATTTTACATTATATAACTACGTAAATACCTATTTTAGACCTACCTAGGTGACTATCTTCCAATATCTGACATTTTCTTGCCATAAAACTGCACTTTAGGGAAATTATACGGACTTTTAGAAACAAATTTGCGTAATTCTTTTTCCATGATTAGTGACTAGAATTATTTTGGCACGGATTTCTTAACTACCACAGATGACAATGCGATTGGGAAGGTCCCATCCCGGACCAATTCCAGATGAGAGAAGAGTACCCACTCTTCAAGTAGATCTCCTGCCAATTCGTTCTGATTAATAGATTCTTTGGTTTAGTTGTTAGTTTAATGTGTGCGTTCTGATATTCTTTGTACTTCAGGTGGTGAGATATTCCTACTAGGTGATAAAACGAGTCTACTTCTATTATTAATTTAACTTTTGGGGTAAAGACCGGGACGTTAATTGCTGGTTTTAGTCTGGCAACTCTGATATTTTGTTTCAATTACAAACACCTATACAAATATGAACTTGGACCTCTAACTCCGGCAAACATGATGAAGCATAACCAATGCAACAATCTTCTATTTAACAGGATTTTGGTTAGTTCTTTCAAACAATTAACCGGTTAACCAATTTTAACCCATTTTGACAATTAATGAAAGTTCTTTCATTACAGTAATGTTTGCGTCAAAATGCAGCCTCACAACAAAGCTTATTTTTCTTGATACTGAGCTCAGCCTGCATACCTGTACACTTACAGTTTGTTGTTGTAACATTGCATCTGAAACTTTAATTGTTGTTGTAGTTACAGTAGCTGGACCTTGTGTATTGTCTTTTGTGGAAACTGTCTTTTCCTTTTCTACGACATTCACATTTTTCAGTCGTCTTGCGTTCACGACGTCGATGTTTGTTGCTAAGTTGGGAATTCCAACTTTACCTGGCACGACAACTTTTCAGTAATACCAAGAGTGCATAATTGCACTATATATAAGAAGAAGAGTAAGCCACTAGAGGGCTGCTCTTCACTGCATTGCGTAACGGTGCTTCGACCACAATACGCGAATGTTCCCCCGTCTGGTGGGGGGGGGGGGGTAGCTCTCTTCGACAAAGCATACCCCCTCCGTTTGGTGGCGGGGTAGCAGAAAAAAGGTCCCCGTTTGGCGGGGAGGGGGAGAGCCAGCAGCCAATCAGATTGCAGAGACCCCCCTCCCCGTTTCGTAGGGGGGGGGGGTGTAGAGCAGAGGATTACGGTAGTTTTTGTTCTATTCACAAATGGGTCCCCGTTTGGGGGGGGGGGGGTAGCAAAGAGAGGTCCGCGTTTGGTGGGTGGGGGGTAGCAATGAAAGGTCCTCGTTTGTTGGGGGGGGGGTAGACAAACGAGGTCCCCGTATGGGGGGGTCGCCAACAGCCAATCAGATTCATCCAAACTTAGCCTGACTTTTCGACCCCCCCCCTAAACGGGGACCGCTTTTGCATACCCCCCCCCCACCAAACGGGGACCCCTTTTGCGTACCCCCTCCCCACCAAACGGGGACCCTTTTTGCATACCCCCCCCCCAAACGGGGAGGGGGTATGCTTGTCGACCCCCCCACCAGACGGGGGAACATTCGCGTATTGTGGTCGGGGCACCGTTACGCAATGCCAAGAAGAGAAGCCCTCCAGTGGCTTACTTTTCTTCTATAATATTAAGGAATGAATTATGGACTCTTGGTAATACCTTAGGGGTTTGCACAACTTCCTCGGACAGCGCTAGTTTTTTTGCACGCAAGTAGCACAACTTAAAAGTTAATATAAGGCATTGATATATCCCATGATATTAGATCTTTAGAAGGTCCCAAACTGAAAACATTTGTCGAGTTTTTCAATTTTTAGATTTGTACTTCGGAAGCTCTGAATTTTTTCGGAGAAAGCTGCAGTCTAAAGCTTTGCACTCATATTTCTACGGACGCAGGCAATTCACACACCGAATGACAGAGGCAGCTCACAGCAGCAAAATTTGAAAATTGATTTAATCATGTAACCTATCGCGGTTGCGAGCCTAAAGCTTCGAAAGTGTTCTAAACCTTCTGGAAATTTTACAAAATATTGCCAGGATATAAAGTTAAATATGTATGTGTCAAGTTAGGGGAGTTTATGCTTTGTAATGGATTTTTTTATGACTTCTTAATTGTGTGGCTAACAGTGGAAAACTGTTAAAAATCAGCATGTGGCTAATCTTTGATGGAATTTATCTCATCGTAGAAGCAATATCGTGACTTGGTGCAATTACAAAAGTTGTTTGAAACTATGAGTCCCATCGATTGAGTATATACTTTTGTATTATTCCGATGATTTTGAAAAATTTGCCATTTTTGGCGGGAAGCCAATTTGCGTCTGTGACAGCAAAAACTGAACAAAGTGTTGTATTACTTTTTTATTGCTTCGGTCAAAACGCTTCCAATTTTGTAGTGTTATTTACAGTATTAGGAAACATATGTGTGCAAAATGAGAGTCCAAACGGGTCCTGTATCTATTAGATCTCAAACGAAAAAGGTCATTTGCCATAATTTGCGGTGGGATGCATGGTAAATGTCGTGTTGCACCTGCGTGTACTCTGCTAATTTTGCAGTTACGCACACTCAACAATAGTCTTAAGGTTCCTTCATGTTCGCAAGAAAGTTCAAGACACTGGCTCTTAGCAGTCCGGAGAAAATCCAAATAACGTCGACCACCGCCGCAGGTCAGCAACTTCGCAAGGCTGCTGTAAACGCTGTGAAAAAGGAAAGGCGTCGACACTTCTAACTATTTTGAAGGAACCCAGGTACTAATATGTGAAATTTTTTGTAGTTGGTATACCCCCTTTAACTGTTATATTTCCTATGACTCATTGGAGGTGTAATGTATGAAGTAGTGGAAGCGCTACTACCTCTCTTGCTCTCATTTCTTCGATTGTCTTTTGCTTTCTTTTTCTAAAACGTCAAAATTTAATGAACTGCTTGGAAAGATAGTTCATGCACGTCAGCTGATGCTGCCAAAATTACTTTTTGCAGACAGTTGTTAATGCTGAGTCATACTTGTTGACGGATCAGTAGGGTCTTGTCTTTCGTCTAGTTCGGCTGCGTATTTCATGGGGCTTCTTTTCTTATTCGTGCCACATGTTCGCGCCCCCTCTTCATTAGGCGTCCCCCTAAATTCAATCCCCAGGCGAGGTGTCAGTAATAGTCGAGCTGCCTGGAGTATATATCGTCCGGCCGCGTTTCGTTCTGTCAGCCTTAATAGTGGCGTTTGAGTCTGTGGTTTAAGTCCCCGACTCAACCACATTAAAGTTGCACAGTATTTGCTCAAGTTCATTTGATAAAGACTAAACACTATATGAAACCAATTCACAGTTAAAATAGAAACAGCAAGTTTAACTGGAAAAGGCTAAAAGAACAAAACGTTGTGCAGTTTTTTTGAAAACTTACATGTCGCCAAATGTTGGCATCTCAGGCATTTACAGGCGCCTGTTGCCATTGCTATTGTTGGCTGGGGGCGGGTAGGCATGCAGTTAAGGTGAATGTTCACTACATTGAGGGGACGGGGTTGAGGTGGGTAAAAAATTTTCTGAGAGCAAAATGAAGCAGGACATGGGTAGTGGCACTCTATCCCAGAGATCTGCTCTTGCCGACAATTTCTCTGGGGGCTAGTTTAGTTCGGTGGGGCTAAATCTTGGTACTTATCCCAGATCTTATTTGGGTCGGACCCCCTCCGACTGCAATCTGGGCACTTCTGCGAAAACCTTCCCCTATAGCGTAGCCATTTTATTAAACTTCTGCCGCTACAACGATTCTGTTGATCAAGGAAGTTACCATCGTGTGAAAACTGCATTGGCCACATCAGCAATTAATTTCATTTCACGACAGATATTTATCCACTTAATGCTGCAATTTCCTGAATATCTACAAGGCCATCGAGTTACTGGGCTTACTCTACTGAGCGGGGGGGGCATAAACACCCTTCCCACCTTAAAATAGTCCCCCCCCAAGTCACCCCCGCAGCCAAGAAAGTGGGTGCCCCTTTTGGTACCAAATTTTGCCTTGAAAAATAGCTCAGTAGGCCAAATTTCAAAAATTTTCCGGGTTCGCTGGAAGTGTTTGGTCGATTTTTGCCTGTTTAAGCACTAAATCCGCTTATTTTTTTGGCAATTACTATAAAAATAGCGCAATGTTTAGCATGCTTTTAGAGAAATTTTGGAAACTTTTCGCAACCCCCTCCTCCAAATGACTCGCCCCCGATGGCCCCCCAAAGAGTACCCCCAAAGAAAAATTCACTAGAATAAGCCCAGAGTGATGGGCACTGGATATCCGGATATGTTTTTTTAACCAATCTAGTAGCTTGGCTGTATGACGGCTTACCGCAGTGAACCGAAGAAGTTTCAAATATCGAATTTTGACTGTGAAATTGAAAACTATGCTTGAACTTAAGTTTTGAATAGGTGGATAGCCGGATATCCGTTCACGCAGAATAGGCGGATATCCGGATATGAAAATATGTCCGGTGTCCATCACTAGTCACTGCATGTAATTATAGACATAAGTAACTTACAGAAAACACGGCTTGAATTTGGTATTGTGAGTCGATCTTTGACACAAATCTATTAGCACAGTCGTAACTTCAGTCTTACTTGACCACCAAATTCGATGGTGGATGCGTGGCTAGCCTCTATAGTCGGAGGACTAATTTGCGCATATATCGTGAAAATATGTGCAAAATTTCGAAGCTGTACGCCAGGTTTTGGTCAGCCGAAGTTAGAATTAAGTTGACGCTATGCCGCTGTTCTCAGCAACCACAGCCAACATTCAAGTCATAAATGGTTATGTCTGTTCCAAAGTGACGCTATACCGTGTCTCCATATGCTTTTAATATGCTTTTAATGAGCAAAAATTGACACTGTAGGGTAGCTCCTAGGCTTGTCAATGGCAGCTCAATCGACGATTACTCCGCTGTCTGTAGCAGTAGCGACCTACATTCGAGGTCATATATTGGTGCCAGTTCCCCTAAAAGTCGCTGATGTTTGCATGATGCAAGGGCTGGTATGGAGGTACAGTAGGATGCCTTTTGTCCTTTTGGTTTGGATGGCGCAATGTCCTTTTGGCTTTTGATATCTGTAAGGAGTTTTGGCCAAAAATGTGAATTTTTGGGCAGAGCTGAAAGTCAACTTTCTCAGTTGGATGCACTTATCTTAATCACGGAGGCAGTTGGATGGCTCAAATTTGTTGTGTTAGACGGGTCATACATACTTACCATGTGTGCCAAATTTGAGCCGGTTTGGTCAAGTCAGGCACTGTAGCCGTCTGTTAAATCGTAGAAATAGGTCAACTTTGAGGGCATGCTGCGAACGCTACAGGAGGAATTGAAAACAAGTAGGCCACAAAAAGGGCAGTATTCCTTTGTAGACCTGTTTTTATTCAATTGCAAAATTGTCTTGATCTGAAGGTCCTTTAAGCGTTAGAAGCTGCAGGTTCGGTTTACAATTTCAGCTGACTTAACTCAATCTCAACTTAATTCTTTTGATATCGACCTACTATTATCATTTGAAATATCTCACTAAATGTTTTTGCTCTCTTATCAGACCAGACTTTAATCAGCATAGCACAATACAACCAGTTAACATAATTGGGTTCAACAGTACAGCTGACAAACTTATATTCGTTCTTCCAAATAAAAAGGAAACAAAGTTTTCCTGCACAAAATTTCCATTACTTTCACTCCGCTGAATATTTCCACAATTCTCAATGATCTCTGTGGTCATCAGGGAGTACAGGCCTATGCTTGCCATGCCATGATTGGCCTGAACTTGTGATGTCCAGCGCAAGCTAGTACCTTATTTCATTGTCTAATGCACCTTGTGTAGCTCCCAAGCTACACTGGTGCTCAAAAATCTGCAATCGTATAGATTGCTGACAGCCGAAGACTGCGCGAAGGCTCTCAGTTTTGCTGCTCAAATAGGCTCCGAGACCTAATTTGCATAATCCAAATGCAAAACAATCTGACCTAAGTTAGCCCTGTGTTGAAGATAGGGATTCTGAATGGAGAAATGTCTCACAATGCACTAAACATACTAATTTCCTTTTTATACATTCCTGCTCCAGCAGGAATAAAAACGGCAAGTGCCAAAGTACTTAGGATGTCTACTAGTTTAATATATACGAAAACGAACGAAATCTATTTCGTTCGATTTTGTAAGTTGAACAACTATGGCCGAATATCTCCGAATCCGAGTCACACACACACACACACACACACACACACACACACACACACACACACACACACACACACACACACACACACACACACACACACACACACACACACACACACTCACACACACACACACACACACACACACACACACACACACACACACACACACACACACACACACACACACACACACACACACACACACACACACACACACACACACACACACACACACACACACACACACACACACACACACACACACACACACACACACACACACACACACACACACACACACACACACACACACACACACACACACACACACACACACACACACACACACACACACACACACACACACACACACACACACACACACACACACACACACACACACACACACACACACACACACACACACACACACACACACACACACACACACACACACACACACACACACACACACACACACACACACACACACACACACACACACACACACACACACACACACACACACACACACACACACACACACACACACACACACACACACACACACACACACACACACACACACACACACACACACACACACACACACACACACACACACACACACACACACACACACACACACACACACACACACACACACACACACACACACACACACACACACACACACACACACACACACACACACACACACACACACACACACACACACACACACACACACACACACACACACACACACACACACACACACACACACACACACACACACACACACACACACACACATTTCTTGTCTTTTCTGAGACATTCTACTGTGCTGCCTGCGGTTTCGGACAACCTTCAAAAATCGCTTTGGCTCAAACTTTCAGGGCCTGTGGTAACCAAGCGTAAAGGGAAAACCTCCAAATATTAGACCTCAACTCCGTATACTCGCTGAGTTATATCAACATTCGTGATTTTTGACTCAACCACTAATGTCGCCGAGTGACTCCACCAATCAAAATTGTGTTCAGGTCGATAGAGTAGAGTCAGACAGTTTAAATTTTAACCATACAAGCACCACACATGGGCAACGTATCCCTGTCAGTTCGAGCTTTGTAGCTTTCATATTTTGCAGCGTGCAACGATCGAGCCTTCGCTTAAGCCACCATGCTCACAGAGCGCAATTCCACATTTTTTGCCCTATCGACCTTATGATGCCTTAGTAACGCGCAATTTTTTTACAAATATTATTCATCTATATGCTACCAACGTCCATGCAAAAAATGAGCAAACTCCCAGACTCACGTTTGAGATATGGCCTTAAAAATCATTGATTTTCAGCCAAAACAGCGATCACGGCAATTTTGATCCACCGTAGCAGGCAGAAGACAACAGGGGCGATACTAAGGCAGACGCACACCTCAGCGTTACTTTCGCAAAAGTTAACCGATTTAGTTCAAATTTGGTATGGATGCATTTGAACACATTTCTGGTCGATCTGCAGCAAAATTTTTAAATTTTAAAAATTTTAAATTTTTAAGTTTTCTGAAGGGGGACCAAGGGGAACCAAAAAATTTTTGTCTCCGATTTCGCTGAAAAGTTGCATATAGGGGTTTTCTGGGTCGCTGAACACGAATCATCTGAAAACCGTTTTTCGATCCAGCTTTTCGTTAGTTAGAAATAAGCTAAAGTTGTAAGCTTAACGTTTAATATATATTTAGCTAACAAAAAGCTGGATCGAAAAATTTGGTGCAGATCGATCAGAAATCTGTTCAAATGCATCCACATCAAATTTGAACTAAATAGGTTAAGTTTTGCGAAATTTACGCTCTAGCTCTGGCTTAGTATCGCCGACAACAGGCATTAGCCTAATGTTTTGCACACATAAACTAGGTACCATTGGCATCGTTTTGGGCCAGTTTCAGTCAAATCTGAGAAATTTCGTTTTTTTCGATTTTTCGGCCGCACATTGTAGGGGTTGAAATATCGAAAAAATAAATTTTTTATACTGTGGGCAATCACGTTCGCAGCCACTCTGCTTGGTCCTGCTGGCGATTTCCGACATTTATTGTTCTGTGCGCTAGTTAAGTATCGGTTGGCAGTCTGGGCATTTGCTCTTTTTTCCTCACCACAATAAAAATGCGAAAAATGTCAAGCTTTGTTCGAGCTCTCTATTCAAACAAATCCAGCGTTGGCTGTTCGTTACTGAAGGTGATAGAGGACGCTATGCAGATTAAATCAACTTGTAGTTGATTCCATCTCAGTATCAAGTTCTGCACCAAAAAATAAATTAGCTGATTCTCTGCAATGAAAGTTTTGCCAACATTTGTACTCTGCCCGATTCTAACCTTCGTTGAGTGCAGAGTTGAGCACTTTTAATGCTGGATCAAAAATGTAGAAAAATTAATTCTCTATCTATTTGTAGAAGTCCCATAACTCGAGATGCTCGCAATAAAACTTGGCACCCAAAATATGTAAAAGCGGTCATTTTCAACCTTTAGTGTCGATGTACTATACGCGATCATTTGATTTTTCGGAAAGCTGAAAAGTCAAATGATTACGCAAACGCAGACACTTTAGTCCTCAGAAAATTCGGAAA
Source organism: Trissonchulus latispiculum (assembly GCA_030248195.1). NCBI lineage: Eukaryota > Metazoa > Nematoda > Enoplea > Enoplida > Ironidae > Trissonchulus > Trissonchulus latispiculum. Next base: position 251,696 of record JASAND010023753.1, on the reverse strand, counting down.
TTAAAGGCTTATGACAGGCTACTAAAGGGTTTGCACGGGCCGAATTTTCGCGGCCCGGCCCGGCCCGTGAAAAATTTTTTCTCGGCCACCCGGCCCCGCCCGTGAAAGGTTTCGGCCCGCTCGGCCCGGCCCGTCAAATTTTTCGGCCCGCCCGGCCCGGCCCCCGAACTTTTTCATTGTTTCAGAAAGTGCAAAACTACAAAAAATTTCAAATTTATTATTTAAATTCAGTTTGAAGATTCTATGTTGTATAATCGCAAATATTGCGTCAATGAATTGACAGATTTGACATCAATTTTGAGCACCAACTTTTGCTAGTAAGAGTTTAAATTTGTTTAGGTTTGCTTTTTCCGAATTTAACAGTTTGAAGTGCTTGTTCCGAATGTTTTGAACCACATCCACAGAGTTATGCTGGACAATATCTGAAATGATAATTTTTGAGTACCTTTTCGGAATCAAGAAACGAGCATTATTTAACAATTTAATCGACTATTTAATTTAAGTAAAATACACAGTAACATTTATGAAATGAAAATGCGGATGCTTATTCCAGAATAGCAATGTCAATATGTACGAAACATGATCAAGAAGCACAAAAAATTTTTCAAACTAAACATTTCAGTTATCATGCTTTAGTAAAATGTCGCAAAAATAATGGGAGCAGGCCGGAAACTCGGCCCGTGGCCCGGCCCGTGAGCTTCGGCCCGCGGCCCGGCCCGGCCCCTGAACTTTGGCCGTCGGCCCGCTCGGCCCGGCCCGCGGGCCGTAATGCAGGCCTCAACAGGCTACGTATCTCCAACACTGTCAGTTAAACATTTCAGTTTCAGTTCAGAACCAGCTTCTCAGATTTTCATGTCCGTGGATTAATTGTTCGTCTGATATATTCAAAAATTCAAAAAACAAAAATCCAATCAAGCGGTCGTTTCCTGCGCTTTTGATTTTTAGTTTTTTCACAAAAACCAAAAATCAATCTGTTTCGGCTTGAAATATGTTTTTCGGGCCAACTAACAAAAATCTATAATTATCTACATCTATACCTAATGTAATGATTTATAATTTCAGTGGTTCAAGGTTATGATCCTAGTGATATTTCACGTACTGAAACAAAAACTGAAACTAGGTTTCAGGTTGTGCGTCTTTGCGTGAAACTTTTTCATCACTTTATATCGTATATCTATAATGTATTGCAAGGATGTAATCTTTTGTTTGGCAATAAATAGTATAGCATAGCATAGCACAAAAATATGTTATTTCGTACAAATTTTACTAATTATTACTTAAGTTACCTTGTCTTGAGCAACTTACATTCCGGAATGTACGTTAACACATGGAAACACAAATAAATATGATGGCAATTAAATTAAATATGCCGACAAACGTCAATGGCGGTATATTTCCCTTGATGTAGTAACGTACATTCTGGAAAATTCGGTACTCGGAATAACGTACTTTCCGGAAGGCACAGGGAATCTGTTATTCGTTAACGTGAAATCTGACTACTTTCCGGATAGTTGTTAGCGAAAATATGAGCTATTTGAAAAACACATTACTTTGTAACGTTTGTACGAAATAACCTATTTTAGTGCTATGCTATGCTATGCTATTTATTGCCAACCAACAGACTACATCCTTGCAATACATTACATACGATATAAACAGATGAAAAAGTTGCATGCAAAGATGCACAAACTGAAACCCAAAGTCTGACCAAAAATTCTTGGAACCGAACAGTGAGCTCTGGTCCTGAGTTAACCCTTGAAGTTAGCCTGTATAAAGTATATATTTTTAGAAACCTCAGGAAGAGGAGAATCCGGTAAAACCATCATATCCGGTCCATATCCGGTTACCGGATGCCAAATCGATAAAAACGCTTCAGATTCGGAAAGAGAATGCTAATTAATTTATACTCTAGCATATTGGTCCTTGGCCCAAGACATCTCCGAAAATCCACATCCGGTCTATGTCCGGTAATCGGATGTCTAGGTCACAAAAACTGTGCAGCAAGATGGGTAGGTCGTACAGTTTCGCTGATTGAATGTTTAGATTCAGTGGGTCGAAATTAGTCTATATAAGAAGTTTTGTCCAATTTGGACCAAAATTGCGTGATTTATGGTCGTATCCGGTGCGAAAAAACCGGAAAAATCGGTTTTTCCGGTCTGGTGCTCGGAATCGCGGATAAAAATGTTAGTTTTTGGCACAAGGAATATTTGGGAGGCTACTTTCATTTTACCAGTGTCAAAGTAGTCGAATATCCGGTTGATTTCCGGTTCAGAGCTTTGAAATTTGAGATTTCAGCAGCTATTATCTCAGTATCCGGTTGGTCCGAAAGTCAAATTATTTCATTAAAATGACATTTTGTCTATCCCTAACAAGCATCAACCTCAAATTACTTCATATCTGCTGTAGTTTTTGAATGATAGCGTATTAAAAATCGTTCAAAAATAAGTTGAGATTGCGTGCGACAAAGCTAAGCGTATGGGATCAAATCTCATATCCGGTTTAACAATTACACAAAACAAGTGAAATCAGCACGTTTTTAAAATGCTATCATTCAAAACTTACAGCAGATATGAAGTAATTTGAGATTGATGCTTGTTAGAGATAGAGGAAATATCATTTTCATGAAATAACTTGACTTCCGGACCAACCGGATACTGAGATAATAGCCCATGAAGTCTCAAATTTCAAAGCTCACAACCGGAAATGGACCGGATATTCGATTACTTTGACACCGGTAAAATGAAAGTAGCCTCCCAAATATTCATTGTGCCAAAAAACTAACACTTTTTATCCGCGATTCCGAGCACCAGACCGGAAAAACAGATTTTTCCGGTTTTTTTCGCACCGGATACGACCATAAATCACGCAGTTTTGGTCCGAATTGGACAAAACTTCGTATATAGACTAATTTTGACCCGCTGAGTCTAAAAATTCAATCAGCGAAACTGTATGACCTAACCGTCTTGCTGTACAGTTTTTGTGACCTAGACATCAGGTTACCGGACATAGACCGGGCGTGACAAGATTTTCGGAGATGTTTTGGGCCAAGGACCAATATGCTAGAGTATGAATTAATTAGCATTCTCTTTCCGAATCTGAAGCGTTTTTATCGATTTGGCATCCGGTAACCGGATATAGACCGGATATGATGGTCTTACCGGATTCTCCTCCTTCTGGGGTTTCTAAAAATATATACTTTATATAGACTAACTTCAAAGGTTAACTCAGGACAAGCGCTAGCAGTTCGGTTCCAAGAATTTTTGGTCAGACTTTAGTTTCAGTTTCCGTTTCAGTGCCTGAATCATCGTTACTATAGGCCCAGGATCATACGATTGAACCACTGAAATCATAAATCATTACGATTATGCCACTTATGGTAAAAATCTTGTTCCAACCTATTTTCTTGTTACCAAATTTTCTGGACATTAAGCATAAAGGTGTACATATTTTGAAAATTTGTGGCAGAAGACATCTGCGCTGTGTATATAATATGAATAGGTATGAACAGAATGGAAGGATATAATGCCGCTATTACTCCAATGCTGAGTAAATACCGCTTTCAGGTTCAGGTACTAGCCGGCTAGGTGACCGTTGTTGTTGGCCGGGCGGTTTTTGGCTCGGCCGGCAAACCCAATACAAACAGGTTGGCCAGTCGTGTCGAACAGGCCGGTCGGCCGGTCAAAGCAGGCCGGCCAGTACCCTTTTGTCCTATTTTTGGTGCATTATGCAAATTGTTTAGCATTAAATGACGCATACCGTTACTCCAGGGGCCGGTTCCATAAAACTTTGGCTCGCATGCTGGTACTAGCATGCGAGAACTCGCAATGCTAGTGCTAGTCATCGAGTCGTGTGTACCATAAAACTTTTCGCTTGACTCGACGAAATTAGCTAAGCGAGTGCGGCGACTCGACAAACTAGCAGTGCTAGTGAGAGGGCTAACATTGCGAGTGCGAGTTCGCCAAAAAATAACCATAATCATGTAAAAAATCGCATAAAATTCATATCTCAATGAAACTTTGTAAAAATTGCAGACATTCGGAAAAAGATTCAAAAACGTGCGTCTCTTGATTTTGAGTTTATTTTGATAAAAAATGAAAAGGATATCAAACTTTAAGCATCACTTCTCTATTCTTCTTTATGGAACCCGATTAGTCTACTAGTGTTCAAACTTGTGAAGCTAAACTCGCAAGTCGAGTGCTAGTAGCTACTCGACTGCGAGGGTTTTATGGTACACTTGAGGTGCTAGACTCGACAACTAGCAAGAGTCAAGTACTCGCAAACTTTTATGGAACCGGCCCAGGTTTTATGTATAACGATAAAATCACATATTGGCCTGGTTCAGAAGCTCAGCAGACCGGACGGCTGGCTCTGACACCGGCCAGCCGACAACTCTAACCATTGGCGGAATTTTAATGTACAGAATTTGGGAAATTGACTATTAAGGGGGGTCACTTTTGTCAAAAATCGATAGTCACGGATTTCGCTCATTTTCACACATAATATGCCCCCATACTGGCTTATTTTTACTGGGGGGGGGGTGGGGCCCCCCACTCGGCAACCTCCCCCCCCCCCCCATTCGAGGTTCCCCCCCATAAAAGCCCCCCATAAATTTTGACCTCCCCCATAACCCAAAAAAATTGCCAGATTTCACCGTTTTTACCCTAAATTTTCAAAAATTTTTCCGGCTTCGCCGGATTTTTAACGAAATTTTCGCTATTTTAGCGTAAAACACCTAAAATTAGTCATGTTTTAGCGTTTTTTGGCAATTTTTACACAGAAAAACGTTATAACTGCAAATTTTTTCCAAAAATATGCCCCCCTCTTTTGGTGAGCCCTGTTGCATCGATGGGCAACTTTGAGCCCCCCCCCCCATATCGCCCCCCCATAAATTTTAGCCTAAAAATAAGCCAGCCATATGTTCTCAAAAATAACTTAGAATATTAGCGTTCGAAATCAAACTGTGACAGAGTTATTCAGGTTCAAAGCCGGAACACTTGAAAATTCCGGTGATGAGCCCTGCAAGGTCAGTGCAGACGTGGCTCAAGGCCAGCTATCCAGGCGTTCATAATGCATGCCTGAGTGATGCACTGACCTAGGACTGCCCAGTATAACTTTAACACGTTTTGTCTTTGCACAGACAACATTTTAGACCCATGGTTTTATGAGAAACGTTGCTCCTCGTTCCATTAGCTATCGATTGATTCCCAATTTGTCTATATTTGGAAAAATTTTAAAATTGGCATTTTTCACCTATAAAGATCAAAGGTGACACCACAGCAGTCATGTTCAATATTGACGCATTTGTTTTGGTCACATTATGTGACAGACATGGACATATTAATTAATCTGCCAAGTTTGGTGATTTTTACCACATAATGGGTGAAAATTTATCAAAAGAATGTGAAAATTATGAAAAATGGCCATTTTTAGCAAAATTGGCTGCTTTTGTGGCAAGTTTTTTGAGCTTACTGTACATGATAGAAACATGCGAGTACTTTCATGAGACGTGGTTTTATGCTACAATGCAGCTATTTATTGGCAGTTTCTGTAGCTTTTGCCAATCGTTCAGGACAAACAAAAGAGTACCGTAGGTCCTGTTTATCATGGTCCAAAAATCGCCGATTTTCCAAAATATTGACTTTAAAAATTCGCCAGAAGTCCAATACTCTGGAGAATCGCATCAGAAGAGATAGCTGTTCTCTACAATAGGTCCCTAATGGTTCTGAAAAGGTTTCAGAGCTCTGGCTCTTATACAGCGAAAAAGTTTTACCCACAATCTTTTTAGGGTAACTTTTTCATTTTCCTATGTTTAACACATGTTGAGGTCACCTTTGAGGGCCTGTACAGAACCATAGAAGCAATATTTCGCAAAACGCTCTTGTCTTGTTTTGAGAACCCATTGGGACTACAAAATATGTGAAAATGAGCAAAATCGGAGATGGTCGAAAAATCTGCCAAAAAGCGACCCCCCTTAAGGGGGGGGGGGGGGTCGCGATTTTTCGACCATCTCCGATTTTTCTCATTTTCACATATTTTGTAGTCCTCATGGGTCCCCAAAACAAGACAAGTGCGTTTGTTGCAAAACTTTTCCTATCATTCACAATAGCCCTCCAAAGGTGACCCCGACATGTGTTAAACATAGGAAAATGAAAAAGTTAGGAAAATTTTTCTGCTACCAAAAGTTTGAGCGCTGTGTAAGAGCAAATCGGCTACAACTCGCTGTAAAACCTAATTTGGACTAGGTAGAGTGCTAATATCTATACGACGTTATTTCCTGTAGGGCCGCTGATTTTATACGAATTTTCAAAGTTCGGGAAAAGCGGTTTTTGCTCAAAATCGCTCTGCAAATGTGTAGGTCATTGAACGTTTTGTCCTGTCCTGAACTAATCCTTTGGTGTAGAAACTTCGCGTTTAGATATTAGCACAGTATATTGCTAGAGCTTTATTTTGCATATAATCAATCCCTAGTAGGGCTTTTCAGTAGCTCACAGTTTTGGTAGCAGAAATTTCATTTTTCTTCAAAAATCGTCATTTTTCGATAATTTCATGTTTGCTGCTTCATAAGTCAGTCAAATCTTAAGGTATCTCAATTAAATTTGGCATGCTAATAGGCTAGCATAAAACCTACCTGTATGTAAAGTTTCATGCCAATAGCCTGTGTTTATCTCTGGTGACATACTACGATAGCATGGCGGACACCTATGGGGCAAAAAATGTCAAATTTTCAACTTTTTCAAATATAGCCATATTTTATATCAAATTGAAGCTCTCGATGTCCTGAACATTTTATCTTCTTGCACCAAGTCTCTACAATGCAGTATGAGAAAGTTAGAGCGAGTTCAAGTTTGAAGCAAATGACAGCCGGAATAAGCTTTACCAAATCGTCCAAACGCCCTGTCTCGCTCGTTGCTTGGCTTGTCACTGCAATTTATGCGGTAATAAACACTTACAGGTAAAGGCTTTAAATTGATGTATTTGTCATGCCACAGTCTCTTGTCATCCTATGTGTACGCGACTTCGAAGCGCTCAGCGAGGCATACTAACGTAAATACTAAATTGTATGGATTTGAACTGCAATATCTCTAGACTGGATTGACCCTGGACTCTAAAAATTTGTCTTGTTTTTGGGCACATATGGGGGTATATAATACCCAAAAATGAGCGAAATCGGTGACTATAAAATTTGGTACCTGGCGACCCCCCCCTTAAGTGTGCCAAGACGTGAACCATGTTGTTGCGAATGATAAGCTCCTTTGAAACTTTGCCATTGAAACGTCATTACAGCATCATTAAGTGGTAAGAGGCTGGAATAGGCTTGGAGCGGTCTGAAGCAAAAGCTATTTCACACCATGCATCAACTGTCACTTTGAACTATGAGAGCTAACTTGAGTCAAGCAATAAGCTAGGTAACATTTAAGATTTCTTCTGACAGTTCCTTTTGAATAAACTGATTTAAGGTAATCAGATAGTACAGGAATTGAATAAATTTTATTCTCCTCCAAATCCCGAACAAATTTAGGAACCAACCAATTCATTGTAGCAATTTAACAATCCAAGGTAACAGGAAGGTCCAGGATTATTGATTTTTCGACCAGAGCTAGGTTTCTTGAAAGGTTCTATATGTTTAGTCAAATTTCCATAGTAGCAGAAAAGAAACTAACGCTTTGAACTTGAATTTAGTTTTTTGATTATTGGTATGCTGCTGGAAAAACAAAAACCAAACTCAAACGGTTTTGACTTTTGGGACTAAACAAAAAATGCGCAGAGATTTTGGGTTATTGTTTATTTGATTTTTGATAATTTTAGGAGTTTTTGTTATTCGGATGGTAAGAAACAGAGTGTACGAGAATTTGATTTGAGCGCTTTTGATTTTGTTAGTTGGTAAGAAAAACAAATTTCAAGCCGAAACAATTTGAGTCTTGATATTTGCGGAAAAACAAAAATCAAAAGCACAGGAAACAACCGCTTGATATTTGATTTTTGTTTTTGAATTTTTGAAAACATCAGACGGGCGGATCCACGGGCATTTTCAGTTATTGTCATAGGTGATGCGGAAAAGTTATCACGTGTCTTCCAACCTCGCCTGATGATGCATGCTTAGTCACATGCGAGATACTGTCAGCATCTGTAATGTAATGTAATGTAATGTAATGTAATGTAATTAGCAATCTTTCCTACACCTTGCTTATGCATGAATGGGACTTAAACCTATCGCGTGAGGCGGGCTGCCTTTGTTACCTGATACACTACTAGGCATTTTGACGTTTAGACATTTTGAGTTTACCTTAATGCAATACATGTCTGCATCCAAATCTTTGTAATTTAATTGGCAATGTTACAATTATCGTTTAGAAGACATATCATCTGTCAATTTCCTCCATGGAATTAATCGAATCATTGGGAATTAGTCAAGAGCTATATCACAACAAGAAACCTACTATGCAGCACTTTTAATTTCGGGGCCATACAAAAGAAATGCATATCTTGATCGGATTCTTGAACTGTTTTAATTTAGCTAAGTTATCATTGTAGTCATTTCTTAAAGACAAATACTGAGATGTTGAATTTGTACATACTATGGGATTTCATCCTTTGTTACTATATAAAACTTTGAAATAAGTATAATCACAACCTAACTTACTTAGTGCTTATCTGCTGATAAGATTAGACGTCTTGGCTGCACTTAGTTTTCCTGGTTATGGTTATGGTTATGGTTCCTGGTAGTAGGATCTTCTTAATCTTGGGATTTTCGGATAAAAATTTATACACTAAACATAGGAGATTTAGGGCTGCGGTTCCAGAACCCGCATTTTTACTACTACTACTAGTACTACGAAAGAATTTCAACTCTAGTGCAAGCTAAGAGGCTGTAAGTTAGCATGTTCAGTGCCCTATATGTGTACACATTTGTGCTAAACGACAAAAATTTCTGACATCTGAAAAAAGTTTTCTGTCAACTTAAGTCTTCTAACCTTACCAAAATCGCCATTTTTGGTGATTTCGATCCTGTTTTTAGTCTTAAAACAACCCAAAAATTGCAAATTTTCAGTATTCAAGCCGCAATTTGGTGTGAACGTATATTTGGAGTTCTGAGCTTACGCCAATGCATGCCTCAGTGCGATGACGGAGGCCTATATTAAAAAGAGCAAATTTTCACCTTTTCCAAACAGTCAAATTATACATCACATTGAAACTCTTGATGTCCTGAACATTTTATTTTTAGACCAAGTCTCTACAAACCAGTATGAGAAAGTTAGAGCGAGCAAAATCTTGAAGTAAATGGCAGTCTGAATGAGCTTGAATAAATCGTTCAAACGCTGGCTTGTTATTGTAATTTATGCACTAATAAATACCTACAGGTAGAGGGTTTAAATTAATGTGTTTATCATTACAGTGCAGTCTAGAGGCCTGCATTACGGCCCGCGGGCCGGGTCGAGCGGGCCGACGACCAAAGTTCACGGGTCGGGACGGTCCATGGGCCGAGATTCCTGTCTGCTTCCATTATTTTGCGAGGATTTGCTAAAGAAAAATAAACTCAAATTTTTAACTTCAAAGATGTTTTGTGTTTCTTGAACATGTTTCGTACACATTAACTCTGCTTTTCCAGAATTAGTTTCTGCACTTTCATTTTAAAACTTTTACTGTGTATTTTATTTGAGTTAAACAGTCAATTAACTGGTTAAATATATGCTGGATGTTCTTTCCATTTTAAGGTTATCACCTTGTAATAAGCTGCATTCTTATGCCCATTTCTTGATACTCAAAAGGAGAGTTGTTGGCAGGCCGAGGAAGAGGAAGACCCGGCCGGCCTACTATGTCGACAATCCGGCCGGCCGGTCTTCAGAAAAAGGACACTATCTGATTTTATCTGTTATACATAACCAGGAGTAACTCTATGTATCAATTAATGCTAAATATTTTGCAAAATACAAGAAAAATAGGACAAAACTGGTACCGGCCGGCCTTTTTTGACCGGCCGGCCGGCCAGCCTGTTTGACCCGGCCGGCCGGCCCGGCCAGCCGGCCGGCCGAGTCAAAAAACCGGCCGGGCAACAACACTACTCAAAAGTACCCAAAAAGATGTTATCATTTCAATATTCTTGTCCTACACACCTCTTTGGTTCAAAAAATTTGGAAAAAAGCTGCTCTAAGTGTTAATTGCAAAAGTTGGCGAGCAAAGCTAATGCAAAATATCTCAAATCATTGACGTAATCTTTGCGATTACAACACATAAACACCAAACTGAATTTCACTAATAAATTTGTATTTTTGAAATTTTGCATTCTCCAAAAAATGAAACTTTTTGGCGGGCGGGCGGGCCGAGAAACTTTTTTCACGGGCCGGGCCGGGACGGAAAAAATTCGGCCCGTGCAGGTCTACGCATACTAGTGTAAAAACTGGGGATTTGTGGGGAAGTGGCCCGAATATGGGCAAGGGCTGAATATGGGCAAATCCTACTTCGGATAGGTGCAGTGCATGTTTGCTTTCAAAGTCGGAAACAAAATTTTAGCAATTTCTTCGATTCTAAATTAGCAATGTACCTGCCAAATTGCAACACAAGCTTTGCTTTCTATAATTAATTATTATTTATTTTCTAATTACTGTCATTTTTTAATTTCCGAAAAGCAAACTTTTGCCTCTATACACCAAATTTTTCACGTGAAGGATTCTCGATTTCAGCTTGGCCAATCCTGGAACAATTAATATCAATCTATAGATAATTCTTCGTAGATTGTACTCGCAAAAAATCAAAGCTTATGTCTTTTCTGTAAAAACTTTTATGCAGGACAACTGTTTTTGGTACCATTTTTCATCTTGAGCCCTAATATGGGCTATCCAAAATGTACTGGTGCCCAAATATGGGCAATGGGCTTTTTACATGTAAAACATGGGCCTTTTACAAGCAAATAACGATTTTTAATTCCAAAAATTGTAAACCTTTATCTTGGAAATTTTATACACGATAGTGATTAATAGTTAAGTTAACAAGGATTCTACAGAAATTTTGTAAGAAAACTGACTTTTTGCACAAGATTCACAATTCACCTTATAATACGTTTTAATTATAGAATTGTTTTTAAAAAGCTTCGAATAATTAATAATATCATTTATTAATTGATTGTAGTCATTAATTATTTATTTAATCACTAGTTAATAGTTAATAGTTATTAGTTATTAACAGTAAATGGCTCATAGTTATTATTAGTTAATAATTATTAGTTAGCAAGAATTATAATTGTTAATTATCAGTCACTATACGGTGACAACATCAAAACAAGTAACCTGGCACGTGAAATCGTCCGTTTTAACGTTTTGACTCATTTCCTTTGATGTTGCCGTTATGATAAAGCGTGTGCCCATATTTGGGCCACTTGGCCCATATTAGGAACCCCGGTGCCCATATTAGGCAACTTTTTCATGCTATCTCAATGTGATTTGCCTATATTTGGGGCACTTCAACTACTGAAATATCTCTTAGTGGGATTGATCCTGGACTCCAAACATTTGTCTTGTTTTTGGACACATATGCAGGTATATCTTTCCCGAAAATGAGCGAAATCGTTGTGGTGCCTACAAAATTTGGTACCAGATCCCCCCAAGCATGAATATATAGTCATAACGCAGTTTCCGTTCCTTTCTTTGCATTAACAGAGCTGTTTTTGTTTTTCCTCATAGGAAGTCAAGTACTTAATACAATGGAGCTAAAGTGTGGTGTTGGTCTGAAGGTGTTCACCCTTCTTCAACTTTTACTGGCAATTGTAATTGTTGCCACTGGAATTGCAGCTTCTGCTAAAGGTCGCGACCATTCATTCTTTATTTATTTTTCTACTCCATACTACCCTAATTCGGACTGGTCTTGCTTCTGGGGTGGTGTTTGGATGATTATTGCATCGATTCTGGGAGTTTGCTGGGCTCTAGTTCCGTCACTTCACTCCAATAATGCCCTAAAAGTGTCCTATTTAACCTTTTCGATCATATCCTTGCTTGGTGCTGCAGCAATCTTCTTTGTCAGTGTTACACATGCTACTTCCTTGGGAATTTTCACCTATGGCAACCTTTCAACTATGTACGATGTTTATGCCTGGCAATATAACGTGAATGTTGCACTTTTTGTTTTGGCGCTCATTTACAGTAAGTTGTTTGATATTTTCGTTCCATTACGTCAAACTCAATGCTTTTGTATTTAGTCTGCCTGCTTTAAATAACAACCTGAAACATCAGTTAATGCTTGTTCTATTATTCATCACAATGCCACGACGCTCACCAGAAGGTGCATAGTGAAATTCACAAAAATATAGGGCGACCAAAATATGTGTGTACAGACTTTGACCGTTTATAGCAGATTAACGTTTGGGGTAAACTCCAACAATATTGTTTAGAATCGTCAGGAACCCAAGCTTTCGACAGTCCAGAAAAATCTGGATTCCGGTTTTTATTCGCAGAAAATTTAAAGTTTTAGTTTTCGCTTTTAAAATGCTCTCAATTTCTAAAATTCCGGGTTTTCCAAATTTCCGGATATTAAAAATGGTTTCCAATTCCCACAAATTGACTATCATTCAAAAGCTCTTAACGAGCTGAACAACCTATGCAATATAGCGAACTCTTGAAAATGCACTCACTTCCCGAAATTAGCGAAAATCGGATTTTTTGGATTTCACAAATTTTCTCCAATACCCTACAATATGGGTATCATTTGAAAGCTCTTGATGAGCTTAGCACGTTTTCTTAGCCAACTCGCAAGAAGTGCGCCTACTTCTCGGAATTCACGAAAAACTTTCGAGCTGGTGTTAAATCCGGAATTCCTGGATTCCGATAATTTGGTGCATTTTAAACATCGGCTCTAATGTAAATTTCGTTCAACTCATTAACAACTTTCAAGTGGTATCCATATTGTAGGGTATTGCAGAAAATTCATAAAATCCGGAAAATTCTGTTTTCGCAAATTCTGGGAAGTGAGTGCATTTTCAAGAGTTCGCTCTATCGCATAAGTTGTTAAGCTCGTTAGGAGCTCTCGAACAATACCCGTCTTGTGGTTATTAAACAAAATTTCTAAATTTTGTTTTATTTGTAATGCTTTTGAAGCAAAGTCGGTGTCTTCGTGACAATTTTGTTAGTCGGCTTTCTCACTAAACTAAAGGCGCACCTGCAATATCATGGGTATATCCAAAAAAATAAAGTGGGTATTGCAATAAGTTTGATTACATACATAATTTAAAATTCATTTTTTTATTCCTGCATCAAAACATCTTCAGATTAACAGCTTAATATTAGTTTTAACAACCTCAAAAGTTTGTTAGACTGTTTTAAATGTCTATGGGTTTTATGCAACAAACACTGTTAAAACACTATTAAATGTGTTGTTAAAAACATTCTAACAGTCCCTTAATACTGTTAGGTTTTTGCATCGGAAAACGCTGTTGAACAGTTAGACTATTGGACTGTTAGACTCTTAATCGTTTTTTTCAACCCTCCCTCAAAACGTTTTTGGGGGGATGCCCCCACAACTGGGAACGGGGTAGTCGCGCATTGAAAAATGGCCGAAATCTGGGTGGGAGGGAGCAGCAAGTCAGTAAAATGTAGAAAACTTGCTATAAATGTGTTTTTGTTTTAAAAAGCATACAAATAGATGTCAGCCCCTTTATCATTTTTGGACTATCAAATTCTATTCTCATGCGTTTCTGAACAGAAAATTGTCCTATTAAGTTAGACTGTAAACAGGTCTGGTCAGCAAAAGTAAGTTACGCGTATTAAAGTGGACACAGAATTCAACATTATAGTGCACACAAATGAAATATGGAAACCTTGACTCAGACAGGAAAGCGGAGTATAATTTAGGACTGCTGAGAATTGAAAGAGTTTTGACTTGTCTTTCAACAGGGAGGGGAATGGAAGCTGAAACTGCAGGTTCACAGGTGCCCCCACTTGTAGTTCGACGCCCCGGCGAACAATAAAACAAAAACAAAAAATAAAACAAAACAAACATGTGTGTTACTAGCGAACATCGGATAGAATACAGTCAAGCATGCGCCGTGCACCCAAACGGTTAAGATGTAAATCATAGGCTGAAAGATCATGAGGTTTAGATTTGAAGACTGATCGGTCATTGAATTGAACATACAAAGGTAGAAGGGTGACGCGGCCCCTGCACTGACTGGATCCTCAATAAGGGGTTTCAAACTACTAGTTACCTTAACAACAGCCTGCTGCATGCGGCTGCGCTTATTGAAACGGAAGCAATGAATCGAGGAAGGATTTCACCAACAAACAGTTTGGTTTCCGTTGGAGTAGATTGGAGGAACGTACGAATGCCCCGACAAAACTGAAGAATAACCCGCTTCGGCTTCACAGGTTCAAGAGCGCCATCAGTTGCACGATGCAGACGGCTTCGGGGTAAATTATTTGACCCAGTAATGACAACACAAATCTCAATCAAAGGATTGGGAACAGCTGCCTCTAACTTACAGAGGAAGTGAAGTTTTACGCCAGGGACAAAACTTAACTGAACATCTGGGTGTGGCGGCACCTCATGGTCCGTGGAATCCATAATAACTAAAATACGCGGAAGCTTACACTGCCCATTGAGGACAGACCTCACCTTCATTAATAGTTGACCCATGGCATTACCCCCAGGGTAGAAGCGACATCGCCAAGTTACCAAGTCTGATTTCTGAAGATAAACACCCCAGTATCTATCCAAAGTGGCCTCACACAGCAGCTTGGATCCGGTCTGGAATTGGGCTGCCCTGGCGGACGGATTATCTGCGCTAAACTTCCGGAAAACTAGGCCTCCCAGGACGAACAGGCGCACTGACTTCCACTTACTAAGGGACTGCGTAGCGCTTCGGCCAAGCTGCTGGCACTGTACTGGGTTTTCACCCGATTCTAAAATAGCTTCTTGGACATCATCGTCTTCGAACAAGCTAACGCCTATATACATGCTCAACACTGGAAGCAACCACTGGATGACCGAGAAGACGACCGAAAGCATGTTCGAAAACATATCCCGTCGGTCTTGAAAGGCAACCAATCGGGGTAGGTGCAGCATCAAAAACACAGAAAAATAAATCATAAGAGAAGGTTAGCAAAGGAAACGAAATAGCGTAGTTAGTCGAAGCAAACGAGTAGAAGCATTAATGACTGTGCAGCAAATCAGCAAGAAATCTTTACCCTCACCTAAGATCCTAGGCCTAACCTACACCTACATCTAACAAATTAAATCAGCTAGTTCGGCCGTCACAGCTTATTAGCAAACAACACAGTTATGTATATATAACGTCACAGACAGAGCAGACGAACACCAAACCAGCATGTAAGGATCGCATAAAATACAAAGCATATGCGTAAAATAGTATAAAAGACACAGTATATACAACGAAATCAGTCACAGCATGGGTAAAGTTTCAATTCAAGATAGTGGACGTTAATGATTCCGCATTAACGATTCCAAAGACCATCAAGCAGGCAGAATTAGTTAACTCTAATATGTGTCGACTGCAGTTAATGTTTAAAACTACTGTGACTGATTAGCATACAACAAACTACCTTACCCACAACCTATATACACAACACTACTATATACATCGGCTACAATAATGATTAGTACTCGGTGGAAGCGTCGTCCTCTAAGGATAGGCTGGAGGTAGGTCGTTCTTCAGGCAGGCGTGCTATAGAGGATCCAGAGGCCGGGATAGTCTTGTTCTTGTGGGCAACAAAAGGGGCCCTATCAGGATTGTCAACCGATAATGTCACGTCGGACTCTTTGACTTCCGTAACTCAGTACACGCCAAACCATTTAGGTACATATAGTCCACGTCTTGTTTCCGCGGACTGCGTAGGAGTGCTGTGGTGCAGGAGATGCAGTCATGACTACTGAAGGTTCTGCGGAGTTAGCGATAAGGGTACAGACAACGAGAAACATAACCAGGATATTGAAATAGTGTCGGGGAGAAGAATCTGGTCCCTGGGACCTAGAACGTCGATTCCGCGTTCTTCTGGGTGTGACTGGCACCATCTCCACCATCTTGCTGGTTTCTTCGGATTCAGACGTCGGACGTAAGACAGTGGCAGCAGACTGGGAACGTTTGTGACAAAAGTGAAAACTGGGCAATGGTGGTCGGCTGCGGCCCAGTGACCTTTTCCGACAACACCAGCAGATCAAAATGACAATGAAGATGCAAACCACCACTGCAACAAGGAAGTAGAGAAAGCGCAGATGGACTCTTCCAGGGAGTCCCATGGCGTCCCATCTCGGTGCATCACCATCTCTGTACAGTAGTCGGCCGATTTCATGGTTGTGTAAACAGCTTCCAATGCCATCCAATCCACTGGAGGTATGCCACCAAATTGGGTGAAGTTCAATGGCTGAGATAAGCTCAGCATCCCATTGACCATCTGAGTGTCACGTAAGGTGTTAGTGGCTATTCGAGTTCCTATAGTTACAAGGGAGTAACTACGATGCTCGATCCAGAGCACGCCATGTGATGGAACAGCAATCTTTTGCCCAGTGAAGTGGTGAGAAGAGGCCAACTCATTAGATAACGGGACTGGCGACTCATTTGTGGGTAAGGTCAGGCCACTAGTTGTTACACGTAGATCGGTTTCATTGACAGCAGCTTTTAGTTGCAATTTTGAGCAATGGAGCTCAGCCGTCGCGGGATCGTTTGAATGCAGGTTAACGAGGCACGTACTGGTCTGAGCGTCTAAGGCAATGACACCTTCTGGGGGATACACTTATTATGAGGGATCACAAGGCCAGGTAGGGAAATGCGATAGGTTGCTTGTTTGTCAGGAGTAAGCCACCCAACGTTATGTACCTGGTACATGGGGTGCGTTCGCCAGAGTGACAACTGGGACTGCCAAAAGGATGACGTATGTGAGAATTTCCAAATCCACGCGCACAGGATACACATTCGCGAGCTGATAGACCAGTGACGGCTCTCGGGCTAACAAAGGTCCATTGAAGTCAGACACATGGAATAGCAGTTCTCGTGCCTTGGCAACAGTCATCAAATCACCAGTGGCAGCAGAATGAACGACAGCATTTACCAAATTCGTTAGCACCGTTCTGAGGATATGAACCGTCAGGGTACCTTCAATGTCAGAAACGGATACCTCAGTTGCACAATCCAACCGTTACAGAGCAACATGAAGTTCACCAACGGATTGATGCACGAACATATACAGCTTTCGATTCGCAACCTCGATCTCCTGAAGCACCTGAGTGCGATAATATGCTTGATCTTGAAGCATCTCTACCGCGGTATGCAGAGCACCAACTTCATTTGACAGTTTTCCAAGGAAAACGATGTTCACAATGCCGAGGCCAGCGCCTCCTAGTCCTAAAAGTCCAGCTGCAAGAAGACACAGCTGACGTTTTTCTCGCTGTGGACGTACAGTAACGTCAGCTTCAGAACGGCACAGCGACTGTTGTCGAGCACAAAGAGTCTTGATCAGTTCAGAGTAGTAGGATGAGTCCAACAGACCTGAGTAGGCAGCAGCAGTGCTTGTATTGCCGACCGCAGCTACTGGTACACGGGATGTAGATAACATCGTTGATTGGTCCGATAATCTCCGTCCATCCTTCGTCGTCTTCGTCGTCGTCCATAATTAGTATGGACGATAACATTAAAATATCTGACGCTATCTGGCACCAGCATCGAGCCTGGAGGCTCCAAGACAATGCCAACGCCAGTGTGTACCACTGTACGGATTTGGCGTAGTTCACCATCAAGAAAATCTGGCGATGGGCCAGTAGGGTCCGCTGCAAGGACTGTCGGCAATCCGCAGAGGCTGAAAAACAACAAGATCGCGAGCGTAAACATACGCCAGCTGGAGGCGCGAGCCTCTGCGGTTCGGTTTTCGAATTCGGTGTACTGACATCTTTGCTTGATTCGTTGGCTTGACAGGCAGCATCAACCACCTGAGGAGCAGCAGCGTTGTTGACCAAATCACACTGGACAGCGACTGCAGCCCGCAAGTCGTCCCGTTCCTGCAAGCGTCTTACCTGTTCCCGCAGCGACTTCACTTCTTCCGCGGTGTTGGTGTAATCCCGACGCGACGGACCAGCGAATGCAACGGGATCACTCGGCTGCTCAGCTTCACGGTAGTACGAGGAATGAGGTTCATCTTCATCAGAAGCCACCACCGACGTTTCGTAGGCATAGAATGGATACTGCTGATCAAGTGAGCCCGACGCCGACCGTGGACCAGAGTATGCGTGAGTACCACGTGACAGCTGACGCGCAGGACCTGGATCTTGTCGTCTGTCTGCGTTGGTAAACCTGGGACCATGTGGTGGATCCGGCACACGGCGACTGCGGAGAGGACAGTTACCACGGATAAGGCCCAATTTACCACATTGGTAGCAGCGGGGAAGACCATCGGTTCGTCCTGAGGGCGTCTGTACTTGAGCGCGAGGAGTCGTGCTCTGGTGCGCTTGTTGGGACTGGAATAACTGAACTAACCTGTTTTCCAAATTCCTTAAATCGTCTTGCGTGGCGGCGGCAGCGGCTTTCACGGGAGCAGCTTGCGGTGAGGGCACTGCAGCATGGGCGTGGTGTGCCTGGCGGGACAACTCGTCGTCGTGGCGACGGTGTTGGGTATCCGAATACCTGGGATTTCGGTCCCGAGACCGGTTTCGGTACCGCCTGTGATTATTGTCATAGCCATAGGAATTGCCGTTCCCAAGGTTTCCTGCGCTCCGATCAAGCCAAGGGGCTGTATTATACAGGAAGTAATCCCAAGCTTCCTGTGATCGAGCACGAGAGACAGCCTCATCAAAAGTGGGAGGCACTTGAGCAGAAGTGACAAACTGAAATAGCCCAGGTAACGGACCTCTAACAAAATGCTTACGTTTCAGCGTGTCTTGAGCTGCAGCATCCAGGCCATGAAAGCTTCTCCCACGAGCGGCTGTACAAAAGCATAATCACTTACCGGTTCGGCTTCACCTTGCCTTCTGTTCATCAGGAGATCAGCAGCCAAATCGGCAATAAACCGTGTAGAAACCTGGGCTCGAAGAGCCTGCAACAACTGAGTATAGTCAGCGCGCACAGCCTGACTCAAACCAAATATACACAATTTCAACAGCATTTTTAAGTATGAAGGCAGAATGTCTGCCTCTCTGGTTGAAGACGTTATCGCATTTGCAGCGATATATCGCTCAAATTACCGCAGCCACTTTTCAAAATTTTCACCGGGCCTGCCGTGAAAAGCGCCCGGAGGCATGCCGATTTTCGTTACTGTGCCGACAACACTTGCTGTCGGATCTGCTTGAGTACTCAATGAAACACTTTGCGGCTGACCCATGTTTTAGAACAGCCAAGACTAGCTACATTCTTAGTTTAGCTGAATTCAAGAATTGCAAGAAGTTCAAAAAGTGTAAGACATAAAGAGCTATACAAAATTAAAACATACAAACGGAGCAGGGACTGGGTATGTTTGGAACAGGCTCAAAGTAGGCACAGTGTAGTCTACTCGGAGAGGTTCTGGTCTAATTTGGGGTAACTCGGAGTACGAAACCTGGATTGGAGGAAGTTAAGGTAAAGCAAGAAAGGTCAGGTAAGGATTCTGAAAAATGTCAGATTCGGTGTAAGTAGAAGTCACTCAAGCCTCCAGTAGTGAACACTGCAAGCAACCGCGTTCACAAATATTCGAATTTAGGAAATTCTATGTATATTAATCTGGACTAGACTCTGTGTCTTTTAGAGGTGACTCAAAATTTAAAGTCGAGGTGGTTGGGTGTTCCAATGAAAAAAAGGCCAGACTAAGTGTGGGTGATTAAAAACCCTATAAAAATAAAGAGTAGGCTTGGTATAAGCTAGGAGTGACGCATAGCGAACAAAAAGGTAGAAATTGATGGGAAGGTACTAAGAACTGGGTGCATATGCAGGTGCTGGGTGATTACTTGGGGTACTGGCAAAATCAAGAACCTACTAAGTCTAAATGGATACGAGGGTTAACAATGGAGCATGTTTAGAGTAGGTTAGGAGTTTACTCGGTTTTCACTCGGTGTTTACTCGGAGTTTGGAGAGACTAGGTGCATGAAAATCAGGGAAGCCGGAAGGACAGCGAAGGTAAAGCAAGTATCAGTGAAAGTTGAAAAATAGACTGTGTGCCGCACGGAGAAGGCATGGAGTAACAAATTTGGGTGAAAAGTAAGATAAGACCAAATCAGCGTAATTCTGAGCTAGGAGTGACTCAGAGAACGGTCTAGGGTGACGGACATAAAATGCTGTGGGCGGCTACTAGGTGTTGTGAAGGTATTTGATTGTTAATGGCAGGTACTGAGTGTTAAGCAAGGAGAACTAAAAATTAGCACGGCGTACTTGGTGTTGCGACAATGTTTGAGTGGTGGTGGAATAAGCAGGGTGTATAAACAGGGCGTTTAGTAGGAAGAACTGGGAGAATAAACATGAAGTACTGGGGGTATGAATCGCGACTCAGCAAGGGAAGATAGACTCTCAGTAAGGAGGGCCTAAGGGCAGTTGCTCCCGAGAGGGGGGGTGTCGAAACGGCCGCCATATACTACTACTCCAAAAAAACCAGAAACTGGCAGTACCGTATTCTTCGTAAGGGAACACCAACTTAAGAGAACATGTTCTCTTAAGTGAACGTGTTCTCTTAAGTGAAATCAGAAAAATTCTGAGGCATAAATTGAAAAATTGCCTTTGAATGTTAAGTTCCCTAAAAATTCTAGTTTTTTCAAGTTAAGTAACCATGCATACCAAATGTACCACAAAGCGTGACAGTAGTAATTAATTATCATATGAAAAATTAAAACAAGATTGCCTCTTAGTGGTACTGGGCATTCACTTAAGCGAACATGTTTCCTTAAGTGAGCATGTTCTCTTAAGTGAAATCTGAAAAATTTCCAATTTTGCCCGTATTCCACTTAAGAGAACATGTTCCCTTAAGCGTGAGAATACTGTAGGACGGGTCAGAGATGCTAGGAGTACGCCAAGGAAAGACAAGAGTAGCAGGAGAAACAGACCAGGAACATTGCTCCAAAAACTCCTACCGAGTGGTCTGACCGAAATGTCCATCTTATACTACTAACAAGCTTATTTTAGTAATAATTGGATGTGTCGCTTCGGGACTGACTTGTGCCAATGGATGCTGCTGCTGCTGCTGTACGGAGTCGCTCCCACCTTATACCACTATGATTTCATATCCTGTACAGTATGCCCAGGTACGTTCGCAATTTAAACGTTTACTCAAAACTATTGAAATTATCGTAACTGCAAAATTTGAGACACAAGAACATTCCAGCAATGAACGAGGCGAGAGAACAGAGTAGTGGGCAATCACCATCGAACGCCACGGCTACAGAGCTTGGTGCCACAGAATATTAATATTCCTCACATGTCCGCATAGCCACTTGAACAAGGTGTGACCAACACGATATTTCTAGCAACACAATCGCAAATAAGAGCTTAGAACAAGTTGCTGACGGCTTATTCTTTGTTGTCATACAATCCAATGTGAGCAATATTCAAAAAAGATAAGAAAAGCTTTCGAAGATATGTTATGTCACATCCAAAACTTTCCACAATCTCGATGCTACATCATGTTTCTTTTTTTTGGCCGAGCCTGGAGCTCCTATCTATAC
Organism: Trissonchulus latispiculum; assembly: GCA_030248195.1. Classification (NCBI taxonomy): domain Eukaryota; kingdom Metazoa; phylum Nematoda; class Enoplea; order Enoplida; family Ironidae; genus Trissonchulus; species Trissonchulus latispiculum. The sequence goes on along the minus strand of JASAND010023753.1, from coordinate 230,090 downwards.
ACATCAGCAACCTGGCGTTTATTCTGGTGGATATCCAGCCGCTCAGACTTATCCACAACCACAACCACCGCCATATTCACAACAGCAAGCATACACCTATGCAAATCCTGTTGTATCAACTGACAAGTAGATAATCACTAATCCTATGAAAACTTGGCCAGGTTAAACAAACGCTGATTAATACGGTTTTTATGGCAAATACGTTCCTTCTTATTATCATTTCTTCATTATTACTATAAATGACATATTCATTTTGCTGTACAGTCATATGTAGTAGTTTGCGCTTTTGGTGTACTGGTATTGTTGGCCGGCATGATTGTCTTTACTCTGCACTTGTCGGTCGAGCAACAACACTACTGATTACCATACCTGAAGGATTGGTCAAATTTCACTAACCCTTAAGGAAGCAAATTTCGGCACCCCCTGTGGCAGCAACTTTCACAATTTTTGGTAATTTTGAAAGGTATTTTAAGCGATTTTTTGGTTGTTTAACGAAAAATAGCTATTTTTACAAAAAACAACGGTTTTCTGACGGCTTTAGCAAAAATAGTGGTTTTAATTGAAAAATTCGGGCGGAGCCGCTTTAGAAATTTTGGTCGTAAAACTTATTTTTTGGGCAATTTTCTTACAACTTGTGGCCAATTTTCTTACTCCTTGTGGGCGCAATTCGTGGACCGCTTATTACCGACTTTGCCGAGTCCACCCCCTTCTCCACCTGTGCCTTAGTAACTTAATAGTTTACTTTGCAGACTATCTTTACTTATTACTAAAATAGGAAAACAGTAATTGGAAACCATGTGATAATATAATTTACGACGGCCAGAAGTTAACTTATCTCACTTTCACCAGGAATGGAATCACAATCTAAAGATATGGCTAGTATCATATTTCACAGAATTATTAGCAATTCATTGCTGTATTTTAGCTGTTATTGGCCAGAGTTGCTAGACCGATCAACGTTTCTTCATTTAATTAAGGAAACAAGACCTTAGACTCAAGTTATGACATATAAATAGAGGCAGCGTAACCGCCGTGTTCAAAGTCCAGCGAAAGATAAGACCCTTCCTAATTAGCTAGGTAGGTATGCTTTTATTGTTAATTGCAAGTTATTAGCGTTACTAATATTAATTATAAAGTATTAGTGTTAATTAGTGTAGATTAGTAATTATTAGCGTAAAATTTCTGAAGTCCTTGTCTTGGCTAGATAGTAAAAAATTGACTCTTCAGAGAGGACTTAGTACACACCTGTTAGTGTACGCTTAAGTTTGGATGGGGCCTTGCCTCCTCCAAAACAAATAAAAATTAATAAGAATACTTAGTTTTAGGTAAGTACGGACGTCGAATAAACTATTCAAGTTTTATTTCGTAAAAATTATGTGTGAAGCCATGTATGTATATATTCGTAACGACTGCTCCCCTGTTCTCGGTCACCTGAGGATATTTTTTAGGGATTTTCAAGGGGCTCTGTTTGGCTTATATTTAATTTTTCATTCAGCCTTCGGGAAATACTTTTTATTTAACTTTTTACTAAACCACGGCCAAAAAGGGGGCTAACTTTTTGTAGGACCTCGTGCCCACATTTTCTTTTTTCTTTTGATTTTTTTTGGGGATTTAACAAAGACATGGGAATTTGAGTGGGGACCCTCCCCTGAGTTGAGATAGGCGGTCTCTTGGTTACGACCTCGTACCAACAAATTGAGCTAGTTTAAGAATTAATTCTCCCCACAGCCGGCAATTAAAAATTGCGGGCCATATTCGTCAAAAAAGCCGCTATTAATTAAAAAATCCTTGTTTAATAATAATTGTTCTACTTTAGCTTTAGGTCTGTTCCTAAAACAAATAGGTTTCAAAATCAGAATCGTTTTTAACACTTAATTATTCAGCTATTTCGCGGGGAAGCGCGTTTGTTTTTAGTAACAATTGCCTACACAATTATTACTCGTTCTCAACAAAGTTCCAAAGATTGTGATTTCTATCAAAGTTTGCAACGTTTACGAATTTTTAATAAAGATAAGAAGATGGAAGCCAAGTTTCCAATTTGAAAACTGAAGAAAATGTGCATACAATCAGTAGATAGGCTTTTAATTAAGGAATAGTTAGGACTTATTACGTTTGCTTAATTAGATGTTGGTATGAATATGAATGTGTAATTGTGATCTCAAAATTTACGTATCTTGCTCCTTGTGTAAACCCCTCATGGATAGTGAGGTTCCAAGGTTATCCCCAGTTTAAAGAGTATGAATTGTGAATCGAAATAGAGTGCATGCATGAGGGCATACCATGTAAACTCCATTTGTTTGATAAGGGTTTTGGAATTGCCAGGGTGAATGCTCAGATCTTGGGCAGGCCCAAAAGTGGCCAGGTTCCCCTACTATAAAGCTTACTGCCCTACCTTTAAACTAACTACTCTAGGTAATATTATCCTAAATTAGGGTAATATTGATATTTGCGGTAACCGGCAACTCTGGTACAATAATTCATTGCATTGTATTGATATAATACCTGATCTGAATGAACTGTCGTATACTTAATCATTTGTACTGTCCTTACTATTATTATTACTCTTACTTTTATTATTGTTATTGATTGTGACGATTGAAATTGAATCAATTTCAATAAACATTTCGTGTGCCAGACTCACTGTTTCTATTTTAATGAAAAGGCGTGAATGCCTTCTATCCACGGCGCGATCGCCTGCAAGATCCATAACCTCAGGATCGCGATCAGAATCAGGAATAATAAATTTGCCTTCGATCTGAAAAGCAAAGGAATCGAAACCAGAAGATTCATCATCTGCCTGCAGCGATCAATTGGAGGCAGGTGCTGACCCTTCTTGCTGATCTGCTGGAATCCAGTGCAACAAACGAACTCACAAGGAAGATTCCATCAAAAGCTGGCTACAGGGAATTCCTTATTTTTGGAAATCACCTTTCAGGAATCCGATGTTTAAGTCTGCTTCGATAAGTGGAAGCGCTAACATTATGCTTAATCGAGTCTAGGGTGGATTCTGTAGAAAGATTTCACTAACTCCATTACACATGCCTTGATGCATTGACGGTATAGTTCCCATCTAGATAAGCTGCAGTAGAGTGCTGCTGAAGCACAACACGGCCTACAATAGGGAGCACGATGGGGAGCACCCCTCATCTCGACGGGGGCCTCCCAAAACAAGATATTTTTTTCCAGGGGGTGGGCGGGAGGACCCCCCAAAATGGACCTTCCCAAGGCCGAAAATGCCTTCCTCCCCCGAAAACGTCCCTGCCTAGATTTCTGCTTCCCCTCCCAGAGATTTTACAATTTTGGTGGTAAAAATGGTCATTTTCGAGGAACTCAATTTATTCAAAATTACTCCCAAATCTTGCGGACAATTTAGGTCCATTTATAAACAATCAATACACAGTCACTGCACGTTTTATCTATGCTTAAGAGCTGACACTATTGCTTTGGGCTAGAGATTCGGCCTAAAAAGTTGGCAAAACGGCGATTATTTTGTGTTGAACGTCGATTTGTCAAAACCACTCAAGGGATTTCTGAGAGTTTTGGCAGAGTGGAAATTCGCACTTCTGCAGAGGGTCGTTCTTCTTGATTTCAGCTGAAACGTGTGGACAAGCAAGAAAACTCAATGCAAAATTGCGAAATTTCGTGTTTTTGTGCATTCGTCCTATTTTCGCGACCGTTAAGACCTGCTGAGCCAAATCTAAAAACGTCCCTCGGCCGATATGCCCTTCATATCGTGACGTAAAAAAAACTTTTGGCCGATTCCACAGTTTTGAGAAATCGATGTTCAGATTTTGGGCATATATTTGTCCGTTATGTCAGAAAGCTTTTACTAATTTTTTTATTAATTTTGCTAAATTTGTAAACTCATGAGAAAGTAATGATTATAAGCCTATATTATATGATATATGTATTATATACATATATATATATTATATTATATTAAATCATATTATAAATACAAGGTAGTTGTATATGTACCGAAATTATTTGGATAAAGTAAATATTATCAAATATATACATAATATTAAATAAATAGTATCTGTAAATTTTATAATAGAATATAACACTGTAATAGTGATAATTCAATACGCTAGGTTTTGTTATGATATAAGTTATAATAAAATCTTACTAATCGAATAATTGTTTTGGCTTTTATTAATTAATTGAGTAGCGAAAATGTTGAAAAACTTTTTGTGCAAAATGTGCCGGTTTGAGCATAATTACCGTTGATATAGGCCTGCAACGAGTATATAAAAATTATTCTTGCAAATCTTGAATGAACTTGATAAAAGTAGTGAGACATGTCATTTTTAACGACGCCACTAAAAACTCCATTAACTCGAAAAGATTCTAGTTTCTAGTTTCTATTAACAGTTAACTTGGTGCATAGGTCTGTCAAACTTTATTCAACAGAATTTGTTACTACCATTATCATCATCATCATTAGGACCAGGCGGAGCGCATTCAAACAGCTGAGCAGTCAATCTAACCGAACAGTACCCGTCAGGAAACCCAGGACACCCGAAGGGCCTCCCAAAGGACAAGCTAAAAATCGTTACAGCTCAATAAAATGTAATGATAAAAGCGTCCCAACTCCTATAGCCACTGAAACCGAAAGTGGATTCGGAATTCAACAGGTTTCAGACTTGAGTGACCATGGTTCCCCTAATAAGGGCAGTTGGGATAAAAACTTCAGTTTGTACATAGCAAATAAACCGTTTACTTCTCCTTCATATATAGGCAAATGAACCGAAGAGGGATATTTGGCATAGCGTCTGTGATCAAATTCACCTGTTCCCATTCCCTTCTCCGAACCAAGTATTCCACAAAATTTCCACGTTCCAGAGGCTTATAAATCTGCTTCGCTGCTAGTTTGCGATAGGCTGATTCTCGGGTGGGTGGACTCTCTACTGTTCTCGCGCACATCTTGCCATTTCTGTCAACCGTAACCCAAAACAATTTGGCAATTTGTGCTTTACCGCTTATCACTAATCGGGGCATCTTGGACAATGGCGGCTTTTGGCCGACCAATTAATTACCTCCTGCTCTTAACCTCCAATCCCTTCATATCCTGTTTGTGCTGGCAAAGCAAAGCAAAAAATGAAAACGCTACTATGTTTAAGAAAGCAGAAGAAAGTCGTAGTCATTAATCGTTTGTTTTAATTTTCGCTTAAAAATTGGATAGTATGTAGGGCGGAATCGCCATAATTCCTCCTGTCGTGGTTTGTAAATTGCAACAACTGAATTTCTTTATTGCTCAAGCCCCGCTTATTGCCATGCGCCTCCACTGCACAGGTCAAATTCGAACGCATCGTCTTGACTACTTGGGAGAGATGTGTATATAAATACCCCAACTAAGGCCCCTGCTGAGCCTTCCATCAGGAATTAGTTAACCTATGGTTTGGACAGGGTTGAAGCAAATAAATTCACTAAACGCTGGAGGCATACGTTATGCCACAATCAATGTCAACCCTACTATACTTTAACCAAATACGCTTCCCATCAAGTGTGACCTCCTAAAGATTAGACAAGCTAATATTTTTTAAATCCTAATCAGTCTTACATCTATGTGTGTACACATGTACATACAAGGTAGATAGGTATTATGAATCAATAAGAGAGGACTGTGTTCCAAGAGACTGGGTTTAATCCAAGGAAATTTTGGGGACTGAAGTGTTAAATGTGGTGTATTATGCAACTTCAACCAAAGGATAACATGCAGGTCCAAATGCTGTTCAGCCATCCAAACCATTTCATCCCAACCCCACTCCGCTTCGACGTGAATGCAATGTTTGCTACACACCATGTAAAGGTGCGGTAGTTAGTAAATCTTAGGTATAAATGGTCTACTACTGGAGAAGGTTCAAATTTGAAGATGTTTTAAAAAGGCTAGATCCGTTTCACGTTACTAAATCCACTGAAAATAACAAAAATTAAAAAGACATCAAATCATTTAAACACCCTTAAAGCACGAAGTTCGGTTTAGCCATTGCTATCATTCAGCAACAAGCACGTTCTAGAAATTCGCTGTTGATCACCAAGTAAACATAAAGTACACGACTGATAACTGATAAGTTGTAAGTTTCCGTTTTACGCTAAATAATTGCACCTAACTGTTTACTTGCATGCAGTCTTCTCTGCTATCATCTTATTATGTGGTGATGTTCCGACAGGTTAAATGTCAAGATTAACATTCAAGACGAATGCATTAATTTTTATGGCAAAGCTTATCAGCTTCCAGAAGCTTCTGCAATTTTTATGGTTTCGTAATTTCATGACACTGGCTCTAGATACAAATTCGTAAATAGCCTTGTACTTGCAGGTTTGCGTCAGTCGTGGTTGCATGCTGACATGCATGCTTTATAACATTGAAAAAAAGTCTGCAGACAGGATCTATAACCAGCAGGTGTTTGTTATCATACGTCTGGATAACCATACGTGATGACTTAAATATCTAGCGTGCTTCACGGTAGCATATGAACGTGTTTAATCGTCTGACAAACATGTATGATCGTGCACGCCAATCGTGCAAACAAAAGTGTAATCTATACTATTTTAAATACCTTAGAGCTGGGTTTCAGAACACTGGCTTCCTGGGAATAGAATTATTCTTTAGGCTTTCGGTGCATTTTTCATAATTTTTGAACATTTTTATTTGACTTGATACTATGATAGTATGAAATATTAACTATTCAAGAATTCATAATTTTAAATCCATAAAGCAAGGTTATGTTTCCAAAATAGCACAGGTTAGCATATTTATTATAGCGCGTCCTATGAGGTTTCGAAGGGGACTTGTTTGAGTACCCGCAAGTACTTGTCCTCAAGGTGAAATTAAGAGTCTGCCTTAATTCTGAAGACTTGCTATACTTGGACTACCAAACAAATAATTGGTCAAAATTGACCAATCGTTGAAATATTGTCCCAAAAATAAAATTCCTTAGATTTCACATCCAAAACGATAAAATATCAGCTTCTATTTTGTTCTAGCAGAACTTATTAGACTGTGAAAGTTCGAAGAAACTTTTGTCAGTTTTGCAATTTTTACTTATGTTCGCAACCTAAACTGGTTTTTCGAGTGCAGATGGCTTGACGAATCGTATACCAGAATAATGTGCGATTTACGAGATCTGATATTTTTTAGCTGCTGGAAGACAAATTTCAATATGAAGTGGCAGCAATATCATTGCTTGTCATGGCTGAGAAGTCTTTTTGGTGTGCAGTTGAGCTGTCTAGGTTGAAGCTGTGCTGTACACGCTGCTGAGGCATGTAGGTAACTGTATAGCAACTAGATTAGGGATCGGCCTCCTAGCGTGCGTCCACTGTGCATTGTCTGATGTAACACAGTAAACATGTAGAAGAGTTGCATACCTAATAAGATTATCTGTATACAAGTAAATACTACAAACCGTAGATAGATCCAGATGATCAGCTTGTATATGTTTCTCCACAGCCATTATTAAGCCGGGTTAAGCTGGTGGTTAAAACGAAACCGATAACTTCTTGTAGTTTGATAACATGTCCCGAATAATTCTAGTGTGAGGGTACTGGAATCATAATTTAGTGACAAAGTGTGTTTGTAGCTGAGTTAGCGTAAATTTTGCTAATCGACCAGGTAGACTATAGACTTTCTGAAATATATTGTCAGACTTTCGGCTCCAAATAGCATTTCACCAGATATGGCTTCTACAGTTGTAATATCTCTACGGTCATGAAATGAACATTCGAAAGCTTTTGTTACTTCTGAAATGTCTGCTACCATGTGAATGAAATCATATTTGTCATTGTTAATGGTTAGCGGATCAACAGATAACTGGCTATTTCCCCGGCTGGTCAATGCCATATTTCGTGGAGGAGGGAAATCCAGTTTCTCGGCGTCGGTGCTACCAATGTTTAAGGTCCTAAAAAGTTTTTCCAAAACTAAATAAAGATCAGCTTGCCACAACTTTATATATCAACGTTTTTGGACTTTTCAGCACCGTTGAATAATAATCTTCTTAATTGAAATAATCATTTTCAACAACTTGACTTTTTATTTTCAGCCATTCTTGACCCTAAAAATGGATCTGGAAAGCATCGATGTCGTGAACATCAGAAACTAGATGAAAATATTTCTGGTTGTTAAATGTAGAAGTCAACATCTGTCTGGACTTAGAAGGGAGTTTGATAACGTTGGCTTGACAAATTATAATTAATAATTATATATATATATATATATATATATATATGTTATATATATATATATATATATATATATATATATATATATATATGCATATATATATACGCCTTGGTCACAATCATGCAGGTGCCGAAGGAGAGGCTTTATTGAGTCGGCGCCCGAAGACATCCGAAAAATCAGATTGTTTTCAATTTTTTCACAATAACGAAAAACGAATTTTGGATGGAGGGAGTAGCGCCCCTCTCCGTTAGTTTCTGGTTCTCGCGAGTGCGAATCCCAAAAAGCAAATAGCAACAGCTAAGTTTGGTCACAATTCTCTTATAGTTAACTGTCTGCGTGGTTAACATCACACTCACATTCAATGATCCATCGACCGTGGGTAGATGATGCAGTGGGTAGATGACATCTACGATGCAGTGGGTAGATGACATCTATGATGCAGTGGGTAGATGATCAAGATTTCAATCCCTCACTACCTATCGGAACCTATGACCACTAATTTTACTTTGTGTTCAAATCAAGTAGCGATATGTTCAAAATACAGAATTTGCAACAATACAATATTACTAAGTAAAGCTTTTACCAAGATATTCCAGCAATTCACAAGATTCTGTTAATACTCATGCAAAATAATGCGAGAGAAATTGCAGCAATAACAAAAAGATTCCTAATAGTATTCTTTGCAAATATAGCGAGCGAGACAGAATAATAATACTCTTACCAAAATATTTCAACAATTTACAAGATCCTAGTAATGCTAATGCCAAAATAATGCGAGAGAAATTGTGGCAATAATAATTCAATAGCAATAACAATAATAATTGACAAGGTTACTAAATATATTCATACATTATATGATTCCTAGTAGTAGTCACACCAAAATATAGCGACCAATTACTACAATTCACAAAATTCCTAATAATGCCAAATACAAACTTTGTTAGCAAACTTAATATACTTCAAGAGACTGACTATATAACTAATTCAAATGAAGTACGAAAAGGATAAAGTTACATCATCGTTAAATTCATTTAAATTTAAAATTATCATTAATTAAATTACAGAGCCTCGGGTCGTTCATCCGGAAGTCGAGGATTCGAATACCACCCGAGAAGCCCGAATGTTTCGGATCTCAGCTGCTGCAGTAGACAATTTTATTTCTTACAATAAGCAATGCCAAAAACAAAGTTGTAGATAACAATAACACGAAAAGAAAATTAAAACCACTCTTGGCAAACGATTATTGGAGAAGCTGTATTCTGTTCTTAAAATAATTTAAAAAAACACGACAATACTAATCACTGAATAAGAATACGAAAGCTTACAACCAAATAAGCCAAAATTATGTTTGCTTATTGCAGCGCTTTTTTCGAATATAGATAAGTAGATGGAAATAGTAGTTGCGGAAGTCACTGAAATTAAGGTTGTTTTGGTTGTAGTCAATCCATTTGTTGTTGCTGCGAACACTGCTATGGCAGTCATTGTTGTTGTTGTTCTCTTTGGCGCAGTGGCTGAAATTCTTGTAGTCGTTTTAGCTGTAACAAGTGATGAATCGGTAAAACTCGTAAGCTGTGAGCAATAATAACAGCTTGTTAAAGCGAATACTGCTCTACAAAATAACCAGTACTGATCCGCCTCCTAACAGCGTTTAGAAAATGGTCAAAGGCATCATAGGATGGTCAAAAAGAAATATTTTCTGATAATGTTAAACAAGAATTCTTAAGCATGTTACAATATGATTACTTCCCAGCGTTCGTTGGAAACGGTGCTGTCGGAAATGCGGTAGTTGAACGATCGTAATTTATCATCCATATCAATTGGTAAAACATAGGTGCACGTGTAAAACAGTCGATCTAAGCATTGGCCGGCAAAGTTCCTCTAAAATATGCACGCCTTTCTCGACAAGAATGCCACTGCGTTGTAATTAAACAGTAATATACATAAAAATCATATGAGCCGTATCTCGATTACGAAGGCAATCAGACAGTCATATATTCCAAATAGTGAAGATCATTTTGACACTCGTTTTGCAGGCATGCAGGCAGACAAGCAAAAGCGGTTTATCCTATCGCACAAGCTCAAGCAAGATTCAGCTTAAAACACAACTTTGCTGTTTGCATCAAGCAAAACGCATGTAGCCAACCAAACAGTGGTTTTCAGAAGAAAGGAAGAAAAATGTGAGAAGAAAAAGACCACAGTCAAATCCCACTAGTTGTGACTCTGTCATTGTATGAATGCTTGCGCTTGTTGTACTGAGTCAGTGCAAACCGACCCATATTATGTTAATTTTGCTGGCTGTCACTGACACCGACCATACATATGCTTGGGGGAGTTTCACCCCCCGCCCCAATACCTGGACATCACCCTCTGCAGAGGGGGCCTTCACTCCCCAGAATCCGGATTTTCCGTTTTTTCTGTTTTGGCACTTTACTCGACCATACGCTATTAGACGAAAAGCTAAGGCTTATTCAAACTTTAATTCCTATAAAAACTCTAAATTTATTGTGAATTAATTATTAAAAAATTAATTATTTTGATTCTTTGATATCAAAAGCTTCAAAGTGATAATGTGTTTTGGCAAACAATGCCTGATAACAATGATTTAGTGACGTACATTAAGCTAAAGTGTGAAGGTGTAACAACGCATGCAAAAGTAAACCATTCGCAAATGTCGTCTACTATGTATTAGATTGCCCCCAAGACAATTGTTATAGTTAACAAAGATAAAGTAACAGCTAGAACAAGCTTCGGGGACAAATGAAAGCTGACGGATGTGCTAAAACCTATAGCATTCATCTTGTTTGGAGAAACCAGGAGCGACGCTTTCCAATCATGCCCGTTGAAGCTAAGCAATTATAATCCCTTATCTGGCTTGAACTGCTCAGTGCATTGCTCTCCACTGCATAACATTGCTCTGACTAAGTTAAACTTCAAGTTTGCAGGGGCCAACAACAACACAGTCACAATGCAGTTGTTAGCTTTTTTGGATGGTTCTTTTGATTTCGAATGGGTGAATATACTGTATGGCGACTGTAGTATTGTTTGCTGTCGTTCTTGCTGCTGTGGGATTCTACTTGCTTACGAACAGATGCCAGATCATCTCAGTATTTCCACCCAGACGAAATTGATGGTTTTTATCCAAATAAATTGAAGCTCATGAAAACATCATACAGGTTCATTTCAGACATGAGCGGGATGAATAGCTGCGCTCTAGTTTAGTGTTGTTTTGCAACTTACCTGTCTAATGCAATAGTGAGTTAATGTGAGAAGTTGAAATTAGTTGCACAGTTCTAGCTTTGTTTAACTTACACAAGATCTGCACTCCACTAGCAAACATACTTGAAAACAATTTTTAATAAGCGAAAGCCCGGTTCAATCCTCTGTCCGTTTACCCGTTTCTGGTTGTCCATTTGTCCGTTTGAGTTGTTGATTCATAGTTTCCGTTTGTTCGTTTGCCCGATTGCCCGTAAGGGATGTCTGTTTAGTCTTCAACACTGCTCAACGTTTCTGTTTGTCCGTAAGCAACAAGTTAAGAAAAGCAAACCAGACAAACGGACAAGCGGACAAACGGAAAGCTATGAATCAACAACTCACACGAAGAAACGGAAATTCGGACAAACAGACAAAGGTCAAAGAGTAAATAGGTATGAACTGGGCTCCAAAAGGTTCGTTTTCAAGAACTGAGTAACGTAGCTGTAACTGAGCTCAGTAACGAAGCAAGTTCAAATCCTTATATTTGTTTTTTGAGCCGCGATAAAGGCGGATCCACACTGGTTGATAAAGTTACAAATGTTGAAACTAAAAAGAGTAGTGTTTAACAGACAATGTGAACAGTGTTAAGTCGCAAGTCTTATGTCTTCACATAAGAACTTATGTCACATCTAGTCGTAGGCTCTTAGGAATAAAACTTGGCACTTGTTGCAGCGTTAGTTGGTTTTTCTCAGTTACAGTCCTGCTTTAAACATAAAATCATCAAGAAAGAGGTCCATCTCCAAAGATTTAAGACTCGTGACTTAAGATTAGTTACGTCCGTGTGAACCGAATTTTTAAGCTCACGCCCTAACGTTTTAAGAAAAAAGAACTTAGGCCTTAGAGTGAGCTCAACCTGATTAGATTTTATATATCATGATAGATTTATATCTTTAGAATGAGTTTTGAAACAAAATTAATTAGAATTAGTAAGGGCAATAGAACCCTGTATGTTGAAATATCGGCGGTCGGTAGTCCAGGACCGGGATCTGTTAGATGCAGACTGCAGCATAATATGCACGTCTTGTCCAGAATCCTAGCCAAATGGTTGCCGACGCAACCAAAGGATACCTTGATTTATGGCAAGGAACTGTTCGCCAGCTGTTGGATGCCATTCCACATATAATGGATGAAATGTATCGAATTAAGCAGGGGGCGGATCCCGAACAGAGCCAGGGAACCCCGAAACTAGATACACCTGAAACTAGTGATGACGGCACCAGTGATAAAGACGAAGCGACCGTCCGCGTGCCGCCATTGAAAAGGGGAAGACGTGGACACTGAAGGATCAAAAGTTTTATTCGACTTTAAGCTTAGAGATTAGAAATAGAGGTTCATTATGTTTATTTGAATTTTATTGCACAACGGTTTCATATATAGCAGTGTCATTTAGCACAGCGCTAGCGCCGAAATGCCTGGGAAGTTCATAAAACGAATCCGAAGAAAAACTAGCAAATGACACAGATCCATATAATTTGCTGCCATTTCTGTTTGCGGTTGAGTTTCCATGGATTTAATTAATAATGTTTGGAAAGGTTTGACCTCTTTTATGCTTTTGGTAAACAAAACAGCAAACAAAACAAAATCCCTCCCATGAATGTTAAAACATATGGGCTTACATTTAAAGCAGTTGAACTATAATCAGTAGTCGGAGACGTAATGGAATCAGACTCAGTGTAGTTAGGAAAAGAGGTAGTGAACTGCGTCGTAAATTTGGAATACAGCCTGGTTGAGGACTCTGTACGTCGTGTAGTGTCACTTGATACCACTTCTGTTACTGTTTCAGTAATTTCAGCAGACGACATTGTTGCTGCTGCTGTTGTTGTTGTGGTAGTAGTAACAGTAGTGTCTTTAACAGATGATGATAGCACAGCCGAGCTGGGTGGCAACCTGCAATATCAATTATTTTTAGGCTCATACTTAAACGGTGTTGCTATCTCCAGGGGTACAGTCACAAACTCCAATAGACAGAAATATAATTTAATAAAGTGACCACTTTAGCTTGAAAACAACAATCGGGCAATTAAAAAGGGCCCCGGGTATTTTTGTGTAAAACACGTTTAGTAAGTGGCAAGAACCTAGCATTCTTTCTTAATGCTTCACAATAGCTGGAAAAAATTGGTCCTGCTTATGCAAAGATGACTAAAAAGCAGAAAGTTACTTCGAAAAGTAGGATGTTTTATGGGCGCTGAGCGTGAGTTTGAAATAGGTGTTTCGAGTCAGGTTTTCGTTAGCTTTGTATAAGCCGAAGTTTTAAGCTTAACACTTTACCCTCACCAATCTAAAACTTAAAAATGTTACAAAATTCTAGGCCGGGTCGGAACCGCAAAATTTTCCCGCGGCCCGGCCCCGGCCCGGCCCCGTTACACGGCCCGTGGGCTCCGGCGGTCCCGTAGGCCCCGCCGCGATGTCCGAATGTATATAACACACTTTATTATATATTTCTGCTGTGCATATGGATATTTCTTGGCGTACGTAGCACACATTTCTCTTTAATGTGACGCTATGCCAGCCAGATAATAATTTTTGATTGTTTTCAAACTTACTTATATTTGCCTGTATGTGCTTGCTGTGGCTTGCAGACAAAGTTTGAGTCACGTGTTTCAGTTTTCAATATATTTGGCTTATTGTGTTTATTACATTAGTGCTTGACATTTGTTTGCTTGGAGTTTGAAAACCTTTGTTTGACGTTTGCACAGTTTCCTTCCACTAGTGATATGATTCAATAAAGCCAGTTTGGCAAAACGGGAACGTTTTTCCACTTAACATAGGAACCGCAAGTTGTCATCTTCGGTCTGCTTAACAGCTGAATGTCAAAGCAATACCAATATCGTCAATACTTAAATCTTTAGAAATCTGTGATTCAAAAATATCAATAGTATTATAATATCAAAAGACTAAGTTTGAAATGTCCATGTATATTACGCAAAACATAAAATATTAGCAGCACGTGCTAACGTAGACAATAAATGTTAACAAATAACGATAATCGTAGCAATTGTAGTTAACTTCGAAAGCAAGCCATTTCAACAATTGGTCAGAACAATCGATTCGCATATAAACATATAAGGTCCCAAGAGGGTCAATATTCCGTTGTAAGCCTGATATTATTCAATTGCAAAACATGCCTTAAGTTTCGTTTACAAATTCACATGACTTTAAATTAGTTATCTCTTCCGGTATCGAACAAATTATTTTCTGAAATGCCTAAGTAAACGTTTCTGATTTCTCAGCACGTCAGGCTTCCCTTTCCGTAGCAAACAAAATGATAACGTAGCGCAAATACAATATTTGGTTCAGAAATACAATTTCATTTTTAATTTTTGGAAAATTTTGGAAATTTCATTTTTGGAAGAGGAGGTCAGACTGTGTGTTTTAAATGACGGTGAGAAGGAAAATCTCGGCAAAACAAGGTTTACAGATTCTGAGCTTTGCTTTGCATTTTTCTAGTTGTTATGGCTTACTACCTTTAGGAACAAATGGAGTTGCGATTGTTTTTATTTATAGAATATATTTTCTGAATCCTAGCCATTAGCAAAATATTTCCAAAGAATGTCCGCCGAGGGAAACCATCAATCATACAACTACATAAGATATTTTGCTAAAATAATGATAAAACACAAAAGTGCTAATTTTAAGCTCTATGATTAGAATGACTTTACCGAAGTATATATGTATTTTGTTCGAATTTGTTTGATTCAAAAAGCTATGTAGTTTACTTCATATCACATTGAGTGCGATGTCGTGCAAATTTTTTCCGGCTAACTTACAATATTTACATTTCAATTTCACTACTTTAATGAAAGCTAAAATTTTGCCCGACTTCTTATTTTAGACGCCAAAAATGTCCAGAAAGGTGAAAAATGCTCATCACACCCCGATATAAGTATTTTCAATTTTTCCAAGCTTAAACCTGAATTTTCAAAATACCGGGTCACCGGGTCAGGGGTCGACCGGGTCACCGGGTCACCGGATCAGCAAATAGTGACCCGGTTTCATCTCTGGTTTCAGTAAAACGTGCTGAGAATTGAGATATATATGTTACGGGAAGATGAGTAAATTGGACACTTTTGAAAGTGTCCAGACAGATAGATAAATTATGCATGTGCGCAGACAGATAGATAAATTCTTCCAATTATCGCATTCTGTCCGGACAGATGAATAAATTATCTATGTGCCCAGAACAAGGTTGGACAGAAATTTTTAAACTAAGAAGAATTAGTGCAGAATATTTGTTTATATAACTGCTATTTAACTTCAGTATACGTATATTGTTCTTCACTTTATTTTTTATAGTTTATGAATTGTTGTGAAGCTTATTACTATTTTTCATTAGCTTATATTTTATTAAATTTTATGAAGACTCTTTCTTGATATTGTTAATTTTATACAACATTTATCAGATATCGTTCCAATTATTGATCGCTGTTGATAATTTATTTATTTATTTGTTAATTAATTTTAATTTTTAATTATTTTGTGTATTATTACTATTTTGTATAATTATTGTATTATTATTTTGTATAATTATTACTTATTTGTGAAATTCTGGTGCCGTCATTTTAACATAATTTAAAATGGAAACCAACGCTGAAATTAACACGAATTAAATTTACCTATTTATATACGTTTTATGCTAACGTATAATTATTTACTTATATACGTATTACCTAATCTCTTATTGTAATTACATACAAATAAATTATTAATTTAAAATATTATATACGTAAAATTAACAAGATCAAATAAGTAAGATATTTTAAAAATTCAATCATAAGGTAATAAAATATAACAACAAGCTTTGGAACAATGCATTAACTATTAAAAATAAAGTAAAGAACAATACTGAAGTTAAATTACAGCTATAAACACAAACATTCTGCACTTAGTTTAAAAATTTACGCATCTGTCCAACCTTGTTCTGGACACATAGATAATTTACTCATCTGTCCGGACAGAATGCGATAATTGGAAGAATTTATCTATCTGTCTGCGCAGATGCATAATTTATCTATCTGTCTGGACACTTTCAGAAGTGTCCAATTTACTCATCTGCCCGTAACATATATACTGGAGCTTTAAGAAGAAAAGTGCAGTCGCTTGATTAAGGTGGTGATTCCCTTTGGTCACATAAAGTTGGCATCATTATTACTCATTCATTACTTGGAGTTAAGAAGCCATTTTTATATCAAAATATAGCTTGGCATTTTCTCTTTTTAATGCATGCTACGAAACTAATGTTGCTTTTCTACAATATTTTTAACACATTTTAGAAGAAGTATAATTTTCCAGAATTCTTGCAGACTCAAGTAAATTTTTTGCGAGACATCGGTTATATCATTCGATACCTCCATCAAATAGCTGGGGACGATTTCTTATTTATTGCGAAATCGCTCTTCGTTATAGAGAAATAAGCTAAAATGTGTGCGTAACCTGTATTTTGCCAACTTTTTCCAAATTTGTCAAGCGATTACTATAGCTAGAAAGCAGCAATCGGGGCAACTAAAAAATCGTCCCTGGGTATATTTGTGCAGAACACATTTGTTCCTCAAGCCCTCCAGCTTGCATGGTGAATGCTCCACAATCTTTGGAAAAAAATTGGTCGTGTTTTTACAAAAACTACATTTTTTATGATAGCAGCCTACAGGATAGCAGTTGGAAGACGATCTTGCGGCGTATAATTTGTCCCTGTGGGACCTTCAGATGGACGCCCTTAGTTTGATTTTACGGCTTGCGTAGTTCAAGAAATGTTGGATTATTTGATTTCTGCAAGAATGACAAGTTTTCGACGCCAAAACAAGAAAATCGGCTATATCTCACGGTACAGAAAAGCTAGAAACTTACTTTAAAAAGCAAAAATGTGAAGCTCAATGAGATCTTTCGAATGAATATAGTCATAACTATATAGCAGCTGTCAAACGTTCAGAAACTGGGAAAAACCACTCTGACCGGAAATCTCGAATTTTCGAATCGGGATTGCGCGGAGGGTGTTAGAATGCTAAAAGAACTTATTTCGGAAAGTTTCATCAAACTTCATCTTGATTTACGCCACCAAACGACAATACGTGCCCAAAAGGAATCACCACCTTAAGAGTCCACAGCAAACCGGCATGGCATGATACTGTTTATATAACAATATCTGTTGTACAACCGATTAAACTACATAACATCTCTTAAAATACGACAATCACCTTCAGTTTCGTGCTCACTGGAATTGGTGCTTTAGACCGAGAAGTAGGTAAATCTTGACATTGAGCTCGTTCCCCATAAATAAACTGTATTATAACACTTAAATATTGATATTCACATTTTTGAAGCAGAAAGATGTTTTCATCAAAAATCTTTTTGCATTTTACTTTTACTTTAAATCATATAAAACTTCTGTTTACTGATTGACGGATTGCTGAATATACTCAACCGCAAGGCGTAGTTCCTCATGTTTAAAATTATAAATTCTTGGAATGTCTAGATACCAACACTGCCCTGTGCAGATGAGCCAACGCGTTTGGAACACCGAGGAAAGGTGTTTTCTGTTGTAATCACCGTTTGGATCAAATCCTAAATGTCACCTGAAAACTGATAATATAATAATCCTGCTGCTTTGCTTCACATAATGATACTAACCTTCGGTCGGTGCAGATACTGCTATTACATTTTTAGTTAAGGTATGTGAAATATTTTGATAAAAATTTAAAATGTGCACCTTACAATATGTTCCCAGTTTGCTAGTCACTACCAAACATTAGCAATATGCCTATTCGAAAACGTGTCCCAACAGTTTGGGAACGTTTGGGTTTGGGTTTGAATTGAACTTCTGCTTGCAAAATTGCAATTTCTCCTTAATTTGAGCCGTCATCCAACAGTACCAAAACAAATGACCAACTTAACTGGTATTTAATATTAATCACTGACATAGCCACGAACATGATGGCCATCCAATTGCGACCTATCGCCTTAAATTGGTCGCTAGAAAACTTGAAAACATATCATATTTAGCTTGTATTCACAGTTTGAGCATAGTCCCTAATCACAAAAATTGGAAACAATACTAGTTCACATTTGTTAAGAACGAAGGTGATCACCTGTTACAATCACAGTTAGACTCCCTATTCCATTCTCCGACCGATCTGGCTACTGAGCTGCTATCTGCAGTTGTTGCTGCTGCAGGACTGTCCGACGCCGCTCGCTTGTTGTGGCCGGATCTATAAAACCTGCCGGATCTATAAAACCTGCCGGATCCGTCTCTAGCGCTACTCCTCCTGTCGGAGCACCGCTTTCTGCCATTTATTGTTCTTGCTGTTGGCGCTCCTCCAGGAGGTGATTCCACTGTTGTTGCTGTTCCTCCTGACGCCATTGCAGTAGCTGCAGCACTTCTCAGCTCCAGCAATAACTGACTGGCCAGTACATCAGCGTTCCTCCAGTGACTGGCTGTGGTAGAGGTTGCACTAGTTATAACCATATGATAACGTGGGGAGGGAATGGGTGGCTGAGAGGGCTAAGACAAAACGAAGAAGAAAGCTGAAACCGAAAGAAGAAGAATTAAGCGGAAACGGTAGCTATTGCAAATAATACTTCAATCGAATAACGTGCGGGTAGATGGGATGCAGACCTTCCCACACCCAGACCGACAAAAAACAGGTAGACCCCCTCGGCGAAAAGGAAAAAAGGGTAGACCCTCTCGTCCTGAAAAGAAAAAAGGGTTGACCCCTCAGCGATTTTAACTGAAAATTGGTAATTGTTAGCAAATTTTTAGCGATGTTTTCAAAAATATCTTAAAAATCGCTTAAAATTGTTTTTTTGTTAATTTTTGTCAAAAACGTTAAACATTCACAATTTTGCTAATTTTGGGAGGGACAACCTCAAAAATTTGGAATTTTCCAAGAGTAGACTAATCGCCGAGGTCGGGGTAGACCCCTCAGAATCGGACCCCCGTGTTAATGTATGGTAACAAAACAAACATGAGCGTATAATAGTAGCATACAGGACGGCACACGATTCGAAAACCGAAAACACGATTCTATTGTGATATATTTTGAAAGTTCTAAATTCAGAATTAAGAATACATTTTAAGCTTATTTGGGTCAGAGCGCATCACCTTTAGGACTGCTTCCTAAGCTATGGCCTGTCTAAAAGACCTATGCGGCCCGAGCTGTCTTAGTGAGGTAAATTTCCTGAAAGAGGTGCCAACTGACCACGGATTACCTCCTGGTTGCTGGTCTTGGTTTTTCCAGGGAGAAGAAAAATTGGATTCCTTAGAAAATAGGGTGTGCAGAAATTCCTTCAAAGATTTAATATTACAGGCATATATGAAAGATTCAAAAGTTGAAAGGATTTGAAGAATGTAACAAACCACAAACCTGCCGCTGCTCCGAATTGGGGACCGCGCTCTAACCTCTTCCTAGAAACTACAAAAGCATTTACCGTTCAATAAAAGAACAAAAATGATTTTTGTTGCCTTGATTTAAAATCTGAATCGCACAATTGAATAATTACTATCGCGGTTCTCCTCAAGTTTCTATCCAATAGAAAGAAAAATGCTTCGTGATTTTCGTCCCTTGGGAGTCGAAATAATCAAATTTCTCAAAATCGAAAATTTCTGTTTGAACTCACCATGATAAAACATATTGATTCTAAGTCTCAGCTCTTATTTTATTGTTAAGTTTTACGGAATGTGGGCCTGGGTTTGAACTTAACAAGACCCTTGCTAAATGGCACTAAATAATTGCAACAATAATTAACAAATAACAATAATGTTAATTATTTAACTAATTAATAATCGCATTCAAACTGATTAGTGTTATATATCATTCAAAAACTAAAGTCAACGTAATAAAATCACTTACGATTTCCAATGTATCTTGGATCATAATAAAAATTAAGTATGTAATAAAAATAAGTAAATAGGCCAACACTCTAGAGTATGCTAATACAAATTAGTCACACTGGTAACACACTTGTTGATTCACACTGATAGTAACCTTAAGTTGCTTTCCTCTATACAGCAAGTCTCCGTCACTATTATTGAGCAACGTACACTACCACTCAACAAACGAGGGTTGCGTCTGATGTATGTTTATATGCGTGCTGTATTGAGTAACTACAATTAACTGTAGCCAACTTATTCTGTACAATACTTAGTTTGTGTTTTCTCCGTTTTAGCAAACCGAAGCCCCATCTTCAATAAATATATGACACTTTTGCTGAAGTTTCATTATGCAAATTAGGTTAGCAGCTATTTAAATGTCAAACTTTTTTACAGCCTTGGCAGTTGTCAACTGCAGCAATGGTTGCGTATTTGTAAATTAGTACTAACATTGTTCAATAGTTCAAAAACTAAACGTAGAGCAATGAATAAGCAATGAATTCATGTGCTGGTAATTTGCACAGGAACAAAGAAAAGAGCTCACACAAACGATATGGTGGAATTTCGATTAACCCGACGTCAATAACAGTTTGTTTCAAATTTAGTCTTTTGGACAGATTTGCGTATCTTTGCTGTTGTTGAATGTCCTTTCGTATATGTGTGAAATGTACATCTCTTCTAATCCACAAGCAAATGTATTCAGGAATGATGCAGCCGTACTTGCTAATATTTGCAATTTCTAGTAACTTCTTCTTGTAATTTTCTACTGTATCATTCGCTTGTGGTTAGTTTCTCGAACATCCTGGACATGAGCAATTTCACAAAACTTTTACACTATTAATTACCACATGACAATTGACAATAACTTACATAAAGATATTGTGGTTCAGTAACAACAAAAGCAGTGTTTTCAACGGAAAATTATTATACTTTCATCAGTTAGAAAAAAGGATTTTGGGTATTATGAACTAGTTTTGATAATTCGCTCAGTTTTGCAAAGGCTTTGAAACTTTCCTGTGAAATCATAAGTTTTCGTAGAGAGACTGGTATTTCTATAACGAAAACGTATGTGTTTACTCTGTAATATCATATATTTACTTTATCAAAAAGATTATTTGTTTAGGGTATTAATGTATTATCTAACGGATTAAATCTGAACGCAAATCAGTTTACGCGTGACAAGCTTAGTGATTTTTGTCTGACAGTATAAACTTTACCTGTTTATCGTAGTTTGACTTTCTTGTGGGGTATATTTGCTTTTAAAGTGCTTTGCTTCTCTGAAATGTTTCCTATTTCAATAATGCTACGAACTTTGTACGTTTTAAAGATGATAATCGAACTTGCTTTTTCCTGCTGCGCATTGGCACAATAGGGCTACTCTAATGGGTTTTTTCCTTCTGCGTCACGACGCAGCAGGTCTACTATAATCGGTTCAGAGGTGATTTAACACGTGCACAATGATTGTCACAGTCTTTCCTATGAAATACACATGCTGCATTGTGGAATCAATGTATGTTGATGATATGCAAATTAGGTTCTTGCAAAAACAAGAAACGTTCGGATGATATGTCATGTGCACATGATCACAAATGATTTCACATTAAAGCCGGGTTCACACTGGAGTCTTAAGTCGCAAGTCTTAAGTCTTTAGAGCTTAAGACTTGGGAAATTGGTTCACACTGAGTCTTAAGTCGTAAGGTCGTAAGTCTTAAGCTTCTAAAGACTTAAGACTCGCTTGATTCACACTGCAGTCTTTAGTCGTAAGTCTTAAGGTTTTTAGCTTGCTTAAGACCTTAAAACTGGACATGAAACAACTTCATCTCTTAAGACTTAAGACTAACGACTAAAGACTAAAGACGTCAGTGTGAACCAAAGCAAGCCAAGACTAAAGACATTAGACTTAAAACTAACGACTTAAAACTAAAGACTTGAGACTCCAGTGTGAACCGGCTTAAAGAAACTATGTAATTATTGCTGACAAAAAATAATTTAGGGCTAATCAGGAGCTCCATATTTTGCAACCTGACAACCGGATAGCTCTGATTTATTTTGTATTCTTGCGTCTTGCTTGATTTTCCAGAGAAACTTCACAGATACAAGAATTGTTTGCTCGCAGCAGGTCTATTGTGACCCGTAGGTAACAATTTGTGGTTTCAGCCTAACTTCTGCTCTAAACATTACAAATTTTGCACAAAACTCTTGCTTGTTATGGAATTTTGCATACACGCAATGCATTTTATGTAGCTGCCTATAAAATACACATGCAGCTTAGTATACTCTTCTGGAATTCTTAATACAAGTTTTATGTAAAGAAAATGTTCGCATAATGCTACCAAAATTTTAACATGAATATGTTCTGTGGATTTCCTTCGTTTCATGTAAGAATGGTGGAGAGTAAGGAAAAATAGCAAGATTGTAACGCACATTTTCTTTTCCTGTGTACGATTTGCAAACCACATGTGCGGTTTATAAATACACAACCTCCAGTCCAGTAGACGACTTTGCACGCCCTAAATTTGGTTTCAACCTATTCGCTTTGACAGATGTTCTGAAGGTCGTAGACATTTTTGCTTACTCATGTTTTAGCAGGAATTTACTCTTTGGCATTTCAGGTTTGTGGCTGCACCCGAACTTTGCATAGTAAAACTCGAGTCTGGTATGTGCTACCGACACCGTCCAATATGTATTTGATAATTGTAGTGAATGACAAATACCAGAACATTTCGAATCCGCAATGGTTGCCTCGGGGTAAACAATTTAAAGAAAGAGGAAGATTTTGCACGATACTAAACTAATTCAAAACAAATCTATTGTTTGCTTCTAACTAATGTTTGCGCAAAACAAAGCAAGCACAAAACTAAGCTTTGTAAAGCTTTGTATGTACGCCGCAAGACAAATTCTCCAGGAAATTGTAACCTTTGAGCACCTGCTTCATCGTGTTGATTAGTTCAACAATCGAATATAAAGTACGTTTTATTACATGTTGTCTAATCTAAATACTAAAAGTGAAATTAACTTTAGGTCCAATAGGCTGTGTCGTTCCCCTATGCGTCTTCCTAAGTTTTACCTAAGTTAATGAGGAAACATTATACAATTTATTGTGAGGTCGTATGTTTGCTGTTTTGATTATTTCCATCCGAGTGCTGGTGCGCAATATTATTGTTCACTTAATTCTCTGAATTAATGTGCAAGCGCTTACTTGCACCATTTGGACAGCCAACTTTGCGAAGTTTTGTCTACGTTAGTATTGCCCTAGCAATTCACGTAATTGAGTTTCTTCTTTGTTTTAGAGACATTAGTCTTAGACATCACCCTATTCGTGATGTCTTGATGTTGTTTCGTTTGAGGCAGCCAGTCTCACATCTTCGCTCGTTCTAGTTGACGTGTTAGGCGACTTTGTAGTTTTTGTTAGTTACAGGTTAGACGACCCTGAGGCCAGCTCCAATCATAATAAGGTTATTGTAGCATTGAGTTATGCACATGCATAGAATTTGAACTGAACTGAAAAGCTTCTTGCAAAAAAGCCATATATCAGTGATAATTGTAAGCACCTTATCGATAAAAACTTGAATGTAAGACTGGTGTCTGATAAAACTACTCTTATTATAGGAAGAATGGTTATCATTAGCACAAACAGTGGCTGTATACACAAAAAGTTCGATCACAGTTCGCCTGGGAATTAAATTTATATAGTCAGCTAGGTTTATCATTGTTGCTAAGACGTAAACACTTTTTGCTGACAAATTTTTAAGACATGCCCAATTGCTGTTACAGGCATTCGATTGTTACAAATTTTAGAGAACGTCCTCTAGGTGTAAAAAACACTGAATTCTTTTGCTGTAAAATTTTATGCGGTAAACTTCACTCATTGGTATTTTGACTGTTTAGCTAACTTTAGCTAACTATATAGATCAAAGTAGATCGAAACTAAAAGTTGTAAAGTAGAAAATTAAATACCTGTTGATATATGCGTAAACGTCTTTCTTTCTTTTCTAGGCTCGGTTTTTAACAACGTAGATCAAATTTCATACCATTCTGCAAAAATTCTTATAATGCATCTAATAAAGTGAATAGGTCTATGATTGTCGAAAAAATACTCCAAATGCACACTAACATAAATCTTCGCTACTTCGCTTGGCTTTTTCGTGAGTGAAAACGCGCTTAGCTTTTAGCGGAAACCATGGAAAGGTCCCACCGCAGTAGTGCGAATTTTCATCCTGGCCAAAATGACACGAATTTTGTTTTTCATTTGTTTTCGGTAAAACGTATTTGGAAACACATATTTTTTATCTAATTAAGCATGATTTTTCCCTTTTCACAAACTAATTATACATTTTGTTATCGAATGTAAGATGTCGATTGCTGTGAGCACCATCCTGTCACTAGGAATTCCGATATTTGGAGACGTACCGATGGAAATAACCCTCTTAAGAAAAACATTGTGCGGTAACCTAAAGGTCAGTAATCGCGCGGATCGAGCATGCTCAACAGAAGGCAAAAGCTTTGTATGGCTTAAGTTGCTGGTTTCCTAACGGGTATGTTTGATTCATACGGCTTTCATATCCTTTACTAAAATAGCTAAAACTTACGAAATAACACATCTCGTGCGCTGTTGGAAAGAGGACACGAAAATGAACAATTTTTGCTTTTACAATCTATGAGCTATCTCTAGTTTTTTGGTCAGTATAAGCAAACAACTGTATTGAGGGTCAAGAATGGCCATTTTTGAGGAAATCCGTTTTTTCCAAATTGCTGCTACATGTTAGGGACAGAGTCGGCTTATTTATACTCAATCGATACAGAGTCTAAATTCACATTTTATGAATACCTATTGGGCGGACTTTATTGCTTAAGC
Organism: Trissonchulus latispiculum; assembly: GCA_030248195.1. Classification (NCBI taxonomy): domain Eukaryota; kingdom Metazoa; phylum Nematoda; class Enoplea; order Enoplida; family Ironidae; genus Trissonchulus; species Trissonchulus latispiculum. The sequence goes on along the minus strand of JASAND010023753.1, from coordinate 204,941 downwards.
TAAAATTTGGCCGAAAAACCATTTTAGCAAGACAGCGATTAATTTGTTTCGAATTTCTCGAGCGTTAAGACCAGCTGAGCCTAATCCAAAAATCGTTCCCCGGCGCATATGTCCTTCATATCATGGCACAAAGAGAATTTCTGGCCGATTCTACAGTTATGAGAAATCGATGTCCAAAACGAATTGGTCTATATCTAGCCATTATGTCGGAACATTTCTGCTAAGTTATTTACTAATTCTGCTGGTTTCATAAGCTCATGTGCATATCCTACTGATAAACTTTAAAACTATGTATAAAGCTCTTTCCAACTCCCAGAATTGGGAAAGTCATAGCGTTAAAAAGTCAACACAAAAGCACTGCAAAAAAGGGTACCACCACCTTAAGTCACAATTGTTTATCCTTGTCAAATTCTCCTTAGTTGAAACAATTAGATATTGCTATGTCATTAATAGTGAATAAATTTTCTGTTAATGTTCCTCACCATATATTTACACTAAAACAATCGTTCACACTATATTAGTTAAATTCTACAATCGATACCATTTTACCCAAATTCTAATGGTGGATATGCAGAGTTTGTTAATGCCTTCACACGCTACTGTTCCCAATGAACAATTAATGTTATCATGCTAATATCATCAAGAATTGAAGGCTAGAAGCATAATTAACTGCTCCAAATGGTTTCAAAGTTTGAGCTTTCTGATGAATAATGATTTATTTCTAAACTTTTTAGTCATTAACAAGCGATACCTATTAAAATTATAAAAATAAAAATTGATGTCTTAATCTACAAATAATATATATATATATATATATATATATATATATATATATATATATATATATATATATATATATATATATATATATATATATATATATAATAGTCATTGTTTAATTTGTATCTGAAGCTTTGACATTGTGCCAAAGCGAGCTTAAAGCTCACTTTATTATACATATTTTATTTGCTATTGCAACGAGCAAACTTTTAACTAGATATCCCCGGTATCTTCATACGCTTATGCACCAGTGTAAAAATGGTGATGGAGATTGCAACAACTCAGAGTTGATGTGTCTTGTCACTCTCATTGCAAAGAGCAAGTTAACCATGGCTAACCAAAGCTTCAAAGGCCAGGAAATCCAGTCAATCGTTACAACCGATACCAAATCGATGTTGGATTGCAGTATGGTAGCTGGAAACCTACCAGTAATGGGTTTTGCGTTTGCGGTAGGTGCCAGCACTGACATGCGACCGCATTTCTACACGCTCGTCCCTAATGAAACAGCGTGCTGTTTTCAGTCAAACGGTAAATCAGTTGCAAAAGATTTTATTTTTGTAAAGAGTTGCAAAGGATATTTTCATATTCAGTTTCTTAATCAATATCTTCTTTAGTACGTTTTTATACGGTTTCTACCACATACGTGTATTTTTTACTGCCATACGTACGTATGTACTTGTGTTTTTGTGTATTTTTCTACTCTTACTAGTATCTCTAGTATATTTACTCGTATTTGTGTACGTATTATTTGCAAAGTTTTTGAAGTGCTTTGTAAGTTGTTCGTGGGAGCGACGCTCACGTACCAAGCACCGCACGGTCATTGCTCTCAGGAAAGCAGACGGGGAGACCTTGGAAGATGTAACGCAAGACTCTGACTAAAGTCAACCTTATAACAAAATCGTTCTAGTTAGCTACTAACTGGCTTGCTTGTCAGCAAGCATTCCTCCAAGTGAACCCCCACTAGAGCTACATGATTGGGACACCCCAGCGAGACGGTGCTTCTCTTTGGAGGGGGTTATCCGTCAACCTTCTGCTCTTCAGTGTTGGGTATTCCCTTAACGTGTACAGTCGCATCTCTCTTTTCCATTGTATAGTTTCTCACCCTGTAATCTCTGCTGTGGGCTTACACTGCTGTGTGTGTGTGTGTGTGTGTGTGTGTGTGTGTGTGTGTGTGTGTGTGTGTGTGTGTGTGTGTGTGTGTGTGTGTGTGTGTGTGTGTGTGTGTGTGTGTGTGTGTGTGTGTGTGTGGGTGTGTGTGTGTGTGTGTGTGTGTGTGTGTGTGTGTGTGTGTGTGTGTGTGTGTGTGTGTGTGTGTGTGTGTGTGTGTGTGTGTGTGTGTGTGTGTGTGTGTGTGTGTGTGTGTGTGTGAGTGTGTGTGTGTGTGTGTGTGTGTGTGTGTGTGTGTGTGTGTGTGTGTGTGTGTGTGTGTGTGTGTGTGTGTGTGTGTGTGTGTGTGTGTGTGTGTGTGTGTGTGTGTGTGTGTGTGTGTGTGTGTGTGTGTGTGTGTGTGTGTGTGTGTGTGTGTGTGTGTGTGTGTGTGTGTGTGTGTGTGTGTGTGTGTGTGTGTGTGTGTGTGTGTGTGTGTGTGTGTGTGTGTGTGTGTGTGTGTGTGTGTGTGTGTGTGTGTGTGTGTGTGTGTGTGTGTGTGTGTGTGTGTGTGTGTGTGTGTGTGTGTGTGTGTGTGTGTGTGTGTGTGTGTGTGTGTGTGTGTGTGTGTGTGTGTGTGTGTGTGTGTGTGTGTGTGTGTGTGTGTGTGTGTGTGTGTGTGTGTGTGTGTGTGTGTGTGTGTGTGTGTGTGTGTGTGTGTGTGTGTGTGTGTGTGTGTGTGTGTGTGTGTGTGTGTGTGTGTGTGTGTGTGTGTGTGTGTGTGTGTGTGTGTGTGTGTGTGTCTGCACAACTGTTGGACACTTGGGCTTCGCCCCCTAAATTATCTTAGTTATTTTCCGTATTTACTAGATTTCCATAATGCTTGTGTTGTTACATATTAAACATCTCTACTAGGTGTGTTTATTTTGGGTATTTCATTACTGAGCTCCTAGGTTAGTTTAGTGTTATTTGTGAGGTGGTTGGGTGTCACGCCGTCATCTAGGTCAATATATTTGGCGAGGCTTCCTGACCGGCGCCTGCACGGTTGGTGTGTTGTTCATTTGTGCCACGGTCTCCTCGCTTCAGTTGCTCTCGCGGGGTAACGGTACTTTTGTGTTGGGTTAGTTTCACTCTGGTAGATTGCATGCCTTATTGTCATCTTTGCTGAATCCAACGACGTCAAACTGTTGCGGATGTTAAAGATGATGTTAGTATGATGTTAGTACGATGTTAAAGATGATGTTAATACGGTGACACAAGCGAACATTCTATTTACTAACAGCAGCATCTCAAATTACGAGCTAACTACTGATTCATTCAGTATAGTATGGATCTCACTTTTTGCTCTATCAACTACTTTTCTAATAGCGGCGGTGACTGAATAATTTAAAATTTAGGAACAAATTTTGAAAGATTTGTCCTTGTTTCATTAGGATATTTGGCAAACCTTTTATTTGTTGCATATTGATACTGATTTCTTTAAGTTCTGCAGAAATAAGGGCGAAACTAAGAAACTTCATAGCACCTGCAATATGCGTCATCATTTTGGCACGGTTGGATTCAGCAACGATGACAATTAAGGGATTTCATTTGTACTCTTACAATTTTTTCTACCAGCGTATGACACAGGTGATCGTCGACGTATGAGCAAGCTATTCCAAAGGTCATCCTGCTTGTTAAGAGCACAGGGGAGTTCCTCCAAAATAGGAAAGGAACCCAGAGAACTCGTTTTGGCGCGAAAACTAGCAAGTTTGTAAGACAGAAGAAGCTTCAAACAACACTGGTGATGGCAAGAGCTGTAAAGTTAGACTGTTTTCCATGACTCAAGCCGAACGCAGATTTTTGATTCCTGTTTTGGAACCTTTCGGAGGGTGCAGGGTATTAATAACGCAGGAGTTTTGTTTGCACTTCGCAATAATATCAGAGAATTATAATTTAGTTTGGACATTTTAAAAGCTTATGTTCTTAACAAACAAGTGTCTTTTAGAATGCAAATAGATTCATAAATAAAGAAAAACAATTAAATAAAAATACAGATAGATAATACAAACAAGTTTACGACGTCGCCCGTAGAGATGAACATGGGCCGGATTTTTGCGGCCCGGCCCGCTCCAAAGTTTGGTCAGCCCGGCGCGGCCCGGCCCGGCCCGGCCCGCTTCAAAGTTTGGTCAGCCCGGCGCGGCCCGGCGCGCTGGCAAAATTTTGCGGCCCGGCCCGGCCCGTTCCAAAATTCGGCCCGGCCCGGCCCGTTCCAAAATTCGGCCTGGCCCGGCCCGCCAAAAGAAAAATTCCAAAATTTTACTAACAATATTATTTTAAAAGCTTCAGTGCAAGATGGAGAGGCTAAATTTGCTATGAAATGTTAAATTTTGCCTATAAATAACCAGCATCAGTAAATGTGTAGCTAATTTAGTGATTTAACCACATTTTCTAGTGTTGATCCGGCCCGTTTCGGTCCGCTCCGGCCCGCAGTAAAAAAATTTCTCGGCCCGGGCCGGGCCGGCGGGCCGAAATGCTCATCCTTAGTCGCCGGTATTAAGGTATTAGTACGACATCATCAAACAGAGCTACAGTTTTGCCCATAGCGTTTAGAAAAACTATGCCAGCAACAAAAATCAATCCAATGAATGCAAAATTGCTCACCTCGAAACCACAGTTCCAATATATTCAAAAAGTCAACACCTACTATAGTGCAAAGCAAACTAAAACTTTTTACTAACTTACGCAAATGTGTAGAAGCATAGATAATGCATAACTATAAATATGTAAATTCGCTCTGTGTCAAGCCGAACACACGGCGCAAATATGTATAAAGGACTACATAAGGTGGTGTGCGTAATCACTATCACTGATATGCGTATGTACACTTACAGATACATACAATAATTAGATTTAATCAAGCTCTGAAGCTAGTAAACTGCCTTCATTAATTTCAAACATGGTACCTGTTAGGTTCTGACATTTTCGGAAACGTCCAAATATGTATGCCGATGTAAAAAGCATGTTGTACAATTGTGGACTAGATATTGGTTACATTACCATTTTTTATTATAAACCCTTGAAAAGTTTGGCACTCCGTCGTTCTTCCGCCCTATCCTTTTAATCCTTCGAAGCAGTGTATTTCTGGGTTTCTTCCAAGTTAGGTGCTGCTTGAAGATAAACATCAGTCTGATATACCTGTGGCTGCTTCAACTTAGATCAATAGCCGCACGGCCAAGATAACTGTGTGGCAGACATTTACACTGTGTAGTGAGAACGAACAGTTAAAGAACAATATCCAATTGGCCGAGAAAATCCTCTTCCACAAACTGCATCACACTAGTCTCAATACAACTGGAAGGAAATGCTAGGTAGCTTGTGACCCCAAACTCTGAATCCTAACACTATGCATGCCCATGTTTAGTGGACACATTTTCTTTACTTATGTCAATTTTGGCCAGTTTGGTAACAAATAGTTGCACTGTGCACCCCCATTCCTGGTGATCTCAAGTTCACGCATTTAAAAGGCAGATGTCAAAAGTCATCAGATTGAGTAAACACATCTTTCTTCCATAATTCCAAAAGAATATAGCTCAATACAAAGCAGTGCAGCAGTACTGCTCGAAACCGTGTACTAGAGATTTCAGTATCAGGGGCTGTAATCGAATATGCACTCAGTAACGGCAGCCCAGCCAAAGCTCCTCAGAAAACGAAGTTGCCACTGCGTGCCTACTTCGACGCTGCACTTGATGCTGGAATCTCTAGTACACAATTTCGAACAACTGACAATACAGTACTGAATATAAGGCAAAACTATACAGTGCACAAACTTAGGTAAAGACTACCTCTAGATTGATTGGGGAGGGGGGATGGTGAAGGCCAAGTGTTTTTCACATCGTCCACATCTTAAATTGGATGTGTTGTGGTCAATTATTCAAGGCATGAACCAGTTGCTATCTCGCTCTAAAAATGCAGTTTTTTATAAAATCACGATCAATTTTTCCAGTGTTTGTTGGGCATTTAGTATACAAGTTAGAGGGTTGACACTTAGCAGATGTGTTCAACACAAAAATACCAGGGACCCTTTCTAGTTGCCTCGATGGCTGCTTTCTATCTAAAGTGATCGCTGACCAAAGTTGGCAATGGAAGGCACAATGAAGGTTCCGATTACATTTAATCCAAGTTCTCCATAACGAAAAGTGGTTTCATAATAACTAGCAAGTTGTCGCAGCTGTTTGATAGACACGTCAAATAACATGATGTTTCCCGGAGAAGTTTACTTCAGTCTTCAATCAATCTGAAGAATTGAACTTCTCCTTGCAAAATTGCAAGACCACTGCATTGGAGAAAAATCAAATTTTATTTTGATTTGAGCCGTCAACCAACAGTAAAAGTAAAATAAAGTAAAATGACCAACTTAACCGGTACTTAGTATTAATCACAAATATAACCACGAACATAATGGCCATCCAATTTGCGACCTATCGCTTTACATTGGCAGTTTGAAAACTTGAAAGCATATCATAGCTTGTATTCACAGTTTGAGTATAGTCCCCAATCACAAAAATTGGATGCAATACTAGTCACATTCGTTAAAAATGAAGGTGATCACCCCTCAGAAGCGCAATTAAATTCCCTATGCCATTCACCGGCCAACCTGGCTGCTGACTTGCTATCTGCTGTTGCTGTTGATATTGCAGCGGTTGTTGCTGCTGCAGCACTCTCCGACGCCGCTCGCCTGTTGTGGTCGGATCTGCAGTGGCTGCCGGATCCTTCTCCAGCGCTCCTTCTCCTCCTCCGCTACTTTCTAGCGTTTCTTGTTCTTGCTGTTGACAAAGTTGCAGCTCCTCCAGGAGGCGACCACACTGTTGTTGCTGCTCCTCCTCACTGCAAGCACCAGCAATCACCAGCAATCACCGACCAGCCAGTACATCAGCGTTTTTCTCTTACATCAGGTCTTGCCACTCTGGCTGGCGCAGGCTCCATGGAGGTTCTTGTGGAGGTCAATTGTTCAAGGCGTGATCCTGTTGCTATCACGTAGACGTCTGCTTTAAAAATGCAGATTTGCAAAAGCACGACCAAATTTTTTCCAGCGTATAGTTATTGTATGCAGTTATAGTATGCAAGCTAGAGGATTGACACTTAGCAGATGTGTTCAACACAAAAATACCAGGGACCCTTATTAGTTACCTCGATGGCTGCTTTTTATCTTCAGAGATCGTTTGGCGAAGTTTGGATACGTAGTCAAAATCAAGGATCCGCTTACATTTCATCCAATGTTTCCATAACAAAAAGGTCGTTTCATACTAACTAGCAAAGTGTCCCCAGATATTTGATAGACACATAACACTGATGATTCTCGAAAAAGCTTACTTCCGTCTTCAATAAATCTGAACAATTGCACTTCTTTTTGCAAAATTGCAAGAGCATTGCATTGGAGAAAAATAGAAAGTTTCTTCAAACAGCAAAGATGTATAGCATAACAAGATCTTTCTAATGGGCATAGTTATAACTATGCAGCTTACTTTGTCAGACTTAGTTTGAACTTTCCACAAAATTCACTCTTTTGGTCTAGTTTAAGTTTGCTAAACTATAGATGTTTTGGGACCTAAATGTAGCAAGGTTAAGCAATTGCTATTGATATGTGGCCTGTGGCCCCATATAAATATTTAAATACATGTATGAATTCTTCCCGTCCCGTAATAGCATTTAAATGAGCAATAAATAGGGTTAAGTTAAATCAAAGTAGATAAATATTAAATGATTTAAAATAAGGAACTTTATTAAAGATAAATTAAACCAAAATATGTAATTCCAAAATATAGTCAACATGTAAAACCAGTAATATAAACCAAAACAAAAATGGAAATCAATTAAAAATTTAAGTTACTTAAAATTAAAAGTTGGACAATAACGCAGGATTTACCGTTCCGAACGAAATTCCGGATTTCCTGAACAAAAACTGTAAAAACCGTAAGAAACGTGGAAAAGTTTAAATTCAGCATTACTCTATTCACAGTATTCACAGTATTCACACAAATAAACGTAACTGCCGTAACTAATAGCTTGCTTGCCAGCGATAAACTGACTAATTGATTATTTGCCTCACTCTGCGTTAATTTGCATAAGAATTTTTGAGAGTTTGGAACTTGAGCGCACACTTCAAAATAGTTGTGTTATATTTGAATGTCATGTACAGTATCGCTCGAAATTAAGTGCCCATGAAGTCGGCTTCAGATTAATTTGAAGCCATGATAACTTCATGATGCTGAAGCTGACTTCATTTCCCTTAAGATTACTGAATCCGAATTGCTTCACCTTCAGCGCTCGGCAGTTTGTAGTTTTTGCAATCTTTGCCAAGCACAAACAACAACAGAAAAACTTGTTTTTATGCAGAAGTGCATTCTACGATGCTGGTACGCCTAGACTGTTAAGATAAACTTAAAACTTGACGTATGTACATAGGTAGTACACTGTGATGCAAGGCAACTCAGTACTAAGGGAAGGGTAACACTACTAATCATATAATGTTTATTTTTGTTGCTCTTGCCTTTCAGATTCAGTTCAGACAGAGTACTTAATTTATTATTACTTACTTACTTCCACATTTGATTCGATTTGAAGCATTTATTCTTAGCATGCAGATTAGCAGTTGCAGACAGTCACGATAACAGCTCTTCTGAGAATCAGAATTGAGGCCATTTCCAAAGCCTCAGTCACGGGGCTTAAGGATGTTTGGTTTGTTATGAAGATTTGACAGGACCTGAAGTTCAAGTTAAACCTAAAGTAGATATGTATAATTCAATCTGTTTTAAATGTTTCCAGAGCACCCTTTAAATTATTTCAAGGCCAACAGGATACTAATTTTAAAACAAATTTCAGTTTAAACCTTCGAAAATAATTTTAAATTTTTGTAATTAATAAATTCATGAAATTCTTTGCTGCTTCTTTTCTTCTTTGCATACAAATATTCTTTGCATTAAGCGCTGAGAATCTTTATTTTGACATTATAAACGTTGCACAGATAGTATCAGCAATTTTCACTAATGCCTATTAGCTAGCAGCATTTCGCTGAAAATAATGTGTCAATTAAACGAAAATTAGACCAGCACCGCTTGAGATAACGTTTAACAGGATTTCCGTTTTAGGTTAACATGCATTCAGCTTCTTGGCCCTTATAACTTGCGCCCGCCAATGGAGCGAGCTACAGAAATGTCAGTGATTTCTAGTGAACATTATTTCACGAATGTACCAATGAAATGATTCGAAATACAGTGAAGGAGTGCTTTCACTGAGCGCGCAGAATGCCATTTTGCAGACTTTTATACTGTACATGACATTAAACTGTAACACAGATATTTTGAAATGCGCGCTCAAATTCCAAAATCTCAAAACTTCTTATGCAAATTAACGCAAAGGGAGACAGTCAGTTTATCGCTGGAAAGCGAGCAATAGCATTAGTTATTTGTGTTAGTACAGTGTGCAACAGTTGAAAATGTTGCATTTCAATTTCTCAACGATTTTTACAATTTTCACGTTTATAGCTAAGGAATCCGGAATTTCATTTGCAAAGGTAAATCCTGCATTATTGTCTAACTTTTAATTTTAAGTTAAACTAATTTTTATTTGATTTCCATGTTTTCTTTCATTTGTATTACTGGTTTTACATGTTGAGTTAATTTTTGAATTATATATTTCGGTTTAATTAATCATTATATAAAGTTCCTTGTTTTAAATAATTTACCATTTATCTAATTTGATTTAACTTAACCCTATTTAGGGACGGGAGGAATTTATACATGTATTTTGAAGTGTGCGCTCAAGTTCCAAACTCTCAAAAATTCTTATGCAAATTAACGCAGAGTGAGGCAAATAATCAATTAGTCAGTTTATCGCTGGCAAGCGAGCTATTAGTTACGGCAGTTACGTTTATTTGTGTGAATACCGTGAATACTGTGAATAGAGTAATGCTGAATTTAAACTTTTCCACGTTTCTTACGGTTTTTACAGTTTTTGTTCAGGAAATCCGGAATTTCGTTCGGAACAGTAAATCCTGCGTTATTGTCCAACTTTTAATTTTAAGTAACTTAAATTTTTAATTGATTTCCATTTTTGCTTTGGTTTATATTACTGGTTTTACATGTTGACTATATTTTGGAATTACATATTTTGGTTTAATTTATCATTATTCAAAGTTCCTTACTTTAAATCATTTAATATTTATCTACTTTGATTTAACTTATCCCTATTTATTGCTCATTTAAATGCTATTACGGGACGGGAAGAATTCATACATGTATTTAAATCTTTGTATGGGGCCACAGGCCACATATCAATAGCAATTGCTTAACCTTGCTACATTTAGGTCCCAAAACATCTATAGTCTAGCAAACTTAAACTGGACCGAAAGAGTGAATGTTGTGTAGAATTTATTATTCAAGTTAAGTCTGACAAAGTAAATATTTTGTGAAAGTTTAGAAATCAAATATTTCAAAAATTTTAAAAACTTTTAAAATTTTAAAATTTAAAATTTCATAAATTTAAAAAACTGTATTAAACGAAAAATAACGTCAAGTAGTCGAGTTTGGTATCAAATAAAAGGTCTCGTCCACTGGAGTACGCGAACTTGTTTCAATTAAGCGAATTTGGGCGGCACGTGGTTCCAGCGGCCGGGCCCATATTCCGAAAACTAAAAGTTGCTCCGATCACTACAAACTTTCTTATCTTTTCACCTGAAAATACGGGACTGATCGATTTTTTAGTTTTCTAAGCTCATGTGAATGTTCTGATTATAAGCCTTTGAACAGTGTATAAAACTTTTTTCAAGTCCCAAAATTGCGAAAGTTATTCCTTTTTACGGCCCCCACCACTCAAAATTCTTAAAACTTAACCTATTGAGCTAAAATATGGGTATGTGTTCGACCATGCGGAGTTCAAATATCGCACGATTCGATTTGTTTTAATTCGCAAGGGAACCCAGAATTTTTGTCTTCGATTTTGCTGAATAGTTCTTTTGTAGTAGTAATTTTGCTGAGGGATTCTGGGTCGTGGAACTTGAATCTGTTTTCTTGTCAAATGTTTTGTTTCTTCGCTCTAAGCTAGTTGTAAGCTATAGGCGTATATTGAGCTTGCAAAAAGCTGAATTGATAAAAATGTTTCAGTTTCAATTGGTCTGCCGAATTGAAAACGAATTTCGCAAAGTCGAAAAATTTTGCGAGATTTGAATTCAGGGTGGTTCCAAACATGCGCATTCAAAACTTTAGCACAATTGGCAAAGTGTTCGTACCCACGCAGCGCGTCCAACTCTGATATAAATTGAACTTGCGGACCTTCGCATACAACATTTTAGACATACATTTAATTCATTCGCCACCAATTATGACCCATCTTGTCACTATTTAAAAAGTTCAGTTGAAAAAACACTTGTAAAGCTTATTCGCCACAAAGAGCAAGAAATTGAAAAGTTGACAGTTTTAAATGTATTCAGTGGTCGACTTAGCTAGCGGTGGTAACTGGTAGGCGGCCCTCTGTGCACCTGGGTCGGCTGGAACAACTCTCAAACAGAAGATTCATACCCTTCATACCAGGGCTCGCTGCTAGCCCCAGAGCCCAAAGTGAGGTTTGCATGCACGGTGAGCCCGGCAGGCCCGGTAGCCCGGCTGACCTGGTGGACCCGGTCACTAATAAGGGGCCCGGTAGCGGGCTGGGCTTTAAGCCAAAGGCACGAAGCCCGCTATACAACCCTAAGCTCTGGAAAATCCATTACATTATAGATCCATTAGCTACGTCTGACTTACATAGCACTTCAAATATTGCATACCATTACCTTATACTATTGCATACCAGTTAGTAATGCCTTTTGTTTTTTATTTTTATGTTTAAGCGATGGACACGGACAAAGTCGCCTGCCATTTCTGGTCAGCGTCAGTCAGAGTAATCTACTCGAATGACTTCAGTTTATCCGAGATCTTTGGCTTATTTGGTGGGTCTGTTAATATCATATTCCTATAATAATGATTTAGCACAATTTAATTGTTTCAATTAAACTCAGTATAATTAAAAATGTAAGTTGTTTTGAACTAATTTAATTTAATTAAGTACGTTAATTTGGGTTTTCGTATTCTCTTTATTATAGATTATTGGTTGAATTATAGAAAGAGGCCACACCGCGTCCACCGATGCGCCGCACGGAAATGCAACCGAGAGAATGTAAGCGCAGAATGTGCATATTTTTCGAAACGTACAAGGCAACTGAAAATGCGACAGCCTAAGATTAAGGTCAATTGGTTGGACTGGTGAAAGTTTTTAAGGCTAAAGACATTTGCAACGCCATATGTATCGATTACTGCCAACCAATTTAATCAATATGGTCTTGTTTTTACTGTTGCTTTTCTCATCTTGAGACCTCTCGAATGATGTACAACATTGCCAAGATATTGCTTCAGATTTTCTAACTTTAATTGGACCTGTTAATTTCAGTTATTACTCAGCTGCCATCGCTAGCCAAAGATCGTAGTAGTATGCGTCAATTTCATCGCATCGCGAGAGGAATACTTTTCAGTTAAAAATACAAGATCAGTCTTTCACGTAAAAAGTTATGCTGCTATGTGAGATGAAAGGGGAAAATATTTTGTCTTAGATAATAGATTAATTGCTTCAACCTTTCTAATTGTGTTATTTTTTGTTGCCTAGAGCTTGAAATTGGATCAACGGATTCTCTTACCTTTGGGAGCCGCTGGTTGAGGCAACCTAATCAGCCACCATCCTTGACTTCTGTCGGTATGGAAAACAATTATAGACCCCGATCCTTCGAATATTTGGTTAGTTTTTATTCCGCCGGAGGCGGAATCTTTGTCATGGGTGAAACCTAAAGTAGGGTGAAACTGGAAGTAAGGTTTGAATTGTTTACTATGTTTATCACGCAAACCTAGCTGCGCAGGTTTTTTTGAAAGGGAGTGTGCTTTTTAAAAACTACTTTGCTGCATTCTGGTTCAAAAACAAATAATTCTATAATGTTCATTACAGCCTTCCAATGCTATTTCTTCCATTTATTCTTTATTTTTAAAATCTGTTGGCACCAAAAACCAAAATTTGAAATTGTGAAAATTTATATCAAGATCCCCCCTTGGCAGTTTTAGATGTGAGTTATTGAAGATCAAAAATGATTATGCAAATTAAGTGAGTAGAGCGTACCTATAGTTTCATTTAGCATTCAAAACCATAGGACCAAGCAGCCGACTTTTCTAGGTGTGTGTTTGTATTCTGTAGCTAAAATTTTGCTTTCCGCATTTATACATACATATGCATTAGTTGCAGCTGAACGGTTTCCTAAAAGTTCATGAATTTTAATTATTATCTTTGCGATGAGGAGCGCGCTTTCGGATTTGGCACATTTACAATAGAACTTTGAATAATTGTCTCTAAAAGTTTTATTCCTGATCAAAATATTTAAGTCTTTATTAAGTATTTATGTCAACGGCTCAGCGTATCAACTGGTACAATTCAGTGATATTTTGTGAAAGTCGGTGTTTTGTAGTCCCACTGCCAAACTGCCTAACATATGTGCTTTTTCACGCATCGGCGAAATCATTCCCTCGTAGGGAATACTTGTTATTATTATCTTAATTACAATAATCTACAATCAATTTGTACAATTACATCTCTCTGCTATAGTGTCCTTCAAAAGAAAATCACAAGAAAGATCTGTCGACAAAAGACGATCCAGCGAAGCATTGTTCTATATGATAGAATCCTGAAAAGATCCCGCTGCGATAGTTATTGTTCAACATTCAAATTGTAAATCAGACTAGATAGCCGATATAAGCTGAAGAGAGAACTTGATAACTTGATCTTTTTCCTTCTTTTAGTGTACGGTAAATGCTTTTTTATTTTTTAGAAGAAGGTGAGACCACGGTCTCCAATTCAAAGTAGATTACAGGACGGTGGTTTTTTTACATTTTCAAATCATTTTAACTTTTGAATCTTTAATATTTGGCAGTAATGGGAAAATCTTTAATGAACTTCTGGAATGCCTTTCCTCCAACGTGAAAAAACCAAGACCAACGGAGAGGCAGTAACAAGGAGGTTATCCGTAGAAGGTTGGCACCGCATGTCAGGAAATTTGGCACACTAAGTCGGCTCGGGCCACATATTAGGTATTGTGTACAGACCATAGCTTGGAAGCAGCCCTAAAAGTGAGCATGTACGTATATGTAAATACATTATGTAAATACGTAAACCCAAATACGTTTGAGGGAGGGGGGTCGCCGGGTGCCAAATTTTCTAGTCTACGATTTCACTTATTTTCGCATATGATATACCCCATATTTCCCAAAAGCAAGACTAATTTTTGGCGTCCAGCTGGATAATTAACTCTGGTGTGCCAAAACTGGCATGTAACGGAGCTTCAAAATTTCGTCTAAGACTAACACATATCGGCGACATCTGGATGATATGAAAAGTTTTGCAACAAACGCATTTGTAACATAGCTCAGTGTAATCGAACCATGCTACAACCGCCTTCGTACAATTGAATTGCACGCAACACCGTGCAGTACAATGTGCAGTACAATTGTACTGCACGGTAAGCCTTCGCTGCTCTCCTGTCGGAGTATGCAGCGAGGCTGCTGACAGCCAGCCGAACTGACTGCAATGATAAAGAATTTCTCCCCCTTATATACTTTCTGCCGAAATAAATATGCAAATTAGGTTGAATAGTATATACAGGACTGAAATTTGAAGCCAAATGTCAGTCTTTAAAGACATGACATATAGAAGACGAAATGTCTTCTATTTTTTGAGCCATATTACAAGCCAGTTGTAGCACGGCTTGCTGTGCTCACAGAGTTTTGTGAGCTCACTTGCAGGCGAAGCCCTCGTAAACGGCACTCGGAGCTTCGCCTGCTAGTGTGCATACAAATCTCTGAGATCTGTGGACCCATGAGGACTACAGAATGTGTTTAAATGAAAAAAAATCGGAAATTAGTGACCCTTCCTTCTAAAATGTTTTCTGAAGGCTGAATGTGGAATTGTCAAAATATATCACAACGGCAATATAGATCCTCAAGCCTAAATGTAGAGCTAGACCACTACCTCCTAACATTGCGATACTGTATTGATCAGTTTGTTTTTGAATCGTTTACCATTATTAAGCTGGTATCCTATACTCATGTTTGTGTTACAGCAAGTGCCACCTATGGGACCCCAGTCAGCTGAGGCATGGGATAGCCAGCGAATGCTGGAGCTGAGAGGTCAACTGCTGCAGCGACGCCAGGAGGAGCAGCGACAACAGCGAGATCGAATCATAGAACAGCAGCGGCAGGAAGCGGCGCTCCGACAGGAGGAGGAGGAAGCGGAGAAGCGCTGGCGAAGGATTCGGCAGCATCTGCCGATCCAGCCACAACAGGAGGAGCGGCACCCGACAGCCCTGCAGCAACAGCAGATATCAGGTCAGTACCCTCAATGAATGACTCGTAACTTACGTAGAACTGAACGAAACAGCTCAAAATTTAAACTTGAGATGTACGACATATGTGGCTAGATTTTGTGTGAAAATGAGAAAATCCGTAGTCTATAAATTTTGCAGACCCGCCCCCCTTAAACGGATTATGCAGCTTAAATTAAGCTTAAGTTTCAGCTCAGCCGTTTAAGCCGATTGGGCAAATTATTTAAGGAACGAATTTTTAAGCCATTTAAACTAAGCCTTTCAAGGTGATGATTCCTTTTGAAGACATATTGGTGGTTGACGGCGTAAACGAAGATGGAACTTGAGGAAACGTTCCAAAATAAGTTCGTTTAGCGTTCGAGCACCCTCCGTGCAATACCGCTTCAACATTGGAGATTTCCATTCAGTTTATGCAAATTCCCGAATGATTACAGCAGCTGCATAGTTGTAGCAATATCCAATCAAAAGATCTCGTTGGTCTCTTCAATTTAGCTTTGGGAAGCAACTTTCTAGCTTTTCCCTGTCGTAAGATATGTCAATTTTCTTATTTCGACGTCGAAAACTTGTTATTTCAGCATAAATCGAATAATCCATTATCTATCTAGCTATGCAAACTGTAAAACTAAACTAAGAGATTCGATCGGAAGGTCTCACTTTGACAACTGTCCGACGCATGACCATCTTCCAAATGCTATCTCTTAGGCTGCTATCATAAAAATGTAGTCTTTGCAGAACACAACCAATTTTTCCAAGATTCTAGAGCATTCACGATGCAAGCTGGGGAGCTGCTACTTAAGAGATGTCTTCTGCACAAATCTTGGTCCCCAACCGTCTTTGAGTTCATGATACACATGGCTGTACTGGTCACCATTTAATCCATGCTGATTGGTACTCGTACGTTTTACGGAACAAAATCTCTTTTAAAAGCTGTCCATTCTGTTGTAGCGCTGACCGTGCCAAAGCAATAGCACGTACCATTCGTCGGTTGTTGATAAAAGTAAGACTAATAACTGCAAATTTAGTCATTCAAATCAATTTTACTAGTTTAACCATTAACTTACCTTTGAATAATGCGGACAAGTCGAATACTACAATATTACAGTAAGAATAAGCAGTAATACACTACAAAAGCCCAGCCAAAACAGTCCGGTGGGTGTGTTCAAATAATCTGCCTAAAATCAATATGTACATTAATTAAAATTAATAGAATTAATTAATTGACAGAACTAATTCATTAGCAGAATTAATAGAATATTTATTTAAAGATTGGCTGTACCAAATGTAACTACATCTGGCAAACTGTAACTAGCTATGTCTTAATCGTATTTGAGTTAGCTTCTCAGTTACTAATTTAATTATGAATTTTAGAAACGATTTTATTTATCCCAATCTTACGTTTGTCATAAGTTAACCAAGTGCTATGCGTACTCATAAGTATTACACAGAAAGAGAAATAAGCTAAATTCTTCAGTCAAGGCACTTGTAAAATGCCTTAATTAAAGAAGTTATAAATTTCAGCTTCACATAATTAATTAGTAGCTATGAAAGCTGCAACGGAAATGGTTGTGCTACAGTGTTCACTTTCGAATTTGGCTTGTCTTAATGATTACGTATTCCGAAATTATATTCTTATTCTTGAAACAAGATATATCCTGGTGGCTTTTGTCTTGAATAGTTATGTAAAATAAGGGTTTCCCTTCCCCACTTTGTTCCGTTCCACTTCGGTGTGGTCGGTAAACTCATGGAATACCCGTCACCCACTGACAGAATTCCAAAGACTTGCATTCATTGATAATATTAAATACAATCATGTTATTTCCTTTCTTCTCTGAAGTTATTGCCAACCGGATTTCTTCAAGGGACCAGCAGGAACAGCAGGACTGACACGTGTCTGTTATCCTTGGGAAATTCAAGTTTGGTGCATGCATGGAATGCAATCTAACCTAGACTACTCCAGTTTTAAACAATATAATGAACGAATGTATTTGGTATGATATGTTCAAATGATCAAATATGGTCATATGGTTTATTAATCAAATGATAAGGGTGTGGATAAAATGCACAATGTGAATGCTGAATCTTTTAGGCATCAAATGCTGACATTTTTTTTAAACAGGTTGCTTGCACTTATAGACTTGCATTGGCTCTAAGCCCACAGTGCGCATCGTAATGAAACCACTACACTCTTCCTCACAGATGCCATTTGCATAACTTGTGTAAAACTGTTAGACTACTATCAAATCTAGATGCACTGTATCATCTGAATACACTATTGGTCAAACCTCCTTTATATTTACTTTACAATCAGTTTGCTCCCAATCTCCCAATTACAGTCTGTAATTGGATTCTTAAGTAGATGTATTTCTTTTTAGCCTGGGTGCTAAACATTCACCTACTCTTACTGTGCCTGTCTCGCTCTCGATCATTAGCAATAATAAAGTGTAACCTAGAGTCTGTCTTCTGTACAGCCAAGTTTGCTATAGCTGGTTTTAGACAAATAGTCCACACTGTAAAGGTAGTAAAAGAGAGGTTCTTTAATTTCGGCACTGGGTTTTAGGATCGCCATTAAAAGAGAGGTTCTTTAATTTCGGCACTGGGTTTTAGGATCGCCATAAGTGCCACTCTGGAGAGTCAACGCGAATAATAAAACATCGATCCAGAAGACAATAAGACTCTCGCTTCGCTTGTGATCTACCAACTACTTGCAACGTTGCAGCTCCGCATGGACGGCATAGCCATCCAGCAACAGCAGGCTCTCGCCAACCAACGCCCGCGTAGAGACAACATAGGTTTCACTTTCAGGAGCAAACCCGAAGAGGTCTGGGATGCATTTTATGACCACTTTGAGGTGGTTAACGAGTGTGTCCCAACGAGTAAGGTAGGCTGCTAAAGCTACCGAAATACCTTTTCAGAATCCCGCTAGCAGTTTACAGAAATTTGAATTACGCCGACAAAACTGACTATGCTTGGTTGATATTGCTTGATCCCGCAGTTGAAACAGCGTTACATCATGAATTCACATTTTGCGCCTCTGTGCAGCTCAGTTACATCAATCAGTACACAAAACAGTGAGTCCACAGCTTCATACGCAAATAGAGTCCAAGCTTTTCTCGAAGAGCATATTACATAATGCCTGCTGATCAAAGGAATATTTGCGATATTTTTCACGGAGGACTGTTAACTTCGAAAAAGTTGGTACACTAGTGGCTGATCTCGCTACGTTACTCCTAATTTGTTTCAGCTGACTCCTAATTTGCAGAATATGTCTACCTGGCCACCACCGATACAACAAACGCATTGCAACTATCCCACAGGACAATGCAAGCTTAAAGATAGATCATACTTATTTGGGAACCGGAAGTCAAGGCGAGCTGTCAGTTCCTTCGTGCTTGGAAAATCGTAGGCAATTCGTTGTGCTTGGTAAATCCAAAGGGAACGAGCAGGTCATGTAACTATGGCAATTTCGCCCTATCCTTGACATAACCGAAGGATAACGTGGGGGGAATGGGGGGGGTGTAACCTCCCCAGACCGAGAAAAAACAGACAGACCCTCTCGTCCGGAAGAGAAAAAAAGAAGACCCCTCAGCGATTTTTATTAAATGTCTTATTTTTAGAAAATTTTAGCGAGTTTTTTCAAAAAATTTCTTAAAAATTGCTGAAAATTGTCATTTTTTACTAATTATTGTCATTAACGTTAAAAAATTTAATTGTTACTAATTTCGTATCAGTCGCTCTTAAAATTTTGGATTTTTCAGGGGTTGATCCTTCGCCGAGGTCGGGGTAGACCCCACAGAATATAATAATATAATATGAAATTCAAATGAAGAATAAGTGCCTAAAAAGGTCCAGAGGAGACTATCCAAAAATTAAGGGCATCACATCATTCTCGAACCATTAATCATTCCTTTAGGCAAGCTCTACACGTTAACTATCAAAATATGCTGTCTATTGTGAAAGTTCTACGAGCTCTCTGCGATACATTTATTATCTGAATACACTATTGCAGAAACCTCCTCCATATTTACTTTACAATTAGTTCCCTGTCCCCAATTACAATCGGTAATTCAATTTTTAAGTAGATAAAATAATTATTAAAATATGTTGCGGTAGATGCATCTTGCGACAATTTGTCGAAGTTCGGCATATCGACTTTCCCAGGATCATTGCATCCTGTTGCGCGAAAAGAAAACGTTTAAAAAGCTCGACAGTTTTCTAGAAGTCTTTTCTTCAGTCCTATCTATAGTAAAAGTAAGTGTAGCCTAGATCCTGTCTTCTGTACTGCGATGGTTGAATAACTGGTTTAGGACAACAAAAAGATCTATCTGGGAAACTTGTGAATGACAGCCATTCGCTTTCCAATCATGTTAGAGTTTATCTTTCAGCAGCATTCCAAAGTTTATCTGTCAGATAACAGAGATATCGAGATATCGATATAGATATGTGTATATTAAATTCTCGTTCCTATTAGTTAGGTGAAATTGAATACTTCAATGAATCAGTAAAAACAGAACAATAGGTGTGACGACACCATTGCTGAAAGTGAAGCAACAGCCACTCAGCCACTAAAACTAAAACTGAAATAGAAATTTTGAGTAAAGAACTGAGATTCGAATAGAAATTAAATTCAACCTGTCCTCCAACGTGTATATTAAAAGGTACTAGTCACGATTCTGTTATTTTTTCAATGGGAGGCTGATAATCGTTAATCTATATCTTATATACTTTACTCTACTAGCCAAAGGAAATATTGGGTACGTTTAGTCTGGTTATAAATTTTTAAACAATGTACCAACAATTCCTCATGAACAATGCTTTTCCATAGCAATTCGGAAAACAGTTAGTTCGTAATAAATCCCTAGAGTTCGTAAAGTCCTTCTTAGGAGTTGTGTTTCATGAACTGTACAATGTGTCTGTACAATTAATATGAAAATTTATTGTTCTCCAAATTGCTCGATGTGAGTTGGAACCGACTGTTGGAATGAATGGTATATCATGGTTTATGCTTAATCACATCGGAAGTGGCTTGTATCTGTGGTGAGAAATGTAGAGGAAATTGAATTATTTGTAAGCACGATTACAGCATCTGCCCGGATATTTTAAGTAATTATGACTTGTCGATAGACCGCCTTTTCCAAATCGCACGCCACATTTCGAAATAAGCATTCTCTAAAAGCTTACTAATCATTTTCATGATTACTAACATTTAAATGTATTTAGTGTCTTCAATGTGGTATCAATAAAATTATTTCTACGATGCATAGTAAGTAGTAATAACAGCGTCTCTTTGGATCCGAACGTTCACTTTTGCATGTGACATTGTGAAGCTTTGTTAAAAATAATTCCAGTTTTTTAACATTTAGTAAAAATATTAATATACATTTTTACATAATCTATTCCTATCCCACTTTTAAAGTTATATTTTAAATTTTTTTTGTATATTTGAGATGTTTTGTTAAATAATTTAAATTTTCTTTTAATCATAAACAATTTTTCTTTTTACTACATTTTTAAAATTACGTAATACATAATGAACCGATAATGAAACAACATACACACGTACGTTTCAATTAATAACCTGTCTTTAAATCTGAAAGGCTTTCATCAATTTTTATTAATGCTAAAATTTATCTTTTAATCCTAAAACAATTATCGCTTATTGCATTGCATATAATTTACTTACATTTTTACATATAATCTTCAAAATTAAAGTTTACAGAAAAAACGTCATACAAATTCTCAAAACGATTCAATATTCTATTTTAATTACTTTAAACTTGCAAACAATACAGCATTCTCTTTAACTATGACCATGCATTGAATATGTCTAGATCTCTACAACCTGACAAAGCCACATTTCCGAGTCGCCAACTGCCCAATTTTGGAGATTCAATGTACAACTAGGCTGTTCACCTGAAGGTAAATTTGTTACTCCTTCCTCAGTAGCCGGCGTGAAGCTTAATTCATTGGAAATTCGTTCCTCAGTTTCCTTAGTGTCAAACGAACAAGTATTTCCTAACTCGTCTTCGGTACCACAATCTACTCCTAGAATATCATCTACTTACGATCGGAACTGAGGATTATTTCGGTAAGCGTATTCGAACTCCTGCAGAATTTTGAATGGAAACTCAGCCATAGCCTCTGTTTCATACGCATTAAAACCAAAAATAGGTTTATTAAGAAACAAATACAAAAGCATTTCGTCAGTTCGTCATTAAAACACGTTATAGACAATTGGCACAATGCTAGCATGATTACGATATATGTCCCTCGTGTTGATACTACCCCATAAAAATGTGTCCGATACAGAAACATTGCCATCCGTAGATAATGCAATCGTTACAGCAACAGAAATCATATTAGATACAAAATTTGTATCCTATGATGATCAGATACAACATAACAAAAATTCCATTTACGTCAATGTTCGCGATTGACAATCCGTATTAGCAAGAGTACATAATCCCCTTATATTATAGAAGAAGAGTAAGCCACTAGAGGGCTTCTCTTCCTGGCATTGCGTAACGGTGCTCCGCCCACAATAGGCGAATGTTCCCGTGTTTGGGGGGGTCGACCAAATCGACAGCGCATACCCCTCTCAGTTTGGTGGGGGGGGCTAGCCAACAGCCAATCAGATTGCAGAAACCTCCCCTCCGTTTGGTGGGGGGAGGGGGCAGAGCAGAGGATTGCGGTAGTTTTTGTCATATTCGAAAATGGGTCCCCGTTTGGGGGGTCACAAAAAGTGGTCACCGTTTGATGGGGGGGGGGGTAGCCATAAGTGGTCCCCGATAGAAGGGGTCGCCAACAGCCAATCAGAACGGGCCAAACTTAGCTTGCTTGAGCGAACCCCTCCCAAACGGGGACCTTTTTCCCCCCCCCCCCCCCCAAACGGGCACCGCTTTTGGCTACCCCTCCACCAAACGGGGACCACTTTCCGCTACCCCCCTCCACCAAACGGAGGGGGTATGCTTGTATGCTTGTCGACCCCCTCCCCCAAACGGGAGAACATTCGCGTATTGTGGTCGGAGCACCATTACACAATGCCAAGCAGATTAACGAAAAAGCTCTGATGTACAAAAAAGTTCGTGTACAAGGGGCTTGTCCAAGCTTCTGACTGAATTTTCACATGGAATACGCCACATTGCCCCTTTATTAAGAAATAACCACGTTTTACCACGACAGACGACGACGAAAGATGACAGCCATGGAAAGGAAAGTAAAATAGTAAAACTGACGCAACTGAAGCTGATGGCTTAATCAAATACATTTTCATACAACAATTCTGAAGGAAATGAAGCTAAAATTAACACAGCCAGAAAGTAGGTATAAATCATTTTAACGTATCAGCTCTAAACCACTGTCGCTGTATTCAAAATTATTTTCAAATTTAAGGTGCTGGTATCCGTTTGTGCAGTGCTTTTGTGGTGATTTTTTGAAACGCTATAACTTTCGCAATTTTTGGAGTTGGAAAGAGCTTTATACATCGTTTTAAAGCTTATAATTTGTACATTCATATGAGTCTACGAAACTAGCACAATTAGCAACGAAATAACTAAATTTTCTGACATACTGACATCTGACAGGCTGAATTTAGACCAAAACTTTTTGAACATTGATTTCTCAAAACTGTTGAAGCGGCCAAAATTTCTTGTTGTGCCATGATATGAAGCACATGTGTGCCGAGGGACATTTTTTGGATTTGGCTCAACAAATCTCAATACTCCAGAAAATCCGGCAAATCTGCGGCAGCACGAAATTTCGCATCTTTGTGTTCAGTTTTCTCGCAACTGGAGACGTTATTATCTCAAACCAAGAAAAATGACCCTTCGCATTTTCATCCAGAGCGAATGTTCATCCAGGCAAAAATCCATGGGGTGGTTTTTGAGAAATCGATGTTCAAAACAAAATAATCGCAATTTTGACAAAATGGTTATTCGGCCAAATCTCTAGCTTAAGAGAACGAACTCCAGCGAATAGGCATCGATAAACTATGCAATTGGACGACTTATCGATTGAGTATAAATAGATCAAAATTGTCCGTAGGATTTGGCAGCAATTTACAAAAAAATGATTTCCTCGAAAATCGCCATTTTGGACCCCAAAACTCGTTTTTGGCTTATACTGACTTTAACCACTGGAAGCAGCTCAAAGGTTGTAAGAGCAAAAATATTCTTTTTGTGCCCTCTTTGCAGCCATAACAACCAATCTGCTGTATCGACTACGTACTGAGAGAATAATGGCAAAAACTAAAAATTTCTTATCTTTGCACCTAAAAATACGGGACTGGTCCCAGTATGTTAAAGAGCACCAAAATAGTATATTTGGAGTTGGAGTATATAGTATATTAAAGTTCCATCTACATTCATAAAGAAATAAAGCCTATAGGGTCAAATTTACACAAAGCCGTACCAGCACCTTAAATTAAAAGCTTCAAATTGTTCGCAAGGTTTCTAGGGACCTATTTTGTTACATACTGACTAATCATTTCAGCCCGATTAGCAGCGCAAAAAGCTGCAACATTATGCTCTGTTCTAACATGGTCACTGCATAATGTCATCTCATCACCGACAATATTGACTGTCCTAAAACAAGCCATTCCAAAATCCTGAGCATAGAAATTTGAATTTTCAAATAAAACTCATGCTTCAAATCTTCCAAAAACTTGGAACAACCCTGTTGTAATTAGTATATCCCCATGGTCATCGTTTATCATGACAGCCAAACTTTTCCTCACTGTTTCTAGGTTCGACAAATCTCTGTCTTCCCAACTTAAACCACAAAGGCTCAAAAAATCCTCCACAACCTCTCTTGATCTTGATTAGATCCAAGCTCAAGGAAATGGCGAGCGAGTTCTAACATTTTGTCGACAGAATATTGGTAATCTAATAGTTTTTTCTACGCAACCAATTTCTAATGGAATTTGTGCAAATCTAGGAATCGATACGTGATTAATATTAATTGCAAAGAATTTTTTCATTTTACCGAGTGAATTCCTATAACATATGTATACATAGTGGACGAAATTATCCTTTCAGACTTAAAAATGATGTCTTAGAGAAAAATTAAGCTGAACTCAGAAATTCTGAAAAGTTCATAAAGAACTTCAAAACAAATTATCAACTCTATTCAGTTTAGCAGCATTATTGGTGTGTAACAAAATAAACAACTTTTAACTTTCAAACGTTTGTGCAAACCCAACCGATTTGAACCCGCCAGTTTTTTGAATTTAAACTAAGTTTTTATCAGGCTACCATATCATTTACTACGTCATTTGTTTGTACAGGATACAGAAACGGGTATAGTAACTTGGTTTCATTTTAAAATGTTGCTGGCAATACTGCTTACCCCTGCTCTAATCAGTGTAAGTTTTACCATGACGCTTATTTTGTTTTAAACGCTACCTTCATTGAACGTATTTTCACTTGTTCACAGATTTCATACCTTTTTGCAAAAATTTAGAATATTAGCCCCTGGATTTTGGATAAAATTAATTTATATAACGATGGGCTGAACGTGTTATTAACCAGGTTTCCTGTTGCTGAACATTTGTCTCCTTAACAAAATCGAGTCATTGCTTCGTATGTTTATCTTTCCTAAATTCATACACAAGGCATGAAATTTCTTTCCTAGAAAGAGGGCAGGTGACCTCAAATTTACCTCCATTCTGCAACGCCGACAGCAAAACTTATGGAGACACACATTACTAATCATTGTCTCCGTGATTCTTTCCTGACAAATCGCACACAATTCTTCATCTGGATTGTCAGTTTAACGCTTTCTTCGCCGTTCAGTAAATTTAACGACAAGCTTAATTTCAACTTTCTGGCTAATTTCTTAACCTTAAACATGAAAAATACACTTTATTTGAAAAAACTTATAAAGCGGACACAAGGTCAGCAAAAAGTTCGACTTCACAAAAACCAAACTCAACATAACCTAACATAACCATAACAATGCAGCCTTTGCTTCGCCCTGATCGATGTGTACAAGGGCGCTGACCAAATTTGCAGAGATACGCTTAGCATATAATGCTTCCCTACTATGTAAAATTAATAACTAAACCGAGTTTTCTGTATAGCCCTGTCAAATAGCAAAAATGTTGACGTCGGAGGGAATGAAATGGAATGAAACGGAATGAAAGTGAACCAAGCTTCTTGAAATGTAATCAACCAAATGAGCTCCCCGATTTCCTCAGTAATTGCATCTGCAAACAGTGTCTGCTTCAGCTTGAATGAAATTTACAATTTTTAGAGAGTCCGTAGTAACGTTAATGATGTTCAGTGAGTGTACCAAAGCATGCCTATGATATGTAACTTAGCCTCTCCTCAGTATTCTAGCACTTATGAACTAAGTACTCCATCGAAGAACAAAAATTATTTATGACTGGATTTAGCAAATCAAAGATTCCCGTAATCAATTTTCGGAAAAATTAGAAGGAAAATGTTTGACAAATGTACCTATTTTTGTAAAAGTTTTTCCTTGCGAAAACTGATATTCCATAATAACCAAAAAACCAAAAACCTTTGAAACTGAACAAAATATATTCTTATATTCTAGTTGTCTTATATATAATTGGTCAAAAGCTAAGGTAGGCTAAAGACTGAGAATTTCGTTAGAACTATGAAGGTGCAGATTCCTCTAGGAACGTTTTAAGAAAATTTCAAACTGACGTGCTACTCCTCAAGAAAGAAATGACGTAAGCTAGAGAAAATACAATAGTATTTAGTCCTATAGCAGCCAACATTTGTGGCAAGTAGTTTTAGCATTAGGTTAAACTTTTAGTTCATCAGGCTAAGCAGTCTTTTGAAAAATTTTTTTCGAGCACAAAATTGTACTAACAATCTAAAAGCTATGATCACACAAGAACACATGACATATGCAGTGACAGCCAACTGCAAACAGCTTAAAAAGCTAGTGCCTTAATCCTTTTAAGACAAATCTTTACGGAAAACACAAAATCATTGTTAAATTCTTCTACTAAGTGTTCATAAAGTGTTAAAGGATAATCTTAAAGAAAAACATTCAAAAACGTTCTTACCCCATTAAGTAAATTGTTAAACAAGATTACCCCAAAAACGGCGAAACAGCTGGGTGGAAGTTTTTAAGCGACACTAAGGAAAGAATACACAAACTTTCAAAAGAAAATAAATCTTGCAATCAAAACTCATACTTAATGGATTAAAATATAGCTTTATTCATTTATAGTATTTTCAAAAAATTGGCTCTTTTTAGATCTCATCCGCCTGTCTCTGTTTAAATAACATCATCAGGTGTGAAGAAAATCCAGCTGAATTTTGTTTCCTGCCCTGATGCTTCCATTCTGTATTTTGTCGGAGAAGCCTGTTTTTCATGCGTATACTTTAAAAGTATACTACCAAACTTGAAGGAAATATGGTTGCCTGGTGAAGGAGATCATTTTTGTTATTCATGCACCCAAGCTATGTGCTGTTCAATGAAGATTACAATCCTTCATCAAGGAAAAAGTGCCTGTAATAGGTTAATGCATTGCGTTGAACGAGTTTGGGGCGAGTTTGGATTATCTCAGAACCAAGAATTCAGACCGTAGGTGAAGATCGAACCCCTACCTTCGGCTTAGATAACTTTTGCTTTATCGAAATATTTGTTACTGAAGGTTCATCTCTTCATACATAGGACATTTATATTTGTTATTACGTCTAACCATCTTATTTCTTACTCTTCTCAGTACTACAAATGCTGTAAATGCATGGACTATACTACTACTGGTATTTGGCTGGTACAACTAGGTACCAAGCCCAGGGCTCCAACGTCAGTCAGACGAATCAACCGCTGACTTCAATGGTGTCAACAAGTTCTGTAGGAAATAGCCTAAGATACAATATCTGGCTGGTACCGCTAGGTAGCAAGCCCAGGGCTCTAACATCAGTCAGACGAATCAACCGCTGACTCTTGTAACTTCAACAAGTTCTGTAAGGCGAAGCCTAAGATACAGTATCTGGTTGGAGCAACTAGGTACCAAGTCCAGGGTTCTAGCGTCAGGCAGGCAAATCAACCGCCGACTTCAATGGTGTTAACAAGTTCTGTAAGCCGCAGCCTAAGATACAGTATCTGGCTGGTACTGCTAGGTACCAAGTCCAGGGCTCCAGCGTCAGGCAGGCAAATCAACCGCTGACTTCAATGGTGTTAACAAGTTCTATAAGCCGCAGCCTAAGATACAGTATCTGGCTGGTACAGTTAGGTACCAAGTCCAGGGCTCTAACGTTAGTCAGACGAATCAACCGCTGACTCCTGTAACTTCAAGAAGTTCTGTAAGCCGCAGCCCAAGATACAGTATCTGGCTGGTACAGCTAGGTACCAAGTCCAGGGCTCCAACGTCAGGCAGGCAAATCTACCGCTGACTCTTGTAACTTCAACAAGTCTGTAAGCAACAGCCTGAGATACAGTATCTGGCTGGCACATCTAGGTACCAAGCCCAGGGGTCTAACGTTAGTCAGACGAATCAACCGCTGAATCCTGTAACTTCAACAAGTTCTGTAAGCCGAAGGCTAAGATACAGTATCTGGCTGGTGCAATTAGGTACCAAGTCCAGGGCTCAGGCGTCTGGCAGGCGAACCATCCGTCTGACTCCTCTAATTTCAACTAGTTATGTAGTATGTATCTCAACTTAAGTCGAGATCGCAGGCCCAAGCTTTGTTTCGGTAATTGCTTTCGGTATATGTGCACATCTACTTGAATGTTATTGCAACAAGTTAATGTAGCCAAAAGGCTGACGCCATAAAACTCAGGTCAACTAGTTGGACCTTTCCTTAGTTGAAGCGGAAGCTTCAGCGTTTCACCGCATTCTAGTAACTTGATATACAATTTTAATGAGACACCGGTTTTCAAATTTTTTCCAATACCTACAAAAACTGTTTCCACTCATCGCGTTGAGCCCGAAGTAACATTCGGACGGCTTCACCGATCCACTTGCATTCCCTAGTAGCACATGTGTGTCGTATATGTCGTCTCTGGATCGTTGCATCCTGAGGTCGTTAGGCTTAGGCTTAGGGTTCGGCTTAGTGAAAGCAGTGATCTTGGTGCATATATGTATTGTCATATATAGTGCCAAAATTTTTTGTATGCGGTTTTTCAAAGAAGGCCTGAAGATTAGCATTCTCACAGGCTCTCGGTGCGCAAATATGACAACGACTGCTCATTTTGCCTATGGCAGCTACCAGACAACTCAAAACTCGACTTTTGAAGTTCCAATTTTGCGGAAATTTGGACATTTTTGATCGCACAGAACGCAAATCTCAAGCAATCAGGCTGAGGCTTGCAGTTTTGCACGTAGCGCAGTGAGAGGGTTCTAACGATATCCAGATCTCCGTAAACGGTTGATACTATCGTTCAGACGACTTTGACATATGCTCAGATTTCCAACAAAATTTTGAACCAATTCACTTTTGATCCACATTTTGGGAATGTCCTTCCTCAAAATTTTTTATATGCCTCGGCTTAGCCAAGGTACGGTGGATTAGCATTCTTATGGGTCCCAGGTACGCATATATAAATACCACCGCGCAGTGGTTCCTTGTTAGCCATCGGGCAGCTCGAAAAATGGAATTTGGACATTTTTGGCGCACAGGTTGCACATCTGAACCGAGTAAGTAATGATTTAACGATGTTCAGATCTCCGCAAAACGGTTCGGACAATCGTTTAGAGGATTTTGACATATACCCATATTTCAAACCAAGATTCTGAACATAAAGTCTCGATGCACTTTTTGGAATTGTCTCTTTATTACAACGGATGCAGTGATTTAGTTTATTTAGTTAATCACTTGACTACTATTTCAAATGTTTCGGTTTCTTAGCAGCCCAACTACTCTTTCATCAGATAACTGGAAAATGGATTACTTAAGTTGTAGCTTAAATGCATCTTATCATTTGCAACAATTCTTCTATGTAATACTTGTATCCCTATTCTAGTCCAAAACTAGCATGCGCAAAAATCACGAAACCCAGTACTAGGCTTTTAAAACCAACCGGGTTCTGTGAGAAGTTTTCAATTTATGATTATTGTCATTAGAAAAATGTTCGGAAGAGTTCCGATTCAGACGAAGAAACAGACACGGACTTAAGCTTAGGATCCTCGAATTCAGAACAGGTTAGGCTATAACCACTCTACTATTTAGTGCTAACGAACAGGATTATGACAATAAGCTCATGGGATACGTAACTACAATTTTTTATTGGAACTATCTAATTTCATACTTACTGGAAATGGAATGCTTAAGTATTAATTAAGCATACGATCATTCACCGTATTAGAAACTGTGTACCGGGTTTGGCGCGCGGTGAAATACACAGGCGTAGATGGTATTATTACCTAAAACGTAGCACGGGTGATAGTACCCAAACTCTTTTACACTATGAGTTTTTATACAGTGCTGTGTTTCCGATTGGATAAACGTAGCGAAATCTAGCTGGTTTAGTTCTCCGTAATAATCTTTCTCCTTAATACTTCTTCATACTCTTCTCTAATAATATAGTAATAATTGATACTCTTAATAATTCATAATACTCTTAATGCGTTTTAGCGCTCCTTAATACTTCTCATTCTACGACTATGAGGACAGCTAGTGGTAGCAGATCACCATCTGCTGCGTAAACACTACAAGTTACCTCACTACAGCGTCGTCAGACTTGACTCCTGACCCAAATAGTAGAAGCCCTCAGTTAATAACTTTTACGACATCCATTTCAACCATTCCATTGTACTACAATCGTACTCACAACAGATTGGCGTAAAAGTGAAACGTTCGAATACAAATAAGATTAATGCCAAAACTCAGTATGAAGTATCAAGGGGATTAATGAAAGAAATGAAGTAATAGGTTTAACGGAGCCACCACTTTACGGAACTGGATCGACAGACCAGTTTTAAGATGGTGGTATCCTTTTGTGCAGTGTTTTTGTGGTTACTTTTGAAAACGCTATAACTTCCACAATTTTGGTAATCATAAAGAGCTTTATGCATCATTTTAAAGCTTATAATCTGAACATTCACAAGAGCTTACAAAACTAGCAAACTTAGCAAAAAATTAGCAAAAAGTTTCCGCCATAACGGCTAAATACAAACAAAAATTTTTTGAATATTGATTTTTCTAAACTTCTTTTTTTGCTATCATACAGTGGACATATGGGTCGAGAGTCGTTTTCTTGGGTTTCGCTCAGTGCTACGTAACGGCTAAAAAATTCATTAAATGCACGGAGACTCTGAATTTTTTGCCCTAAACTTTTTCGAAACTGGGAACGTTTTAGCCAAAACAAGAAATAACAACCCTGAACAATAGTGCAAATTTCAATTCTCCCAATAATCTCCGGAATCATTCGAGGTTTTTGAGAAATCGATGATTAAACCAAAATAACCGCAGTTTTGACAAAATATTTTTTCGGCCAAATATTTAGCTGACGGCTGGTTGGGATTCATAAAATGTGCATTTGGATGATGTATCGGTTGAGTATAAATGGATCAAAATTGTTCGTAAGGTTTGGCAGTATTAACAAACTGATTTCCTTGAAAATGGCAACTTTTGACCTTCAAATGGAAATTTGCTTATACTGAGTTGACCACTGGAGATAGCTCAAAGGTTGTAAAAGCATAAATGTTCATTTTTGTCTCCTCTTTCCAGCCATCGCAACCAAACCCATGTCTTTCCTACCTACTGTGAGCTTAAGGCCAGAAACCAAAACTTTCTTATCTTTTCGCCTAAGAAGCTGGAACCGGTCACAGAATGTGAAAGAGCAAGAAAATAGGTGATTTCACAAGTTTTAGCTATTTACGTAAAGGATTATTAAGCAGCATGGGTCAAAAATAAACGAAAGAAAACCAATACCTGAAGCCAGTGCTTAAAGTAGTCGGTCGAAAGACATATTAGCTATCTCGCTTTAATTTAGAATACGAATTTAGTGAATAAAGTCATACACAGTTTTTGTGTTTTCTTCGGGAATTTCGGAGTCTTTACGGTGTCATCTTCGGACTCAGCCACTGAGTCAGTCGTAACAGTATTGCTGGTACTGGCATCGTTTCTTTGGCTGATTGTCGCGGTTATATTAGCAATCAATGGCCAATCTTTGGAGTGATCCTTCCCCAAGATATATAACCCAGCAATTATTTGCAGGCAAATAGCTCGGGGTCGCTAGCGAGTCGCGCGTAATACTGGAGCCGACATTTCAGAATGCAGGCCGCGACCAAAGATATTTCCGCGTATGAAGTTTCAGAGATCTTAACAACTTTTCATCTGCATGATTCCAGCGTCGATATTCTGCAAATTACAAATATCTGCCACAACATGATCAGCAATGTTCAAGTCATCCCAGATCTTTAGATAAACCAATTGTTTTAATAAACCTTTTGAGACATATCTGTAGTTATGCTTGCTACAGCTTTATTAATTTAGGCTAAAGTATACTTATGTACAACAAAAGCAACGGCAGAAACTATGTAATCTATATAGCGTATACTGCATCGCAATCAAATCGGTCTAGAATTAAGTCCAAATAGAAGTCTATTAAGTCTAAGGCAACTACGCCATTACAAAAATAGTATTTAAAATGGGAAGCTACCCGCAGTCTTGTTTATGTTCAAACTAATTTTTAAACATAATTTGGTTGAAGATTAAAAGCTATCGCTTCTGAAATTGAACATTTGATAACATTTCAAATTTACAATCTTAGTTTCGTTTGTTCTTTCATTAACATTTCAGGCTGAGTTATTGGATGAATGAATTGTTGTCATAGCAGCTGATCTCATTGTTGCCAATGTGTCAAAATCAACATCTCATGTGATCTTCTTAAAAAACATACAGCCGTGGCCGGGTCCAGACTTAACCCCAGGTGATACAGCCACCACTCGAGATTTATATTGAGACATCTTCTGTTCTGTTCTTGTTCGACAATTACCTTCGACTTCTTTTCTGCTTCGGTTGTTGTGAAAAATGTTTGTTATGTTTTCATTGCTATAAACTGAATATTTTTTAAGTATAGTCAAATCAAATAAGGAAACCAAAATAAAATTGAAACTGGAAAGGCAGTTACAAAGGAGCATACTATGTAACAACATCCGATTTAACTAAAACAAGGAATCTAACAAAACTACTTTACATTTTTATACACTGTCACGAGCACTTGATTAGTAGACTATAAATTTTTCGATTATATCTTTGGGTGCTAATAAGTTCAAATCAGATCCCTTACAACCTGGAACTACAACCGTACAGGTCGAACAAAGCATGGCATTATAAGACGAACAGAATTCGGTTCAAGCTCCCTCAGTAAAACCACAGCAATTGTCCACAAGATTGATTCCACAGCCACCACCATTACCACCCCCTCCTCCAATACCGCCGTCCCCACCAAGTGGAAAGGATCAACCATCTGGTATGCTAATAAGACGTAGGAAGTACAAGGGAATCTGTGTGTTAATTAGAAATAACGGTTTAATTTTAAATCATGCTGTATATATTCTAATTAGAAAAGTTTAGCAATTTGTAGTGTAATTTGCAATTTGCAATTATCAATTAAACCAAGTTTGTAGCGTTTTGATCAGTTAGATAAATAAGGGACAAAACACGTATCAGTATGCCGTGGTGTCCAGCTGTCTTTCCATGACTAGTCGGTAAACGGGTACCGATGCGGTGAGCAGATAATAGGAGTTTTTGTTCAGGTGCAATGCCAAATGAAGGGCTGACTCCTTTTTCCACAGATGAGGCCAACATTTGATACTCCTGGCTTCTGGCTGAGAACCTGAGAAATCTGTAACCTTCGGAGGTCTCTTTACCTGGGTCACTTTACTTTTTATAGACAAATAGCTAAGTCAAGGCTATACCCGAGAGAACAATTGGAAGTATAGTATTCCTAGACAACCATAAATAAATAACTTATCCTAAATATTATGCTTATCGAAGCCGTAAAACTCGGTACCTTCGGGCTTTCACGGTTCGGGCTCGGTTCAGGCTCGGGCTCCGAGAAATAATTCTTGCGGTCCGAACCTAGCCCGAACCGAGAAGGCCCACAGGCCCGAACCGAGTCGGGCCGTTCGGGACATTCTGTCCGCTCACCGTATCAGGTCTGTTTCTGGAGCAAAAATATTTTTGGCACTACATAGGACACATCAACGCTTGCCTTTAAGTATGCCTTTTTTGCGTCTACAGTATCAGATAGCTAATAATACATCGCATTTGATTCCTGCTTATTGCTATTACGTGTTAATGCAAAAGTAGACTGCAAAGTTTTGAAAAACGAAAACACGGCGCTCATTAAATATTTTTTAAATAAAATAAAGAAATTTTACAAATATTGT
The DNA here is from genome assembly GCA_030248195.1 of Trissonchulus latispiculum. NCBI lineage: Eukaryota > Metazoa > Nematoda > Enoplea > Enoplida > Ironidae > Trissonchulus > Trissonchulus latispiculum. Next base: position 171,333 of record JASAND010023753.1, on the reverse strand, counting down.
TCAAATATTCAAATTCACGTTAGTTTACATTTTCGAAATATACCTACGTTTAAAGTGTTTATATTTCTGAACATGTAAATATTTGTACACAGTTAAAATAGCTTCTTTTATTTTTCAAATATTTTTTACTTATTTTAATAATTAACCAATGAGATGAGTACTTTTTCAAAGTTCTGAAGCAACTCGGGCTGCTCGGGCCGTTCGGACCGTGTCTCTTTTCAGGCCGCTTGGGCTGGTCGGGCTGTTCGGGCCTTAACTCGGGCCTCAGCCCGAACCGAGGTCAACCGACAAATTAGTCTGGCCCGAGCCCAAACCGAGAAATCAGTCTGACCCGAGACCGGCCCGAGAAATTTCTTAGTGGCACAACCCTACTCTTAATAAAACTGTGCCAGATCTTCAACAAGCCTTTTCCGTCCCTCGTGATACCTACGTTTGAACGGACGATCCGTTGATTTTTTAAATTGGTTTTGTAATATTTGGCATCATGAGGAATATTTTCAGACGGTAGTCATGTATTTATAATGTTTGTTTACCGTCTATTAATGATAATATGCTATGCGGAATTACTTTTTGTAGTGTTTTACGCTATGTTATTAGTTTCATTTATAGTTGTGTGGGAATATACGCAGCAGCGTAGTAGAATTTAGCGAAATTATCTACAATTTATTTCTTTTGTTACTGTTGTGTAAAGCCATTGGCTTCGAAATTTAGCTAACTTTCTTCTGAGTAAATTCTTTGGCTTCGCCATTTAGCTATCTTGAAAATCGAATTTCGTGCAATATGCAAATTAGTTTTTTGACAATAAAAAGGGGAGAATTTTCGGAATAGTCGGTCACTTTTCCATATTGACATCATCTAATCACCACTGCTCATCAGGATCCCAGGAACTAGAGATTGGTTAGGGGGGAAGGGGAGAAATTATTGAGCACGGTCGATGTTTATACTTGTTTGAAAATTATTATTGTTATCATTATTTTGCTTGAAATAAACACTTGTTCTCTAGTTTCGGTTAAATTTAATAGGGATCTTGATTTCATACACTCATCACGAACCTCCATTCTTCGATTCAAAATTCAGTCTCCTCTTAAATCAAAATTCTATATTGTGGCGACCGTGTTCAATGAGTAGATTTCTTGATCCCGTTTAAAACTTCAAATTTGGAAACAACCTCTAGTTTCTAGTCTTGCCCTTGATTTTCTTGGCTTGACCACTGGTTAAGCCAAGCGACTACATTTCATTTCATTTAAAATTATTTTGTATGTCTAAATTTTCAAAAGAGGGAGTAAACCTCACTCATCTGGAAAGCATTTTCTTTATTGAATTAATTTCGTTATCAAAATTTTGCACCTTTCAAAATTTTTGCACTTTGCACTGTTATTTGTTTTCTTTTAGACCTTTGTCCGTCAATGGTGGATAGCCTGGATGGAACATTTCCGGGTGAGGTAGTTTTGCTATTTCAAAACTAATAAATTTATTCAAATTTTCAATGTACTTTGATTCCGGAGCAGGATTCATGGTCCGTTGTCTACTTGGGGAGACCAAGGGACACCGGGCCCTGTCTCCTTTCTTCGTAGTATTCTCGCTGGGTCCGGGAAGTAGGGTCTGTCGCCTTTTAGGGGAGACCGACCGGTGTTCAGTCTCTGCATTCCCGGCTCTGCTCCGTTATTTAGCCTTTAAATTGTCTTTCATTTTCTTGACGATTCTCATCTACCGGTGTTTTAGTAATCCAGTCTTAATACTTTCACTTTTATCTTCAGGTACAGCTGGGACCATGCATAATTTGTTGTTGTCGTAGTTTAATTTTACTTTGTATTTAATTTTTTATTTACTGTATTCTGCTTATTTTTGTGTATTGCAGGTTGTTCTTGTGGTTGTGTCGGTCCGCTCCCGCCCCCATTTCCGTGCCTAAGAGTGCCTCCCAGGTCTGTTGATGTCAGCGGCGGATGTGTCTGGCCGGCCGTGCGCCATATTGCTGTGTCTGGCTGTCCTTCGGCAGCATGGTGTTTTGAATGGTGATTATGGGCGCCCTCTGATTTTGCTCCGGAACTGTTCCCGGAAGCGGCTCTCTGTGGGCCCTTGCCTCTAGCTGGCGCACCGGGCGTCTTCCGGTGCATGGTACTCGGTGCGACCGAACTTTGTGATCCTTTGTTGGGCTGGCCGACCTATCTGCCCTCGGCGCTGTTGGCGGCTTGCGGGCCTGTCGGCGATTTCGGGTTAGCCGCCTGGCCTTTTGTCTTCCCTGGTTTGACTGGGTCTGGCTGTTGGGCGTCTTCCGGTGATAGCCCGCTGTGCCCGGGTGCGGCCGGCGGCGCGTTCTGGTCCTGTCGCTGGGCGGTCCGGCTGTTATGATGTCCCTGGCATCTTGTCTGGCTCCTTTTCCTTGGCACTCCGATGGGCACTAGGACCGGTTGTTTTGCTTTAACTGTGTCTTTAATACCTTGCTTTATTTTTGTCTTTGTCTAACATTTGATTCTTATTTTTGTTTGGCGTTGCTCTGCAGCTAACATTGTATTCTTTTTATATTTGCCATTCTTACAGTTTGACTTGTCCTTGTTTTTTTGGGTTTGTCTTCCATGTCTTGCCTTATATAACTTGTCTTCCATGCTTTGTTGTATTCTTTTTCTACAAATGAGTGTGTATTTTTCTCTTCCGTAGCAAACATAGGGGGGTAACAACAGTCCGACTAATGTTCCGGAAATACTCTCTTTGGCCGCCGCCTCCCGGGTGGTGAGCCCCAGTATATTGATTGTCTTTTCTTTCGTTTTGTCTCGGTGACAGCCGAAAATTTTTAAGTTGAGTAGTTAGTTTAAAGTCGTTGTTGTAGTCGAGTCGTAGTACTCTGTAGTCAGTTAGGGCCCAGTAAAGTGTGTAGTCAAAGTTGTCTGAGTCGTGCCAGTGGCACATGTCTGTCAGTGGGAGTCCCACTTGTGAGACCAGTGAGGGTCCACATTTTATCTTCTTTCGTTCCGTATCAAACATTTCTGTTTTATCACTAACTTTTGAAATTTTCTCTCGTTTTACCTCATCTGCTGGGAACGCCGCGCCGGGTCGGGCGGCGGCAGAGATGGGTATTTTGTGGAATATTAGTCGGGTCAGTTAAATTTGTTTTTTAAGTGATCGTACCTTGTCCTGCTAAACACACAACATGCAGGAAGGATGGGTTATTCAGTTAAAGTGGTTTTCGCTATGGGGCGGGAAAAATTTTGCTGCGCAGTTGCGTCATGGACTCGCGTGACCTCTTGCGATCCGTCTGCTTTCGCGCGAGTGCCAGTCAGTCTTGGTTTAGTGTGTACAGCCTGTGTGTTTCGGATCGTGTTGTCAGGCCATGTCCTGTGAGAAGTGGGGATCGTTTTGCTCCACTTTTTAGCCTCTTGTCATTGAAGTTTAATCTTTTATTTTATCACTAATTTTAGCTAAGTAACTTTAATTTTACCTTGCCAAGTTCTTGACTGGTGCCGCGCGGGGGCCGGCGGCTTCAAAAGAGGGGGTATTTGTGGGAATATACGCAGCAGCGTAGTAGAATTTAGCGAAATTATCTACAATTTATTTATTTTGTTACTGTTGTGTAAAGCCATTGGCTTCGAAATTTAGCTAACTTTCTTCTGAGTAAATTCTTTGGCTTCGCCATTTAGCTATTTTGAAAATCAAATTTCGTGCAATATGCAAATTAGTTTTTTGACTATAAAAAGGGGAGAATTTTCGGAATAGTCGATCACTTTTCCATATTGACATTTTCTAATCACCACTGCTCATCAGGATCCCAGGAACTAGAGGTTGGTTAGGGGGGAAGGGGAGAAATAACACGCGTATAGTTGAATTGTTATTGTTATATTATTTTGCTTGAATAAACACTTGTCTCTACTTTCGGAATTTATTAGACTGGATTTCGCACACTCATCACGAACCTACTTTCTTCTTTCTGAAATTTAGTCCGTCTGAATTCAAAATCTAAGTTGTTTTTAGACTATTTTGAATGTGATTTGAATCTTGTTTAATTACATCTGTGTAGTACTAGAATTTTGTTGTAACTGGCATGTATTAACTTTTCACCGTTGAGAGCTAAACGATATACTTGCAGAACTTATTAACCATATGGCAACATTTTAGGTCTAAACGGCTTAAAAGTTTGTTAAAGCTCACTTCATTTTAAAACTTAGAACATTTATTCGAGCGCTAATTCTCTCCAATATGATGGTATTAATACCTAACAAAATTTATCCGATAGGCTTAATTTAAACGAAGTGTTCTGTCCAAAGCATAGATGGGGGTATGGTAGAAGCTCGGCTCTTAATCACTTAATCTGTATTTGATTCATCTACAGACATGTCTCTGTTTTCTTGTTAGGAATGTTGAATGTTAGGTTAGGCTTAGGAATGTTGAATGTTTCCTAAATACATCATCATGGCGGGGATTATCATTAAAACTACACATTAGCGCCTAAATAAGCTTTGATAAGATAGCATGGTCGTACTTAACTAAAAAGCTCAACGACCTAAATACCAGATAAATTAACTTTTTATTTGATACCATACATCCTGCAATTGGACAGTTCTATTTTTCAGACTTGGCTGAGCATTTTCTTAGCCTTTTAACAGAATCTTGTATCGCTAATATGCAGTAGATATCAGTAAATATCTGTAGAACTGTAGATTATTCTAAAATTATTAATCAGACTGCATGCTGTAGGGGTTGATTATTAAACTAAGACATGGTTCTAGACTGGCAAACAAGGTGCAGACCCCGTTGAGGTGCCGGGGACAAGACTCAAGCGCGTGCGTGATAGTCCTGTCTGCAATTTCGAGCTAAAAGCTTAGATTAGGCAATACTCTTATTTGAATTGCTCTTGTGTGATTACAAAACTAAACTAAGGCTAAAATTAAAAATCCAGCAAGTATCAAGCTAGAGTTAATTATTAGTTTTTGAGATCTACAGTAGTACTGCTGCATACTAGTCGATCTTCATCTGCAGTGGAGGTTGCACATGTTCGTAATGATTTCAAATCCAACTCTATGGGAGTGTGTACATCAGCTGGTGGTAGCGGACGACGCTTCAGTCCTTTCCAAATCCCAAAACTAATGTCTAGAATTGCCACCAGAAAAACCACAGAGATACAAAACAAAAAATAGTTAGTTAGTTTTAATGTTTATCAAATTTTTCTGGAATTTTGAGAATCTCGTGTCACAGCTTGTGGGGTTCCCAAGCTTAGGCTGCGAGTTCAAGGAAGAGATCTAGTTGAATATACGTCTGCAACATGCCTTCTGCTGAGTGAGAGACAAAATGTATGTGATAACAACAGCAGCAAGAACAGCAATAACAATAATAGTGATGATAGTAATACTTCATTGTTTATGACGATTGCTTTCTTGTGCAAGTATGAATCCACAACTGTCTGTCTGTCGCCACAACAGCAGCAAATTGCGATGTAACAACCCGTTTCCAATTGGGATCAGGGTTGTTCTCAGAAGTGGATAGCAATGGTGGGAGTCCAGGCTACTCGCGTCTTCGCCTGCAACATTACGCGATTTCTGCGCACAACCATGATATTCTCGTGTATGACCCGACCCGACGAAGTTGTGTAGACATGTTTAAAAGGCCAAGCAAAACGGCTCGATTACCACTATTCGCGCAAATTACTACCTGCATGGAAGAAAGTGATGAAAAAGCTGTCGCAGCAGCTGTCGCACTCGAATATCGGCCATGCGTTGAAAGCTAGCCTGCAAGCCGAAAAGCTAATTGATGATGGTGCAAAATCCAAAGCTCGGAAACGTGTGGTGGTTGAATCATACGACGAGGATGTGGCGGTTGTTGGAGACACACCTCCTTTAAGTCAGCCCTTAAACGTAAACATGCATTTTTCCGAAAGTGAGGAAACGGACAATGCCGAACCCAAAACCAGTGGAAAGAAGAGCAGTCCGGCTTTATTTATCACGTACGTTATTCCTTTTCGAGAAGTTACTTAATGCGAGACAAATTTTTTGTTTAAACATAATCATAGTGATTGGCAAACTGGTGGCTTTGACACAAGAAATTTGTTAAGTTCTACGACACGGACACAGAATAACGACGACACGTTCGCCCAGAAAAAAGGACATTTTGTTCTTTACACTACACTTGACTCGAAACAGATCTGCTAGAGCTATATTTTATTCAAAGCGATTCATATACTTCATATACAACGATTTCATGAAAATTGCAGTCTGGCTCTTAGTATAGCAGTGGTACAGGGATTGAAGCCACAAACTCCGTCCTAATAGGGGTATGAGCGTTCAGTATTTCATAAAGAGGCATTTCGTCTTCAAATTTCACATTAGCAGCTTCTAAGCCTGTTGCCTCGGTTTGTGACTCACAATTCAGTTCCTTCTACTTCCGCAACTACACATTGTGTATACGATTAATGCAAGCATACCAGATAAACAGCCTGACACTATTGCAGTTACCAAGTGCAAATAAGCTGCGTTAACCTTTTTTCAATTAGCCATGTTGTTAGCACACAAACTGCTCACCGTTTCATCCAGATGTGCTGGCGTGGTCGAGCCAGGAGCCGTTAGCGTTGTTGTTGAAATACTAAATGGCTCTGAAATTCTTGATGCAGTAGCGGCTGTAGTAGTTGAAATGCCTTTGAAACATGTTGTTGAAGTTGTGGTGGCTGCGGCAGGTGCAGCGGTAGTTGTTGGTGTTGTTGTTGTCCCCGGTCCGGACCAGACATGTGCAGGAGCGGAAATTTTGGGAGGGGGGTGGTGAAGGGCGGCCGAAGGCCGCCGAAAAACCGGATTTTCCGGTATTTTACCGGAAAAATCCGGATTGGGGGGTGAGGGACTCCTCTGGGGGGGGGGGGTGAGCTCAGGTCTGGGGGGTAAAACCCCCCAAGCAGACGTATGGTCCACACCCCTGGCCAGGGCGCGGCGATGGTCTGGCCGGTACCTATAGCCTATGTTGTAGTCCTCCCCTCCCCACACGCCAACTATGAAAGCTGTACTTGCAGCGGATCTTTCTACACTAGAGGCTAAAGTTGGATTTGCGACACGGTTGGGGCACACCTCCATCAGGGTGCCCCCCAGCACCATGGATAGGTCCTAGAGCGAAACTGATGGGCCTTTTGGATTCCCCATATAGGGGTTCCTCTTCGAATATGAAACCTCAGCCCAGCAGCTCTTGTGTGTAGAGCTCCACAGTCCGTAGGCCCAGACGCCCCCTTTTACACACTAACTTTCGACCCATGGCCAGGGCGCAACAGGAGACCAGCCGACATCTAATACAGCCTATGCAGTAGTTCACCCTTGGGCCATGCCACATGAGCCATACGAGGGCCCAGCTTCGCTCGCTCCGATCTATTTCGTGGTGCAATTATTTTCGGACTTTTTTCGGGGGTCACACGTGGGGTCCCCCACCGGGGGGTGGGGCCATCTAGGGGGATCCGGGAACCGCGGTAAGTAATTTCCCCGGAATTGAAGAACTCTGTGTACCAAAAAACTAAAATAGCACTGCTCAGGGTCTTCCGACCTACTCCCCTGGGGGGATAAATTTGCGCGGGGGGCAATTTTCATATCTCAAGATCTACCCGACCGATTCGGCTGAAATTTTCACAGAATGTACCCCTGCCCACAGGCTCTTCACGCAGCAAGTTTGGGCCCGATCGGTCGACTACTCCGCTGGCCCCAGGCCAAACAATTTCTTGATTTTACACATTGCGTCAAATTTTCCCTATTCTAGGGAAATTTTCCTAATATACAATTATACTAAATAAATCATATGTATTGCTTTATACAACATGGCTGAAATAGTAGTCGATCAAGCGATCTGCCTACTATCTCAACTACCATTGGAGTTTTCTAATCAAATTTCTATAGAAATCATTAACGCTTTCTAGTCTATAGCAGTAGGAGATGAGATGGCTCTGTTTGCCAGTTTTGGACAACACTATAATTTCAGCGAGTAAACTTGCAACAAAGTAATATATTCTCTTTAAAATAGAAATGTGTATTAGATTTTCGATTAGCTGATTGACCAAAAAGCATTCCTACTCTGTATGCTCACCCCAGGATGGACTGCGATGGCATTGACTCCGGTGGCGTTAGCTTCAGCGGCATTGGTGTGGGCTACAAGAGCAAGGATTTGGTTACCACTGGTTTGAAACTGCTGAATCTAAAACTAAACATAGCAAATGACAATTTTTGATACGACATGGATTTTAATAATTGAATGCAAAAATCATTGCAGAAATGTACATTTTCATATAACCAAAATTCTAAGACTGAAAAAACTTGTTCGTTTATGTTAACATTTTAATTTCGCATCGGACATCATTATTATATTAGTAATTGTTTCGGAATAAGTAGCAGCAACATCATTTAAGCAAAGACATAGCAAAGGTGCGCTGTGGTAAATTTTAAACTGAATGATAGTCATCAGTCATTTTGTAGTACAAACTTGGGTGCCTGTTATTTAATTTAAAGAGCCCACCAAAGCCTGTTCAGAGCCTCCCAAATCCATCAAAACTATCCGGATTACACATTGCTTGCAGAGGCAACGCACACTTGGCTTGGCAAAGTACGCATATATAGTAGTGTTTCTGATGGAAACTGTTCCAGATGGCACCTTGCTCAGCTAATGCTGGTGATAGGCTTCTTACTTTAAGTTCTCTGATCAAGTCTTTAAGAACTTCCACATCCACTTAAAGCTAACAACTTTTAAGGACGAGGACAAGATAACAACTTTATAACTGAAAACTACAGATGAAAATTTTCACTCATCATGCTAGTTTAAATACAGTATTTTCGCACCTATTTTGGAACTTGTCGGAGTGGACTCTGTGTTCATAAAAAGCCACTAATAAGCGAATTAAGATTTTCCTGTTTCATTTATAAAAAGCCTTGATTAATTTAATTTAATGTTTAATTAATGACCAATGAAATTTTTTACTTCTCCTTACCACTTTTTCCAGTTTTGGCGAGAGTTATTTACAAGCTCGCCAAAATCTCAACTTTACTGATTCTGATAAAGGTCACCTTTGCTATTCTTTTTTCTATTTGCTAATAAATACAAAATAAATGCTAGAATGAATGTCCAACCTAAAGTTTCATACAGGATATGCAGACAGTACAAAGACAAAAGTACAAAATAAATACAAAATTTTGTTAGACATGTTGTCCCAGCTGTACTTGTTTACAGACTGATAACAATTGAAGATTGATCTAGCAAGGCTTGTTTGTTTACTGAAATATGGTCATCCTGCCAGAGCGAAATAAGTTCATCATTAAAATATGTTAATTTTGTTTACATATAGTCACTTACTTATAGAAATACAAACAAAGACTTTTCACGGTTTTAGTCAGCATGCCAAACTCAGCCTCCTGACTGTGTATCTCGGAACAACTGAACAAGCCTGATTTAATAATTTTGTGTCAACTTTCATTTAGTTTAGTTAGCTACAAGCTGGTTTGTATGAGAACTCCATCTTCGCGAGTTTCCACCCAGATTCTGACTTAGCGTTGACTGTCATGTCTTACAAATTACGCATAACGCAGGACCAGTATCTGGATGCAGATCTGTTTCCAACATTTTTTCCGCATATCATTCAGTTTGCCCTAACCAATGTCGGCAGCCAAAACCTTTACTTCGACCATATACGGATAAGCGCATAATATAAAGTAGCCTTTAACTTTTGTAGCACACTACCGATGTAAACCAACAGTTTTTATTCTGACTATTTAGTTATGTTAAATGTAGTTTGCAACTAAACTTAGTCACAACTGAAGTTTTAGATGTCTAACGGCGTATTAAAAACATTGTACACAAGTGGCTTGCCTACCAAGACTATTTGTCAGCCTTTTCTTTCAAGCATAAACTTGGCGGAAGCACATCATTGCTGAAAGGTAATCGGCTAGGCAACGGATTAAATAATTTTTAGCTTATAAGATGATTATTCCTTTTGGGCACATTTTGTTGGTTGACGGCTCAAATCGAAACGAAATTTGATAATACTTTGCAAAAAACCCTCCGGAAAAAACACCTTCCACGCTATTCCGCTTCGAACATTCGATGTTTCCTTTAAGGACAGTTTTTGCCAATTTTTGACAGTTGAGCAGCAGTTGCATAGTTACGACTACATTCATTCGAAAGATTATATTTAACTATACGTTTTTGCTTTTTGAAGTAGTCTTCTACCTTTTCATTATGACCATCATGACCGATGCTGAAAGTATACAAATAAAGGAATTGAGGCAGTGTAGTGCTAGACCGATGATAGAAAAAGGAGGATTGATACAAACCGGTAATAATATTAGTGGGTACTATCCCGGTGGCGATGTTATTTGCTGCAAACTTGTACGCTACCAAGTTACCAATTGCTTCATGTGCAGCTTACAAACAACACAGTACTTCCACAATGGAAAGTACCACCTGTCATGTAGCTCATTACAACTAACACACAGGACAAGCTTAAAGACAGATCATGCTTACTTTGGGAAATGGATATCAAGGAGAGCTGTGTGTTCCTTCCGTATAAAGTTTGGTCGGTAAATCCATGGGAGCAAGCTGGTCATCTGTCTACGAGTATCTCGCCCTATCCGTTGCTAGAACCGAAACCTCAAAGGAATTTTCGAGCTGTTGAAAGTTTAGTCTCAAAGCAAATCAGTTTTAACATAAATGTAATTAAATGCAATAATATTCAAATCGGTGTCAAAAACGTTCCGTAGTCTGTCGTTACACTCGACCTACCGATTGGAACAAAAAATCCATTTCCACTCCTGAATCAATTTTCTGAGAACGACGTTTGATTCTTCGCAGCGTACAAAAGCGTTAGCACTATAGCAATCAGCAAAATACCTAATACATAGGAAAAAAGATCCAAAGCCAGGAAGATTTCTAAAATCAAAAATGATAGTTAGCATGAGATATGTTCGCTTTAGTAGGACAGTCTCTATCAGATTCAGCTTTTGGTATGTTTGATATATTTAGTAAACAAGTTGAGCCGAGCTGTCATGCAAATATAAAAGTAGAGTTATGTTTTACACCTGTCAATGCCTGTATGTTGTAAGACAGGGAAAAGCCAATTCTAATGAATTAGAACTTGTTCGACCATACTGGACACATCAAACAGTAGGTATGCATATGAATCACAGTCGTTTGCATTCATCAGTAGTAACACCATAAGACAACCAAAGTATTGGAAACAAATATAACAAGTAGGCCCCAAAAGGGGCAATATTCCTGCGTAGACCTGTTATTATTTTATTGCGAAAATCATCTTTGTTCACAACCTCCATTCAAAGTTTAGAAGCACTAGTTGATGTTCCAACCTCACTTGACTTCTCTTGTTTGTTTCAATTTCCAATTATATTACTACTCCTAAAGATGATACATACCCAGGTTTTGTGAGCACTATCTAATAGAATACGGTACTTGATTTGGTTCGGTATTCCTCAAACTGAATGATTTCTTTTCTCATATTATATAATTATTTTTTTTTTTTTTTTTTTTTTTTTTTTATTTTGACCCCAAAATTTTTTTCCCCCCCCTTGGGAAACTGTAGAAATAAATAGGCTTAAACTGTTCCTTATAAGCAGCAGCCTATGCCTAAATTGCATTGCATTGCACTATCGGACCGAACTTATGATGTCCAGTGCAAGCAATAAGGATTACCTACCTAACGCACCTGTGTGTAGCTCCCAAGCTACACTGGTGCCCAAAAATGTGCAATCGTTTTGATTGCTGACAGCCGAAGACTGCGTGAAGGCAGTCAGTTCTCTTGCTTAAATACTTGCTTGCTAACCTAATTTGCATAATCCAAACACAAAAAATCAGCCCTAAGCTAGCCGTGTGTTGAAGATAGGGCTTCCATGTGGAGAAATGACTCACTATGTGCTAAAGATATCCATTTCCTTTTTAAACATTCCTGCTCCAGCAGGAATAAAAACATGAGCTAACTAATCACCAGTATAGATGCCAACTGTCAGTATACAGCACTGAGACCTGTTTTTGCAAGCAGTAAATGTGAAGGTGCTCGTGCTGACCCGAATTTTTTTATGCCTGCTGCGTCAACAGTTTTCACAGTGTCCTCGTAAACATAATGAACTTCAAGCAACTCAACGTTTGCTGCACTGTATATATGCACTGTTTTTCCTGCTGCGTCACGACGCAGCAGGTCTACTATAATCGGTTTTAAGAGTATGTTTTGCACACACTTACACAGTTAATGATAAAGCTGAGTATAAAACTGTGTATTAATAATGCTTCAACTGAATAACAAAGCACTCAGATTTCGAACTTAGAATAAACGTTCGCTAAACCAGTTTTGCGTGACGCAGCAGGTCTACTATAATAGGTTTTAAGAGTATGTTTTGCACACACTTACACAGTTAATGATAAAGCAGAGTATAAAACTGTGTATTAATAATGCTTCAACTGAATAAGCAAGCACTCAGATTTCGAACTTAGAATAAACGTTCGCTAAACCAGTTTTGCGTTTATTTCGCTTAAACTTAATCTTGGCCTTTGCTGTCAATGTTGCTAACAACAGAGATTTCCAATAAAGAAATTTAATGTGAGCCGTTGCATGGTAGAACAAAACTTGGCAGCTTCAGTCGCATATAAAATTTGTGACTTGTAATCTGTTCATGTCCTTTAATAGCCTGATTGACGACGTTCGCTTTTAACAAGGGTAATGAAAATGATCACTTGAAGAATTTATAAATCTAACCAAAACGTTGAATACCTGGACTGTCATTAAAATTCAATTCAATACAGATTCAATTCAATTCAAAGATAATTAAACTCTTATTACTGTTAATAATAGTTTCTAGAGCAGTTCTCGTGTACATAGTGGAATAGTTAGTTCTCTGACTGAATTTTAGCAGTGAAGTAATATACGTAGTTGAGTTGTCGTGGAGGAGTTTAACTGAAATTCAGCAATGAATTTTCTCTGATTAAGACCTGAATTATCGTACGATCGTCGCTTAAAGTCCAACTTTGCATAAAAAATCAAGTAGGCATTGTTAACACATAAATTGCCTTAAGTCTTCAAACATAGCGGAGGGTATTTAAACTCAAGTTCTAACGGATATTTTTGCTTTGACCAGGCAGCATTCGAAATCGAGGAACAGCCGCATGCATAGATACACATGCCAAGCTAGTGATTTTGTGCTCGCAGCAGGACTATATTTACGGTAAATATGGTCACAGCTGGCTCATTTTGCACAAAGCTCTTGCTTGTTTATAAATTTTGACGATATTCTAAGCTTCTGTTCTTCGTAACTTGCAAACAGCCTTATAGTAAATTTTGCACGCTTGTCTGTTAATGTTTATTGATGGTTTTTGGGCAATGGATTACGCACTAAGGAAACCGTCGAAATAACTATAGGACCTGCAGCTTACTATTTTCCGATAAGATGGCGTCAATTACCCTGTTTGCTGTAGTTATTGTTGCAGCAATTATTCCAGCAAAATTTTTGTAATGGCTGAAGAATTTCCCCCTATCTGAACCGAACCAGCGGGCATTTTCTGCAGTGGTCAAACGTCGATGCTGTTTGATGTGTTCATTATGGTCGAACAAGTTCTGATTTATTAGAAATGACTTTTTCCTGTCTTACAACATACAGGCATTGACAGGTATACCACACAACTCTTCTTTTATATTTGCATGACAGAACGGCTCAACTTGTTTACTAAATATATCAAACATGCCACATAGCTTTAAGCTGAATCTGATAGAGACTCTCCTACTAAAACAAACATATCTCATGCTAACTATCACTTTTTGATTTTAGAAAGCTTCCTGGCTTTGGATCTTTTTATCCTATGTATTAGGTACTTTGCTGATTGCTATAGTGCTAACGATTTTGCACGCTGCGAAGAATCAAACGACGTTCTCAGAAAATTGGTCTAGGAGTAGAAATGGATTTTTTGTTCCAATCGGCAGATCGAGTGTATAGACAGACTACCGAACGTAAGGAAACTAAGGAAACCATCGAAATAACTATACGACCTCTTACAACATACAGACATTGACAGGTATACCACATAACTCTTCTTTTATATTTGCATGACAGCTCGGCTCAACTTGTATACTAAATATAATAAACATGCGAAATAGCTTTAAGCTGAATCTGAAAGAGACTAGATAGATAGAAACGTTGCGTTGCTTAAAATTCTTCATGACCTTTATTGATCATTACATCCCGCGCCACGAGTACGGAATTATTCTGACAAATACCGACTCTTTCTTTTTGCCTTAACTGAAAACACTCTGGAAGAGCGTGTTAGTTCTGAGTTAAGTTGTGCCGTTAAGAAATTTTCCGGGCCGGGCCCGGGCGCGTATTATGAATCCCTACCTGGATACGGCACCATGGTGAAACTCTACCCGATTTGGGCACTTGCATCATAAATGCTACCTGAATACGGCACTATGTGAAACTCTACCCGATTTCGGCACTTGCATGATAAATGCTACCTGGATACGGCACTATGCACAAAATATGCACTGGATGGTCCTGGTCGAAGTTCGGACCCCTGAGAGAATACCTTAGATTTGGATCACATGTTGATGTATTGTTGACGTTAACAGAATTTGGGGACATATTTTTACAAAGTTGTAGTAAAAACTCTCCATGCTGATCGGATTTAAATCTTTTTTGTTCGATCCTGATCTGCTAAGATAAACATGATAATCATTCAACGATTCAGCTAATAGAGGCTTAAATTAAATTAGCTTAGCCCTACTTAGCTTAGCTTAGTTTAAATTGAAGTAGTGAACTTTTCTGTGTCAACTACATTTGCATCAGTCATTAAAATTTCACGATAACTGTCTCGTACTACTAATAAATCATCCTGCTGTTACTAATCTTTTAATGAACAAGAGTATTCACTATTCAAGTGCTTACGGAATCCTAGCGAACTAATAATTATGTAAGCCGAAATCAAATTTTGTTTCCAGAAGGTATTTTGTAGTTTTGTAGTGGGCAGTGGTATGGATAACCGTGAAAATGGCGATGTAATCCTAGAATCATTCCTAGATAGTGGTTGTGGTGATGACACTGAAATGATATATTTTCTTTGCATAAACAATTAACTTTCAATTTTGATTAATCTCAAAAATAAAAAAATTAAAATCGGAATTAAGCAATTTTTATAAGAGGCTAAAAACAACTAAATTAAGAAAACTAAAATAACTAAATTAGAAAAGTACAGCAAACTGAATGGTCTCAATTGTAACGAAGTCGAGTCAGCACGAGCACCTTCACATTTACTGCTTGCAAAAACAGGTCTCAGTGCTGTATACTTAAAACAAACAGTTCTTGCTGACAAAATAAGCACGCAACGTTTGCATCTCTAGACAGCGCTGACACAGTTGGCATCTATACTGGTGATTAGCTAGCTCATGTTTTTATATTCGTTTCCAATACTTTGGTTGTCTTATGGTGTTACTACTGATGACTTGCAAACGACTGTGATTCATATGCATACCTACTGTTTGATGTGTCTTAAGGAAACTAAGGTAACTCAATAAAGGTAATTTGAATATAAGTAAAGATTTGCAGAGTTCGTGTTCGAGTGTCTATATGTCTGACTTCGCAACCGCTAAACCCCTATCCGACTGAAAAAGGGGATGGCAATCAAATTTGGTGCCACGAGTTTACTTTCTTTTTAAGTAAATAACTACAAACCGGGCATAACTTTCAGAAACGCTTTACATTTCAAATGACAAAACAAAAGGGACAAGCACCAATAAAGACTAACATCACACTTGGTCATCAAACCCTCAAAAATCTGGTACACATGCCGTTGAAAACTATTTGAAGAATAATTCCACCGACATCGTGGTCCTACTATTGGGACCAGATGATGTCTCAAAATCCTAAGAACGCGTCACAACTGTGACGGGACTTTAGAATTCTATTGCAGACGCTTACTTCAAAAAGATCACCCGTTATATCCCTTCCTGGATTTACCACTCGTTTGGATCACAAGAGAGATTTTGTCTATTTGCTCAATCAGCCCTAGAAGGCATGTGCCGCAGTTTTCCGTCTGTACGCCTGCTCCTCATAACTAACATTCCTGCTCCCCTGCTTTAACTCACAATGGATGTGTCTTAGCGGCTAAAGGAAGCGTTTTATCAGAATCAACATTTTCCACACCTATAACTGTACCTGGACAGATAATTAATCAGTCAAGCCTTGGCAACTGCCTGTTTAATTCTAATGAGCCAGTTATACTGTACAACTCTTAACTGGTTTGTTCTCATCTGCATCTTTATATCACTCCTCTAGCAATTCACTAGACCTAGCTTTGTTACTTCAAATATTTGTATTTTTATTTTTTGGTGCTATGATCTTGAACAGGCAGTCATCTCTCTTATATTTCCTGAGATTGAGGGCGAGGTGTCCCACTTTTAGCAGGGGAGAAATGTGACAGTTCTTCTGACACAGGCTGATATCAATCAAGATGTTTAACTTTGTTTACCCTTACCAAATTATATCAAATATCATGCAAATCATGCAGAACGATAAAATGTTACATTCCCTGTATTTCGAAAGTTAATACCTCTGCTCCCAAAGAAAGGTATTTGCTACCAGCAACCACTACCATCTACCAATTATTTACTTTTCCCAGCCAGGCCGCCTTTTAGCCGTTGGAGCCAGCTGCTCCAACCCATAGCAGAGTCTGTCATCAGTTAGTTTTAACAGACTGTCAGTTTTACAGTATTTATTCTGCTTTCTAAATTGAGCAATCGCAACCGTACCCTTGCCTAATGCCTATTGCCTGCTCAAGATCCAACAAATCAGTCTCACTGTAAGTTAATTACCCATTTTAGATTGCTACGGTAATATCCATATTTTTAATAAAATAAATTACTTTTATTACGAGCAAGAGTACATAATGATAAGAGTATGACAAGCGTAACATTCTATGCAGTGAAGGCCAAAACTATGCGATGCGCGCTAATGGCTTACCCCCCCACAAATTGACCCCCTCTCACAGCGCCCCTATATGGGAACGTGGTCCAAACGGGGGTCGCCCACTGCTTTGCATAATTACACGTTGAAATTTATAGCGGCCCAATTTGGGGAGGGGGTTCAAGCGTGTATGTTTAACACTTGCGTGTAAAAAACATGCTAAGGGAGTGAGTGACCCCCGTTTGGAACTATGTACCCATATAGGGGCGGTGTGAGAGGTGGTCAATTTGTGGGAGGGTAAGCCGTTAGCGCGCATCGCATAGTTTTTGCCTTCACTGCATAGAGTGTTAGACTTGTCATACTCTTATCATTATGTACTCTTGTTACGAGTAAATGATTTGTTACTGTGTCTGCTCCTAGGCTTAGAGTATAAACTAACCGCTGAGCTGAGCTAAGGTAACAAGGTCACTTTCGTCAGTTAAGTAGTTAGCACAATAACTGGTGAACAGTAGTTACCTAGGTAATCATAATATTTTGAAGGCTTTAACATTGACAATTGCTTTTGTCATAAAGAGTTTGCATACTTAACTCTGTCTGCAGAATTATGCATCTTTTATGGGCAGTTAACCTACGATTTGTGCCTGAGTTTGCACACACAACGTGTCTTACAGTAGAAAACGGTCTCATGTTTTGACTTTTTGCCTTTGATCTGCGTGTCAAGGCCCTCCATTTGATTTCGGCAGTGAACAAAGAGCTGGTAACAACCCCCCTCGCAAGAATAGACCAACACGGTTTATTAGCAAATCATATCAAATCAATCATAAAGAAAAGCAGAAGTCGACAGGTCAGCCAGGTCATTACATTTGCCTTTGGTTTTAGTGGCTTTGTTGGTATACCAGTCAGAGATAATAATTACGTCCGACAGGCAGGTTATTATTGACTATCTATCATAATGAATTCCTTGCTGCTAGATTCTATTTGCGCGGCCGACGCATATATTTTGTTTTTTCCGGCAAACGAAATGCTTCAGATGCTTCAGACGAAATGCCTAGATTGTGGAACTTCATTGTACCCTTATTGTAAACGATGACCGCAGTTATTTAACAGGAACATATTGGCTTAGTTTTTCATGTACTAAAAGGGACAGTGTGTTTTTCTACGATCTTGGCTTTCCATTAAACCACTATTAAGAAGAATTTGTAAATGTCACAAAGCAGAACTATGAAAAATGCATAGAGTATTCTGTTCCACAGTTGCAAGGAACTTACTCAATTTGCTCTTAAAGGGGATGCACTGCAGAACGGCCGCTAGAAATGCAGACATGCTCGTTTGCTTGAATCAGCCAAGAGGCCATAATGTGATGAGAATTCTTCTCACAACCACAATTGTCTTCTCAAGATTATAATAAACCTTCATTTTTGCTCGAAGTATATGCAAAAGCTATTGCTACCAGTCCTTACAATTACTTTGTTTGCAACCAGCCACAATTGTGCCCTAAGCTCCGCACGCGTAACCTCAACTTTGGGACAATGCATACATACAGAATTATAGTTTAGTTATGTTTGAGGTAAGTAGTAGTGGTGACTACGATCTGGGTTCCCTTCGTGCATTTTTAGGTCAGAATTACTTCAAAACCTCAACCTCATTTCTGCTGCGCGAAACCAGAAAACACCACGTAGTGGAAAAGCCAAACTGAGTACACTTCTTGGTTAAATGTTTCATAATTATTTAATACACAATTCCACTCTTATAATGCCATACTCTCTACAATCTTCAATTTTGAAAAGTTGTAGTATAAGTACATCAGTACATGCTAGCGTTACAATGCTTCACTCTTGCTAGCTTCTATCAAATTTTGTTATCTCAATGTTCTGCTATCAAATTTTTATACAGGTCATTTGTGGTATACTGTCTGCTGCTATCACCAGTCAAACACTCCAGATAGCATGGAACTGTAAATATTAGTTTTTACTCTAGGAGACATAATTTAATATGCTACTATTTAGCGATAATACTATGGGTGTATATCAGACATTGGTTCCCAGGAAATGGAAGAAAATTGGTCCCCACAAAACCCAAATTTTGTTTGCATCACTCTTGCTAGCTTCTACCAAATTTTGCTATGTCAATGTTCTGCTATCAAATTTTTATACAGGTCATTTGTGGTATACTGTCTGCTGCTACCACCAGTCAAACACTCCAGATAGCATGGAACTGTAAATATTAGTTTTTACTCTAGGAGACATAATTTAATATGCTACTATTTAGCGATAATACTATGGGTGTATATCAGACATTGGTTTCCAGGAAATGGAAGAAAATTGGTCCCCACAAAACCCAAATTTTATTTGCACGACCTAGTTTTCATATTGTCCAAAATTTTCAAATCAGTTCAGAGAAAGTCTACATCTTTGCAAATCGGTGGTTTGTAAGCTCTTCTAATTTGTAGACTAAGATGCGCCCAAGATATATCGGCAGCGGTAAGTCGAAAAGTTTAGTAGAGGGCTGAAGCTTTAACTCCTACTTATGCTATTAGTAATTTCTAGAGTGTCAACAAGCAATTTTTAACGGACTGTTTCAGCTTTCAGTTTCAAACTAATTTCAGCTTCAGTTCCGTTTCAAGCAGCTTCTAAATAAATCCTGTTTCAGTTGGCAAACGTCAGTCAGTAAAATTAAGTCGAATATTCGGCAGTGTTGGAAAAATTATCCAATTATCCATTGCGTAGTTAGTGTCTTTCTCGAATATGCTAGTTTGCAGAAGGTAAGACTTGGTTACTGCTGTATTAGCATTGCGAGGAGGTAAGCTTGGTAGGGGAAGCAGTCCTGATTGTGCTTAACTTTCTGAAATGAATACTTAATACACTATGCTTTCTGCGGTCTAGCACTAGCACGAGCACTCTGTGATGTAGTCGAATAGACATGGGTTTCAGTAAATGGAAAGTTAGGCAATGTAGCAATTGACGTTGTTACTGAAATTAAGGATGTTTTGGCGTACTCGATCCATTTGTTGTTGCGACTGCTGCTGTTTTAGCTGCTGTAGTTCATGTAGTCTCATAGCTGGCACAGGTATGAATCGGTAAAACTCGTAACTTCTGAGCAATAATGACTACTTGTCTAGCGAATATTTGTGCCGGGCTCACTGCTCCTACACTCTTAAAAAGACTCCTGTAGAAATTACAGGAATTCTTGTAGTTCTCTACAAAAGTGCTCCTGTGCGGTCAGTCACTAGCGGAGCTTCCTGTATTTTCCACAAAAGTAACTTTTGTATTTTTTACCAGTCTCTGGAATAGTAAAAATTACAGGCGTTTCCTGTAGAAAATGCTAAGCAAACCTGTAGTTCTTATTACAGGAATTTCCTGTAGAAAATACAAAAGAAACCTGTAGTTCTGTTCGATTTTTTTTGACAATCCTATATCAGATACCAAACCTGTATTTTTTACAAGACAAAACCTGTAAATTTTACTGGAGCGACCTGTTATTTCAGAAGGGGGGGCAGGTGTGGGGGGGCGGCCGCTCCCAAAATATTTTCGGCAGGGAGCGGCCGTTACAAAAAATCACCCACTGGGTGTTGGAAGACTGAAAATTTGAAAAAATTCAAAAATTTCAGTCTTCAAAAATTATGACCACTGTCGCCCTTATATACAAAATTTGCGTTATCAGCGTATCGAGTACTTTCCTGTCAGCAAACCTGTAAACCAGTGAAAACTACAGGTTTCATTTGTACTGAATACTGGTCTAACTTGTAATCAATTCTACCAAAGTATGTCCGGTAAACACTACCAACGATGACCTGTAGAAATTACAAGACTCAACCTGTATTTTCTACAAAAGCTTTTGTACTTATCATCTACAAAAGTGATTCCTGTAGTTTCTACAGGAACATTTCTAAGAGTGTAGACCGTCTCGTAACAGTGTTCAGAAAACTCTAACTTTCGTGGTATTGTCAAGAAACGAATATTTCGAAATAATGTCAAAAAGAATTCTCGAACAAATGTAGATTTTCCACCAAAGTTCTTTTGGAAACACGGTAGTTGACAGATCGCAACGTTATCTCCCATATTGATGTGGAGCAGGTACACGTGGAGTGTACACAAAAGTGAAATCTAAGGAACTCTATGCGAGTTGTTGGTCGAAGCGAAAGTTTGGAAAAATAGTATTTTTGTTCGGTTCAGTAGCACCTAATTGGATAGCAAGTTTGCTGACTCGAAGCTATGGCGCCCCTGACAGCAATATTAGTCGGTGGGAATATTAGATAGAAATGTTAGAAATGGAATACTTAAATTAGCTTCACAAGTAGTGGTTCTCGAAAGTTACTTGCTTGCAAAAACTTGGTCCAAATCAGTAACACCAAAGTGAGTTCTATCAATTGTGAACTATGAGCAATTATTCATTATCGGTTCAGCTTCAGATGTTCTCTCTTTAGTACTAACACTACGAACCTTAGGAATTGACGGTAAAGCTGAAATTCAGCCATGGAAATATAAACCAAGAAAACAAAACCGCCATCCTTTCGATGAAAAGTTGGTTTAAGCAAGATGTCGACTACTTTTTAGATTATGCCCAGAAGAAAACAATTGACTTTCTACTATACTTTTTGGCTGATGATTTAAATAAATTGTATTCTATTTGTATTCTAGATCTTCACTTATATTGCTTCTCCAGTATGAGTGTCCTAATTCTTATTTTGTTGATAACTTTTCCAAACCTTGTAAATCAGAGGTTCTTCTCTGATTTTGATTCGAGTCGGATCCAGAGTCAGATTTTTGATTGCATTAAGGTGTAAGATCCAACCAACAAAGATGGAAAGAAAGCAAATGCATTCAATAAGTTTTTCTATTTATTTGCTCACTTGTAACTAAAATAGATCAGCAGCGTTCTTTTCTAATTAATATTTGCTGATAGGATGTCTACTATTCTCATTGCTGACTTTTTCACAGTAGCGGACAATTTTTTCATTAACATTATAGGTCGTTATAATATAACCTATGAGTTATGAGAGCCCGATTGAAGCGATTCAAACTCGGTTCACTATTGCAGACGTTTTCATAAGCGAAATGTTGCCCAACCTAGATGTAGCCCAGACCAAAGTGCATCAGGAACCAAAACTCCGTGCTGCTGCTGCCCACAGGTGACGGCCGTTTCGATGGAACGCTTCGACAAACCCCGCGCCACGCTTAGCTGTTTCAATAGAGTAACACTTGTGGCTGAAGTTCTGCGATTCATCAAATTCTACTCGAAAACATGCCGCAGTTACAACTTCTGTTCCAATCCTCGACCTAACAGTCCTACATGGAGAAAACTTGTATGTAACGTACTCAGTAGTATGATTGAGGGTATAGCTATGCATTATGCCATTAAGCGTACGGAATCTTAATATTTCCGCTTCGTTTGACCAATTTACTTACGAACACAACATATATACCAAAGTTATAAGTTGCAGCCCTAAACGCGTTTTTAGTTAGTGCTACTGAGACCAACCCCTTTTCTAAACTGCGTTTGTAGTTACTGTGATCTGTGATATTACTCAGTGTTGGAGGTTTGAACCAGAAAAATCCGGATTCTGGGGGTGAGGGACCCCTCTGGCTCCAGGTCGCGGTGGAGACTCCTTCCCGAAATCCCCAAGCACATGTCTTATCACAAACGTTTCTTCTTTTAAGGTGGTGATTCCTTTTGGAGACATCAGTTTTGAACCATTATTACTCAACCATTGCTTGGCGTTAAAAAGCCATTTTTATATCAAAATGCAGCCTAACACTTGTTTTTTCTAATGAATACAACGAAACTAACTTTAGTCCTCGGAAGTTATTTTACTGCATTTTCGAAGTGATATAGTTTTCCAGATTTTTTGCAGACTAAAGTAAATTTTTACGTGAGGCATCGGCCATATTATTGGGTTCCACTACCAAATAGCTGGGGACCCTTTTTAATTATTATGAAACCGCTCTTCGTTATAAAAAATAAACTAAAATTTATGCCTGGATTTTGCCTACTTTTCCCAACTTTGGCAAGCATCCACTTTAGTTAGAAAGCAGCAATCGGGGCAACTAAAAAGAGTCCCTGGGTATTTTTGTGTAAAACAGGTCCAGTAAGTGGCAACCCTCTAGCTTGCATGGTAAATGCTCCGCAATCGCCGGAAAAATTTGGTCATGTTTTTGCAAAAAGTACATTTTCTATGATAGCAACGTACGGGATATCAGTTAGAATATTATAATGTCACGATTAATCGGCCTCGACGAGACCTTCAAATTGAAATCCGTAGTTTAACGTTACTAATTTCGTAGTTCAAGAAATGTCGGATTATTGGATTTCTGCAACAATGACAAGTTTTCAACGCTAAAATAAGAAAATCGACTATATCTCACGATAGCGAAAGGTTAGAAAGGTGCTTCCAAAAGCAAAAAATATAACATGCAGCAACTGCCTAACTATCAAAAATCGGCAAAAACTACCCCAAACGGAGACGTCGAACGTTTGAAGCGGGATTGCGCGGACGGTGTTAGAATGCTAAAAGAACTTATTTTGGAAAGTTTCATCAAATTTCATCATGATTTGAACCGTTATTCAACAATATGCGCCCAAAAGGAATCACCACCTTATGAGGATTGACTTTAGGGACCCAATTAATCAGAACGAAGGTTCCATTGAAAACTTTTTGAAGTTTGCTAAAATCAGCCTATTTTTGTGCGTTTTTAAGGAAGGCTGTCATACTTTCACCAATGAGATTTTCTGTCGTCATGAAATTCTACTTCTTGGCAATTGTAAACTGTGTAGTGGTCATAAACAATTTTCAGCAAACATTCAGAATAAAATTCGTGAGCCACTTTACGATGATATCATTAACAAGGTTTGTGTCGAGTGTCATGTATGACAACTTATTAACGCAAAAGGACGTGTTTCCTTAAAACTTTCAAAATACACAAAGAGTATAAATTAACAAACGACAATCTCTAGTTCAACGGAAGCACTATCTTGCTGTACAAAACACTCTGCTGGTAATTACTACGCAATAATGCTCCAATCTTTAATACATTAAATTTATTCAGCATAACCATTTTAATTTTAAACAAATAGAGTCGTAATGATAACATTGCAGTCGTTATTGCTGGCATTAGAGGCATTGCATTTGGTAAAATGGTTTGAAATTTAGGTTTCTCTTTTCTGAGTTTATTGTTATATAATAGCAGTAGCAGGCTACAAAGTTAGCACGAACAGATCACAACAGTAACTATATTTTGAGGTAATTTAACAGATTTTTCTACACTATCCCCTCTATTAAGAGTCAAATGGGCCTGAAAAAGTCTCCTGTATGAGGGTCAAAAGCTAATGGCTTGCGCCTGGCACGAGTGGATCTTCTGACAATCATAGTTTGGCGACGGGCCGCTTGTTGTCGTCCGAAAGGTACTTCAGGTAACCCTTTGGCATATCTGATTGTATCCCAATTCGTATCACCTTCGATATCGCTATCAATGTTTGCCTTGGTATCACATTCTGACCATTGAACACCAGTTGGACTTAAACATTCCCTTTTCGACTCTTTAGCTTGAGCCATGGTTGAGCTTTGAACTTTCTTTAGTAGTGCAAAATTGACGACTTTCCTTTTTCTTGGTTTACCGTCGTGCTGTATGCGATAAGCGTCGTTCGATAGGCGCTTAACGACAACGTAAGGGCCTTCCCAGGGTTTCCCAAACTTTGTACGCTGCCTGACGAAAAGCCAAACTTTATCATTCTCTTGAAAAGGTTCACCATGAACGACCACGTCGTGGTAGTCTTTCTGTCTTTGCTGAGCAGCTGACAAGTTCCGTCTGGTAGATTCATAGGCATCGCACAATTCTTTACGGACGCCTTCGACAAATTCGGCATGGCTCTTTGGTTGAACTGTATCTGGGGTACCGCATAATTCGGCATCCACGGGCAAACGGCATTCCCGCCCGAACATCAAATAAGCGGGAGAATACTTTGTAGAGGAATGCCTACTTGTACGATATGCCAATAGGGCATAGGGCAGTTTGAGGTCCCAATCTCTGGGGCAATCGTCCAGCATAGATTGAAGCAGTTGACGTAAAGTGCGGTTCATCCTTTCTACCAGGCCTTGAGATCTAGGATAGCCAGTTGAACTGCGAAGCCTTGGGCACCCTAGAAGTTTTGACAAGTCTTTAAACAACGAATTTTCAAACTCTCGTCCTTGATCTGAACGGATTCTGCGTGGTACACCGTATCTGAGAACGAACGACTCGACAAAAGCTTTAGCCACCGTTGAAGCTTCTTTGGACTTTAAGGGGACCGCTTCCGACCATTTGGTGAAGCGATCAATCATCACCAAAACATATTTGCGGCCATTCCTTGAAGCCGGTTGTATTGGTCCCATCAGGTCAATCATTACTTCATCCAACGGCGCGCTGACTTCTGTGAGATTCACTGGTGCTCTGTTCAACCGCCCCAGTTTGCTCTGCTGACAAATCTGACAAGACCGACAGAGCTCCTCTACGTCCCTGGACCAACCAGGCCAATAAAAGCGGTCAACCACACGACGTAGAGTTCTGTCTTTACCAAAATGACCGGACATGGAGGATCCATGTACTTCAGCCAAAACGGAAGGAACCACCGTTCTGGGAACCACAACTTGATAGTGGCTGCTGTGTCCGCTGTCGTCTTCCCATTTCCTGTACAATACGTCTTGACGCAATAGGAGCCTATCCCATTGATTCAGTAGCACTCGCCTTTGAGTACTAGGTAACTGTAGTGGTTGACGATCAGGTTTACTAAGGCCATTACGCAGCCGGTCTTTTACCAACTTTATTTCGTCATCATCATCTTGGTATCGTCCTATCAAAGCCCAATTTATAGGTTCTTTGTGGTTCTCAGAATTGAATAAGTCTTCAACATTTCCCACAAAATCAGATTCGTCGTGTTCTCTTTCTTTGCAAATAAGGCAACGGCAAGTCGGAATCCTCGACAAGCCGTCTGCATTTACATGCTTCCTACCAGGGCGTACGACTACAGTAAAGTTGTACTCGGCCAGCTGATCCTTCCATCGACCTAGCTGACCGTCCAGATCCTTGAATCTGTCAAGAGATTTCAGAGCTGAGTGATCAGTCCTCAAATCAAACTCACGGCCGTAAAGGTAATGACGGAAGTGTTTCAAGAAGTAGACAGCTGCCAATAATTCTTTTCTCGTTGTGCAATACTTCCTTTCCGCTTTAGAGAGAGTCCTGCTTCCATAGGCTATCGTTCTCTCCACCCCGCCTTGAATTTGGCTTAACTCGGCACAGATGCCTTTATCGGATGCATCAGTATCGAGCACAAACTTTGCATTCCGATCATCGAGCGGAAATGCCAGAACTGGCCCAGTGCATAGCTTTTGCTTCATTAAACCAAATGCCACTTGCTGCTCTTCTTTCCACAGGAAGCATTCGCCCTTTCTAAGAAGTTTATTCAGTGGATCGCAGATGCTGGCAAAGTCTTTAATGAAACGGCTGCGGTACTGAGCAAATCCGATAAAGCTGCGGAGTTCATTAGTGTTGGTAGGCGCAGGCCAAAGTTTAACTTTGTCTGTCTTCGATGGGTCCTGCTTGATTCCATCTTCTGTAATCACATGACCCAAATACTTTATTTCTTTCTTGCAGAAAAAACACTTGCTTGGTTTGAGCTTAAGTCCAGCTTCTTCAAGACGCTGTTGAACCTTCGAAAGCCTCTCTCGATGTTGATCGTATGTTGTGCCAAAAACCAAAATATCGTCAAGGAAAATCAGACAGTCTTCCCATTGTAAGCGGATATTGTAGGATTACCACCATCAGTTAGGACAGAAATTCCTGACTGTTCATTGTTTATATTGTTCATACCACCCAATAAGTCATTTTCGTCACCAGGACAAGGTAATTGACAAGGGGTCTTTGAAGTTGGTTCCGCCACGCGACCCACAGTAGCGGAATCAGTTAGTTTCCCTGGTCTTTGTCTTTGTTAAGAGGAACGTATACTTGTGTCGGACAGTCAGCTTTAAAATGACCCCAACTTTGACATTTATAGCAACGGGTCTTGCTCGATGCTTTTGGCTTAGAGTCTTTAGAGTCAGTAACCTTTACTTTATCTTCTTTATCTTTAGTAGAAACGGCGACACTCATAACCAACTCTGTCAACTTGGCCACATCCTCGCTTAAAGATTCTATGCTCTTTTGGTCTTTATCCTTGACCTGAGCTTTCTTGTTTTGATATGGTCGAACATCTTTACCACAAAATTCATTGCCAGAGCTTTCAGTGTCACTTTCAATTCTTGCTATAGCGTAATCGTCAGCCTTTCTTTTACTTTTTCTGTCGTGACGACTCTCTGTTTCAGCGATACCTTCGAAATAACTTGCCTTTGTAATGGCTTCCTCAATGTTTCGCGGTTGGGATTTCTTTACTTCTTTCCTGAGCCAGTCGGGGCGCAAATTCTTTAGGAATATTTGCAACACCATACCCTCCGGCAAATTGTCATCAGGAGAAGCCTCAACAGCAAGACTCTTGATGACAGAGGCGAATTTGATTGGGCTTTTATCGTCTCTGCGACAACGTTCCATTAATTTATCCATGTAATATTGTTCGACGTGTTGTGGCTTAAAATGTCTGGTCAGAATCTGTCGTAGATTAGCGATAGGGCCTCTCTTCACATCCTCCGGTAGACTGTTGTAAACCCTGAAAGCGTCCCCTTCAAGGGCAAACCGTAACCACAGACGTGATTCCTCCTCACCCCATCTGTTGATGAGGCGAGCATCATCAAACTTCTGGAGCCATTCAGTCCAGGATATGGAAGTATCGTACTTAGGCAACTCGGCCAAAGGCCGAAACATCATCTCCGGAGCTGCTCCGTTCCCTTCAGCCATCATGGAAAAGAACGACGTAGAAAGAAACTCGCTGACTCGTAGCGCCACTTATAATAGCAGTAGCAGGCTACAAAGTTAGCACGAACAGATCACAACAGTAACTATATTTTTGAGGTAATTTAACAGATTCTTCTACAGTTAATTAAACAGGATTACACCAAAATATGGATACACTCGCATTATCCAGTAACCAACAAAGTACATATCTAAAAGCTACGCAGTTCTCACGAAATAACAAATTAAGTAGTTTACTTAATGTTTTATCCGTACTGAATGTGCAAACTTGATATTCAAACAGCAGTACGTACAGGTGTGTAAACTAAGCGCACAAAGTTCCTGCGTAGGACACAAAAGTGCCTGCGTGGATTCAAAGGTGCCTCTATACAAGTACCTCTGAAGTACTCTGTGGTATACTAAAAGTGACTTCTTGGACGATAGGTGAAAAAATCCGTACAGCAACTAAACTTTATATCACATATCTTATATCACAGTACAAGATCTTTTTATATAGTGATTTTTTACCGATCTGACCATAAAACTGCCTTTCCATCTGCCATAAAACTGCCTCATCAATTCTTCAAAATACCAAACGTTGCTGTCGGATTTTTTGTACAGTTTGGTTCAGGCAGTCTATTGAAAAGATCTGTTTTTCCGTAACATATTGATGCAAAAATTGTGACTGAACGTCTTTTCCAGCTCAAGTTATATTTTTTAATTCGTGGAAAGTGCCAGTTTTTGAAAAGCAGAGTTTAATTGCACGCAGAGAGGGCATACTCCAGATTTTGGCCTTTGTGTTTCGAGTAGGCCTAATATATTTCGAAGCGCTGGGTGTCTTACACCTCCTAAACTGTTGATCTAAACAAGACCCTCATCCTGTGAATGAACAAAGTGGAAAATAAAACAAGTAACCCCTAAAAGGGGCATAATTTCGCCCCCACCCGGTCGTCTTTGGTGCGGTTTCTTGTACTTGTTTTGAGTTTATCTCGCAAAAGTCGTTCAAATGTAGTAGGGGACAATTAAAGCATCTAGGCTGAAAAAAGAAAAACCGGAAACTTCAGACATCATGAAGGAGGACTTGACAAGTAAAGTTAAACCGGTAATTCTATTTAGGTCAGAACAAGTTTAAAATAGCACAAAAACCGGAAACAGCCCTTAAAGCCGTATATATACTCGAAGAAGCAAAATACAGCTGATCTCGAAGCAGCCACTTAGAAAATGATTCAGCAACACACTCTCATCTAATTAGCATTATTTGCAATGAGTAAGCATTGCTTTGAAATTGAATTTGCGTCCAAGGGGGGCAATGACTAAATTTAGCTTAATGCAAGAAAATATTTAATCTTCTGCACCCAGCTTAAGTTTAAGCTGTGAAAGAGTTAAATTTTGATAAAAATGAGTAAGCTAATATTTCTACAATCTTCCTTTTGACTAAAACCTACAAGTTTTTAGAGCTTTAGCTATGACACCCTCTGATTTAAAAAGAGGGAGTAGCGGGATATACATGCTAAACATAGGCACTGTAACTTGCCCAAGAAAACTTCTAGTTCAAAAGTGGGTTCACCCATTCCAAGTATTTCGCCTTCGGCGAAATAAAAATCACCTTGTTGTCTGAATATTTACAAATGCATGTCCTTGGTCTATTTGTTTAAGATATCTTCACAGAGTAAAGTTGTTACAGACAAGCTGTGTAAAGCTTGTACTTCATTGAATAATTGTATTATTATTATTATTATTATTATTATTATTATTATTATTATTATTATTATTATTATTATTATTATTATTATTATTGATATTATTATCATTATTATTTTATCAAAAACTGTATTATTGTCTACAATGGCGTTTTCCCTTTTCCTCTACGTTATGAGGGTTGTACTTGACTGAAGGAATCACAACTGGGACAGCTTGAATTATATTTCCATTACAAAATGTTTTCTCATATCGGTCTTGGTATTCAGATATTCCAAAAATTTTGCTAATTTACTACCATCCCAAGAATATAGGCGTCATGGACTTGTGTTTTATCTCCAAACTTAGGAAAAACATGTTTAACCCAATGTTTGAGCAGGTCCTTTAGTTATGATAAAGCCTAAGCCATGCTGATTCATTGAAGAATCCAGAAGTTTCATCAAATTTTCAAATTCGCAGTACTTACCGACCAAAACAACCAACCAACAACTCATAGCAGCTGGTAAGTGTTCTGTTACGGTAGTTGAGTTAATGAATTTGTTTGCTGTAAAATAATTTTGTAAGAGCAGTATCCCAAGCCTAAAGCTAAAGCGATAGGAATACTCTTGCGTCTTGCCTGTGCAAGGTGTTGGATTTATGGGATAGGTGAAATTGTTGTACGTCTTCAGAAATTGTTCATTCCTGCTGCTTTTTCAATCCTGTGTGCAATTAGAGGTCAAAATTTGAATGATGAAACAGCTGTAATTTCACGGCCATGACTGATAGTGACTAAACTAACCAGACAGGGCTGACTTCTTTATAACTGAACCTAAAACCGTTAAAATAAAACGTCAAACTGGGGCAAACAACTGAAGCCGGATCCATTACTAATAGCAGATAAATAACCTATTTAGCTTCAATTGCAGCTAGAGCTAAAATCATTTTGTCTCACCAGTGCTTCAGAAACTGAACTAATTTTAGGTCGCTGACAGAAACTAAACAAATTCTAGGAATTAATCGTGTTAAATTCATCCACAGTGAAGCCTGCATGCTTGAACAGTGCAACAAATATTTATGCGATTCTAGAAAATGGTCGCAGTGATCGGTCACTTGGAGTACTATGGAAAAACGCACCTGGACGTTCCAAACATGGCCTCCAAAGCAATCGCTATTCCTCTGCTCACATTTTGACAATCAATATCATAAATGAGATTGAATGGCAGGTGTATTGGGGAAAAACAGGGCGACTGGTAAACATATTAAATATTTGCGAAGGATGTAAATAAGCAGAGACATGTGCTGACAGTAAATAATTGGTTTTTAAACAGGTTCCTTAAAATTATTCTGACATTAGGATACAAATTAATGATTTTTTGAACCAACATTAGTGTACCACTATGTACGACATCCTGCAGTTTTTTAATTGGAATTTAAATGAACTAACTTTTTGGAAGTCGAAATGAAAAACAGAAGTCTTAAGTATAATCTAGTTGATTGATATGGCAGATCAGCTCAGTGTGCTAAACAAGATGCAGCACAGATTCTACAGAAATCTATTAAAACGTTCTTTGCTGATCCTAACTTTACAACTGAGGCAACCCATGAGGTAAAACGTTGTGCATTAAATTATCGAGCAAATGTGCAAGTAATGATACTTAAATTATGCAGATTTTGTAATTCTGAATATGTGAAACTCGCAATTGTACAGGCTGCAAACTTTTTCAGGTCTTTACTCTGCCAGCGGTAATTGGAACAACAAAAAAGATATATTCTTTAAAGCTGAGTGTGCTACAGATTTGTACCATTGCGAATGTTGTACAATTCGATTTATATTCCAGGACAAGGCCTATGTACATAGGGGTAACAAAGCTTAATTTTTACTCACTCATGTAATAAGTAACATAAAAATATCTATTAACAAATTAATAACACAACGTGTATACAATATCAAGTTAGAATTAGAACCGCTTTAAACTTTGCAGACTTCAATTTGTAAATTGCACTGATTTTATTTGCATTAACAGTTTTTCTAACTGATCAATAGCGAAAATTTCTATTTAAAGTAACTGGGACTTTCAGATCATTCGCCTTGACAAATGCTATCGATGGTGTTTCTCTGGAGAAAATTGAAGAAAATATAAAGCAAGAATTTTTAAAATAACTTTCTGACGACTTCCTAACTTTCTTTCTGATGATTCTGTGTTTTAATAGTTGTATATTACGTAGTTCCATTAAATAAGAACCACCCCACAAGTTCTGGAGAGATGAATGCAGGAAATACATGCATGTTATTTCTGCTGAAGGAGAAATTGGCTATTTAGTCTTCTAAATGAACAATATTTTACCATTCAGTCATTCAGATATCACGAAAAAGTAATTTTGGATTTAAACTTTACTCAGTAATAATCAATTTACTTAGTCTTTTTCATTAATCCACAAACTTTCGTGTAAAACAAGGAAATAATAGGGTAGTGTAGCTGTACCGTGATTTCAAGAGTAGCGTTCCTAAAACATAAACAACAAAAACTAACTATATGTATCTGACAATCCTGCAACAGAAAACCAATTATTTACTACAATCTCTTATTTAACTAAATTATCTAATGTCTTAATTAAAATTTATCAAATGAAGCTCTTGAAACAGATCTGGATTAAATTCTTCAAGATATGCAAGCATCTGAGAAGTATTACAGTAGACATGCATTGTATTCAATTAAAGATTGGGGATTATTGCTTTTTGGGATAAAAATAATTCGACGACACCGCAACTACACCTGTTTGTACCATCTGTATACCTCAAATTTTACAAAGTTTATAGTCATGCTGTGGTAAGCGTCCATGTTGATTAGGTTTGCAGAACCATTTAGGAGCGTTGAACTGCTAAACTAGACGTTTACCACTACTGACCAGCAATTTAATATTTTCAGATCAGCTTCAGCTTCAGCATAATTTAGCAATAGCAAAACAGCATGCGAAGGACCACCACAACAAATTTTGTCTTTAACCCTACTCAAACCGATCTTGGCGGCTAAGCAAAGATTGTATGTTGAATAGTGCCCCACACCATCAGAACGATATTACACGATGGAAATCTTTGAATTTTACAGCTTAAAGGATTAATTGTGTAGTGAAAACACGGTTCCTTCAGAGTTGGAACTACTTTGAAAAATTAACTTTTTGAAAACCTATAAATAATCAATAATTTAGAATCAATTCGATATATCAAGAATCTAACGTTAAACCAGAATTTCTCGTCTAAATCATAAACTAATCATATGGCTTGCAGATCCAGTTATCGCTAGCAACAGGAAATACGATTTGTTTAAAATCCGCGAAGAAAACTGAAACCTACAAGCTGAGCTGTTACAAATGTCCAAAATCTGCGTTTCCTAAAAACCACTGAAGTCTGCTACGATTTAAATTATACATTTTGGTTTCAAATTTATTTACAACCTTTTAAATTCTACTCAAGGTTTGAAAATTGAGCTATTGAACAAATCGAAAAACCAAATCATTGAAAGTTAGCCACAGCAATTTGAAAAGTTATTTCGATAACACCATCTAAAGCTAAAAATCGTGCCGTCCCGTATCTCAGGTGGATCGGAATTACATCAATATTTTAACTGATCTATCACAAAGCTACCCATTTTAAGTTCTAATAATGAAAAGATTTAAGCACAAAAGCTAGCACGAGACGAAAAGTGTATTATCAAAGTTGTCAACACAATAGATTCGTGTGATACTTAAAATCAAGTGTTTAAAACCTAAACAGGATTTTATCATCTAAGATATTATAAAGTCTAGTCTATAGGTACTATAAGCGGCATAAGGTTTATAAACATAAACAGCAAAAAAAGAAATAGGCCCCTAAAAAGAGGCATTAGGTATTCCGCATTTGAGCAGCAGTGTACCAAGTGGAACTGAATATAGGAGTTTCTGATAAATGTTGAAATTGAATTGGAAAGAAAGCTAAATAAGCGGAGCATTTTATTACGTTGCACTTTAATATAGGCAACAGTACTTAGGAGGCAGGGCAATCAAGTATTTGCTGAGCGCTAGCTTTAAGCTTGCACATAGCCAGCCAGTCAGCAATCTTACAAGCATCGTATCAGGCAAGCATCCAAATTGTAAAGTTTGGTACTGAAAATCGATTTGTTAAAAAACGTTGCTTCAGGTATGGGGGCAGGGGAGTCTACACTAAACTCTTTACAAGAAAGCCTTTCATACTTTCATATTAATCACGTATCTTCACATGTCATGTTTTCGGTCTTATCGGAAGCGACGCTTTCCCAGCCTTGAGCCTAAAAAATTCTCTGTCTGTTAGCTCTTTTATGCAGCGCCTTCTAAGCAATCCATGGAAAAATCTGACTTTCAACCATGAAAGAATTTTGCATGAATAACAAGGAATTTGATGATTGATGATGATTGGTTCGTGCCAAATGTACTTGCTGGTGCTGTATAAAATTGTAGTTGATAAAGTGTTCCTTACTTTATCCATTATGTTTTGTAAGTTATTGCAAATACAATTTAGCTACATTTTAGTCAATAATACCAAGAGTTCATAATAGGAAGAGTAATACACTCAGCTCTTCCTAATTCAATAAGCTTGCGAGATGCTCGGAACATTAAGGCCGAAATCACGGGGGGGCTTCTCATGGTGTAAATATACAATGCTGACATTTTTCAAAAACGGGTGTTTTGCAAGATTATATACTATCACTTGGGATAACAAAATCGTACAGCAATAATTTTTATATCATTATGTTGCGTAGAATGAGATTTTTAACGGTATAAAAATTGTGTAGTTAGCTTCAGGCAATCTCCTACAAAACCGGCAATAAGATATCCTTTCCACGAAAATTCTGGCAATTTCAGTATTTCTTCAAAATGCCTTACGTTGTTGCCGTATTTGTGAGAGATTGCCTGAACCTAACTAACCTAACGATTTTCCTAGCTCAAGTTACAGTATTTAATTTGTCGAAAACGCCCGTTATTAAAAAATGTCAGCGTAGTATGTTTACACGCTGAGAAGCCCTTATAGCTTATAGTCAGAATATTGTCTGTCGGCGTACCCGTCATTGGAAATGTACCATTTGATATTACAATTTTAATCAAAACAAAGTATGGTTGGTGAATAAAACTCCTTTGTTTATTGGACCAACTACCAAAAAACAAAGAATAGCATCCAATTTTGCTTTGACTAGGAATGGCCACAACTCGCCAACTCTGTCGACTTATTGACCTAGAAACAGCTATGTTATTACTTGTTAACCATGTCCAATTAAACGAACGAATCCAGTATAAACGAAAGGTCTTGCGCAGACTAAATGGTTAGGAGCTATCTTCGTTTGTTATCTGACGCTACTCCTGCAATAGATGTCGAATTTTTAGGAATGCTTCCTTATACTAAGATGGTAAACGATCGGTTGAATCAGCTCTCATGCACACTAAGAAATGAATATTGGAAATATTATTTATGGCGTCAATCACCGAAGTCTGTAAATTTTAAAGTTTCTTTCCGAAACTTTGTAGACTGCTATTGAACTATTGAGCTAAATGAACAAGAAATCCATATAAACTATTACTAATGTTTCAATTGTTTTATGATAATGTATTGTTTTTGTGTCTACTGTTTTAGATATCACAACGTAGACTGATCCAAGCGAGGAAGGGTTTATACGTAGTAAACCCCACTTGTTTCATTAATAGGGATCCGAATATCCTTCATAACTTCAGCAAGACCTCCGATATCTCCACGGGGATCTGCATAACAATATCGCTTGCAAAACCAAGGTTGACTACTATAACCGTCACCACAGATTTTCAGGATATGCAGGATATTGTTAGCTGGCAGGCAAAGGCCAAGGCATTAATAGCAGAGGTGTCAGTGGAAGCATGCCTGTCCTTGATTACATTTTAGCCGTTGAGTCCAGACCTAGGACCATCCTGCTACATCTTCATCCTGAACGTTACTGATTCCGTTTCCGTTTACAAAGCCACTGTTGTTAAAAATGAAGGAACGCAACAGAGGTGAAGCTGTTTTTGGTAGCAGTCAGACTGCCCAGTGGTTTTTTGGAGAGTTCTCGCCCGACTACTGACTACTGAAAATGGTTAAGTAGAAGCAGAGGTTGTAGAACAACTATATGGCCTATTCCGCAAAGTTCGAGCTGAGCCCACATTTCCCCAATCAATAGACTGCCTAGATTCAGTTCTACGACTACAGTCTCAGAGATGGAAAATTATTCGGGCAGATTTCCGATTGATTGTGATGCTCGTATGAGTCCTCAGATAGACCAGATGATATTTTATATGATTTGTGGAGCCTTTTGGTCTAAAACTATCTACTACACCTGGCCTTTGTCCGTTTCGACAATGCGACGAAACTTTACAGTGAAGTAGATTGTATGCAACTTCAATGATTGAGCTAGCAAAACCGTCGCCTGCTTCAAGTAAAATCTCAATTGACCGATTCTTATTATTAACTTCTTTAATTAATCGAATTACATTAACGCTGCCGACAAGTACAATAGACAAAAACAATACATTTTATTGTTTTTTTTCATCATGTCACTTTGCAGGGAAACTACATAAGGTGTTTCTTCGAGAACTGATAGGTAAACCAACTTCTCGCTGATTGATCCATTGAATTTCAAATCCATAACCTTTGGTGTTGGCTTAATAGAGATTGATACCCAACGAATTCAACAACAATGACTGGGTTAGCAAATCGGCACATTGGATTAATAAAAAGATATGACCTCATTTGACAGAAATTGGGCGATGTCTATTATCAGGTTTGCGGAGGGTGCTTGCATTCAACCAAATAATCGCCATCGTAAGCATCTACGCACCATTCCCAAAACAGTGAGAGCAAGCGCATATTGCCAGTTCATTAGTTGTGTCCCCTTAGCCAAAGATTTAATCCCTATTCTTATTGTAGAACTGTCAAATATAATGTATTGGGCGAGGTACATTTTTGCATTGCACAATACTCCCCAGAGATTGAACATTTTCTTCGTCTGCAGTAACTTCAGAACTGCAAGCAACTTTTAGTTCGTGTACAACGGAACAGTTTTCCGTGAATGACTGACATGACTTGGACAAGCTGTGCATGCTAGCTGTTGTGGAACCCTTTGAAGGAGCAGTTGTTTTTGTATTGAAAGTTTTCGAGGAACACAATGTGAGAGATTCCCTGTTAGCTCCGTCCACATTTCCATACGCAATTAGCGCAGACATTTATTGCAAAGCAGCACAGGTGTGGCATGTACACAGAAATCGTTCAATATGACGGTTTCGTCTTAATTAACAACCTCAGTTTACACATTTATAACATGCCAGCTTTCCTTTAGTCAAGTTTAATCGTAGTTGCACAATGTCAGTAAAATTCAGGAAACTTTTACACGCTTATTGCCCTCATAAGAATACCAGACTAAAAATCCTGATAACAGCCTGTGTAATTGTCCCAAGCATTTGTGTGCAAAGTTCCGTTCCTTGTTGGCGGCTATCCTGTCGGCTGCAATCATCAAAAATATAGTTTTTGCGACCAAATTTTTCCCGCGATTGTGGAGCATTTAGTACACAAGCTAGGGGATTACCACTTAGCAGATGCGTTCTAGACAAAAATACTCAGCCAGAATCTTTTGTTGCTCCATTGTTGCTTTCTAGCTAAAGAGGTCGCTTGTCAAAGTTTGGAAAAGTAGGCAAAATCATAATTGCACATATGTTTATGCTATCTACTCTATTTACGCATATGCTCATTCCGCCTGTTATTCACTTCAAATTCTAACTCGCTCTAACTTTCACAAACTGCTTTGTAGAGACTTAGTGTAAGAAAATTAAATGCTCAGAACTCCGAGAGCTTAGGTTTTATATAAAATAATGGCTATATTGATAAATTGAAAACCTAGCATTTTTTGCCGACAAGTGTCCACCATGCTACCGCAGTACGTAGTCAGGGCAAACTCTATGACATGTTGGCATGAAACTCTATGAAACTCTACGCGTTGGCTTTATGCCTGCCTATTAGCACGACACATTTTATTGACACGGCTTAAGTTCTCGCTGACCTATAAAGCAGTAAACATGAAATTTTCGAAAAATGACGATTTTTGAGGAAAAATGGAATTCCTGCTACCAAACAGTGAGTTACTGGAAAGCCTTGATAGAGATTGATTATATGCAAAATGAAGCTCTAGCAATATATATACTAAATAGTATACTAAGTAATATACTAAATAATATACTGTTCTAGTATCAAACACGCAGTTTCTACACCAAAGGGTTAGTTCAGGACAGGACAAAATGTTCACTGACCTACACATTCGTAGGGTGATCTTGAGCAAAAAATAGACTTCTCCGGATTTCTGTTTTCTGAAATTTTAGACATGTATTCGCATTATGCCTGCCAACTAGCACGCCAAATTTTGTTAAGGTACCTTAAGTTTTGTCTGAGCTATACTTGATAGCTGATATTGTTGATGTGTCTGAAAGGAATCACCACCTAAAGAGGTTTCTTCCAAGTTCGAACATTTTTGTGGACCGCAAAACATAGACTGTAAATTGACCCGTCCGACTCCCAGTCCAGCTGCAGACTCTTTAGGATTCCAGGACACAGTGATCCCCAAACGGTTAAAGTTTGCCAACTTAGGGTGCCCATATGAGATGTTATTGTTGTTGTTGTTACTCAGACAAAAGGCTATATGAGGGCGCTAACCTTTGTCTCTCCCGTCAGTTATAACCGGTAGTAAGACATCCATTAACTGCTCATACGGTAGAGGGGCACAGAATCTTTACTCCAACCCCAAGCGCAGATGAGGTGGGATCAAACACAAACCCGGAAAGTTGTGTGATCCATTGTGAGTACATGACTCGTTTGCACCCAGCACTCCCTCGCAGGAGGTAGGCGGACCACATTGCAGAAGCGCTGGTATATCTCAACGGGGTACCTTCCACCGGGAACTCCGCGCCCTACTCTTGACGATAATTAAATTAATGCCATACTAAATGTTCAGGCTGATCAATGCTAATTTCATGAAAGTTTTGAAATTTGCAACTATACTTCGAAAACAAATGTGCTTCCTAAAGCACAATATACGCATACCCCAAACAGCACTGCATTAAATTTCGAACGTTTTGTTTTGCTGTTGGTTATGATTATTAATCATTCAGCTAAAATTAATAAAAGTACGTACTACCACTTTTAGTTTCGATTACGTGAAGTGCAAAATCTAGTAAAACTTAGGGTGCAGGAAAATGAAAAAATTATAAAATCATAATAGTATTACGTTATTTACTGCTCTATGGGGACAAAATTCTGTGATTAAATGCTTTATTGGGACAGCAGTTAGTTCTCTATGCGGTCTTCAATGTGTACCCATAGAGGAAATTTTGGAAGTTCTCTCTATGAGGTCACCCATCATGTCGAGAATTTTCTGTTGATCATTATTA
The DNA here is from genome assembly GCA_030248195.1 of Trissonchulus latispiculum. Classification (NCBI taxonomy): domain Eukaryota; kingdom Metazoa; phylum Nematoda; class Enoplea; order Enoplida; family Ironidae; genus Trissonchulus; species Trissonchulus latispiculum. Next base: position 132,470 of record JASAND010023753.1, on the reverse strand, counting down.
GCTAGGTTTATGGTCTAAGGGTGATGTCATGGCTTCGGCTTAGACGTGTTAAAGCATGTTCTGCACTGTCTGGTGCGGGTAGGGAACCCAAGCGAGGATAGCTCACTCGCCTAGAATTATTTCACGAGCATGTGTTATACTTGCTGAAGCTTAGCCTTAGACCTCTCCCTATGCTGAGCCCATTTTAATATCGTGTAATTTTGACTGAGCCAGTGAGCGATACTGTTTTGGCCTAATGGATCTAACGTACATGCATGTAACGACAGTGTGTGAGGCGTGCAGTTTGCGGGAGAACGATATAGTAGACTGACCGACTGATAGACTATAACTGATAGAGTAGAGCGTAGTTTCTTCTTTCACAACACAGAGTACGCCTGGGGCCATCACTACTATGTGTGTGTATCGTTACGTACTCTTGTTTTTAGGGACGTTTAGGTATATACTTGAAAATCGAAGCCGAATAGGTGGCTGTTTACATAATTTGGCGCCTAATTCCCCTCTTTCCATTGAATGGTGGTCGTGCGGTCAGGTTGTAGTCAATCTTGTGGTCAGGCACGCACCCAGGATTTTAGAAAGGGAAGTGTCCAAGGTCAAGCTTGAACGAAATTCTAACATCTCAGCGCATTTAATCGTGCAAAATATTCGTGTTTTAAAATGTTCCTGAGAGCTTAATTCTTTCGAAATTTTCAAGATTCGCTATCAAAGAGTAGAAATTTTTATTTTGCACCTCATGTCACCCCAAAAGGATTGGGTCAGACTAGGGTATTGCCGGGCCCCGGTCCGAGTCTGTTGATTTTAGGCCCCGGCCCTGTTAATCACTGGTCGACGGTACCGATTTGCTCAACAGTAGGTATAAAAGGCCGATTCCACCCGTTCTAACATCAAGGAGCTACCCGATGCGGTATATAATGCGAAGAGACTTAGCGGAACCGTAATTACTATCAACTCATGTACATTTCTCGGCTGTTGGCTTTAGGTGCATGGGAGCAAAACAGTAGATGAAGGACTCCAAGCAGGACAAGAAATGGCAAGAAAGTTTGGTTTAGCTGTCAATCATCAAACAACCCGAAATGTTGTTGTATCCCATCACCTCGGATACGATGTGGACCCATCAGCACTCTACAACTATTTGAGGATGACGCATGGTGTCTGCTATGAGCTAGAAATCTGCAGCGGTATCCTATAGACACATGATGGGGAACCATTCGACTGTTTCATAATAGGGAATTTTGTAACTGGTTTATCTAGTGAACTTAGTGCATGTAATCTAGTAAGTGATGAACGTATATTATGTGATGCTTTTAAAAAATAATAATAAACAAAAAACAGTAACGGCAACCTTTAAAGCCATCTGAAGAGACCCTTTGGCGGGAGTTTAAACGAACTTAATACTCTTAAGGACTATAGCTGCTTAAATTGAAGACGTTCCCTGGCTTTGCTTTGGCATAAACGTGAAACTTAGTGTGAACACTTTTGCCGTAATTATTTAGACAAAGTTGTTATAAACCTACATGTTGTAGAAACTTTGACGATACTTGCTACGAAAAATTCTTATATTTGTTTATGCACTTTGATAGATGGCACTCTAATAATAAAGAGGAAGAATGCAGTTGGCGTAAGCTATCCAATAATCACCATAGTAGTGCAATTATCTTCAGTATGTACTTTTTACCTTAATACACTTCAAGTGTTGTCTTCATTGCGCTTCAAAAATATTTTCGAGATTGAGGTTGAAGGGATGTTGACTAAGGTAAAATAAAAACTGGATCTAAGTAAAACACGTTGTTATATATTTATTTATATGTTAAATAAGTATACTTTTAATTAAATTTACTGCTTGAAAAATTAGTTACAAGAGACATATAATATGTTATCAGAGAAATAGATAACTATGATTTTCCTTGAATATGTTTTGTAGTCACTGCCTTTGTTCGTAGAGAGTGGTTGATAGAAAATCACTACAGAATGAAATGGTCGAATTATTCAATCAAAGTCTTAACTTTGGAAACGGAAGAAAATTGTGCTAACTGTGATGACTAGTCAAAGATTTTGAAGCAGAGAATTTGGTGAATGTAGTGAAATCTGTTGTTAGCGGTGAATGTAGTGAAATCTGTTGTTAGCGGTGAATGTAGTGAAATCTGTTGTTAGCGGAGAAGATGTAAGGATTATATTTTGGCGCAATAAAACATGAATTAGCAACATTAAAGATTATTAACCAATTAGTTGCATTAAGCATGTAAAATTAAAATTTTATATTTTTTGCATATATTTATAACATTATTAGAAATGTATATCAGTAAATATTATTAGTAATGTTATTACTATATATCACAAGTACATTATTAACTTATTTTTATATTACTGTATAACTAATATTCTATTCCAGAAAATTGTCGTCCAATGTTGTGTTTGTGAAGATCCTGATAATCTAATGGTCATTTCTCATTGTGGCCATGCTATGTCGTTGTCCTGCTTGCTAGGAATCATCCAAGCTCGCGTCAACTATCGCTGTCCCTTATGTCCGTCCTTTATTTAATCGGTAAATATATCATTAAATATGTTTTAATATAAATATATTACATGATGGTGCTTGATAAAGTCTGACGACGTTGGTTTTCAGGTGCTGGGGAGGAACCTGAAGCTAAGTGCTGATTTGTAATAGTATGGGCCAGGTGCACCCGAGATTTGAACTGGAAATGGTACCATTTTACCGGTAGAACCGGCCTTTTGTACATACTCTCAATATATAACGACTTTGTCTTATATTTACTGCTGCATATATGGATATTTTTTACTTAAACATTTCTTTTTAATTAGACGTTGTCGGTTACGAAGAGATATATTTCTGAACATCTTCCAACTTAAACATGTCTTGAAAACTACGCTGGTGGTCGCTTATTAGGACTTTTCAATTTTCCAGTATTTATATAGAGCTTACGGCCAGAAGGTGTAAAGTTTGTTCTTTTACAGCCTGATATAGTACACAAAGTAAACTACAATATACGTCTGCAGAATTACATTGGATTGCACCAAAACAGATAATCTCGAGCTGCGATTGTGTCAAAGTAATAAATGAAAGCAGGAGGAAAAAGGCTCTCAAGGATTTCTTTGACTTAGATCCCTCTCAAAAACCTATCCATGGGTGAGGCGGAAAGGAACAGGTAGAAAACGAATCCCCTAGAGACGACAAATGACAGTGGAGTAAACTAGAAAACTCGAAATCTCAAAGGACATTAAACTTTCAAGATCATTGAGTCCCTGGAGCGGGGGTCGAAATGCTGACATTATACTACTAGTAGGGTACATTTTTATGTTTTTGCCACGCAGAAATTTGCCATGCATATTCTTTCATTAACTGTATCTATGAAACTAACAGGAAAGCTTACTGTTTTTAAAATTGTTCATGTGAGTTGCAGATGTCTGTTGGAGTGAACTGCATAATGGTTCATGAATAATCACATCGGTAGGGGTTTGTATTTGTGGTGAAATGGAAATTGAATTATTTGTAAGCGGTATTACAGCCGTCCAGATATTGTTTTGGTATGTTTACAAACAATATCATGTTATGTGTAGTGAAGTTCGCCTTTATCACGTCGCTGTCGGCATCATACATTAACACGGGGTCCGATTCTGGGGGGTCCACCCCGACCTCGGCAAAGGGTCTACCCCGGAAAAATTCCAAAGATTAGGAGGTCTGCCCCGAAATTCTGAATTTTTAACGTTTTTGACAAAAAATTTGTAAAAAATGACAATTTTCAGCGATTTTTAAGAAATTTTTTGAAAATATCGCTAAAATTTGATAAAAATACCAATTTTTGGTAAAAATCTATGAGGGGTCTACCCTTTTTTCCTTTCTGGACGAGAGGGTCTTCCCTTTTTCCATTTCGCGGAGGATGTCTACCCGTTTATTGTCGGTCTGTGGGGGGGGTCTGCACACCCCCCACTCCCCCCACATTATCCTATTTTCGGCATCCACGATAACTATGTAAACGTCTAGACAATGATACTGGCCAGAGTATAATGAATTATAGAGGAAAGCAACAAAAACTTATATGTTGAGGAATTGAAAATTTTATCTGTTTAACCGTAGACACGAAGATAACACTTCTGTCAGCGCAAACAATGTTTTGAAAAAATTATGAAGTTATGCGAAAGTTCCTAATATCAAACATAAGAACTGCTTTGCTTGCTTTGAAGGAAACTGCTTGGTCTGGCTTCAATTGTAAAATTGCATTAGTACCGCTTCCGTAGATATATAATCTTTTTATTACCTTATCTTAGTTTTCCTTTATGTTTAATATAATTTTGTTTCCAACCTAAACATCAATTGGATGTAAGCAGAGCAAAACTGTATCCAGCAGTTAATTTACAATAAAATTGAACTGCAGCAGAACTCGGTGTAAGGTTTAAATGTTAGCTGCAAGATTTAGATAGTAGCTAGCTAGCAAAAAGGGCGTCAATGTGTGTCGATATATATATGACATTTGTATACTGTTCATTCCCCATACATAAAGTCAGGGAATTGGCGGCAAAAACAAGCCCATCGCAATATACTGGCATATATATAAATAAAAAATATTGTCTCAAATTATGTTTGCAAGTTTAGCAATCCAAAGAAGGATAGCACTAAAGTTAGATTTTTTGGTATGTGTTGCAGTCTATTAAGTGTTTTTTGTTTTTTGTTTCCTGGCGCCTATAGTGGTCCCTCTTTATTGGGTATATTTAGTTTTCTTCAGTTTTTCCGTTTACTTCATCACGTTCAGCAGCTTAACATCAACCTTTTGTTGGCTTAGTGGTCCCCCATACGTTTGTGTCTTAATATATAATAGATATACAGTCTTTTTATTACTTTGTCTTAGTTTTCATTTTTTAATATAATTTTGTTTCCCGTCAAAACATCAGGAATTCGCCATAAAGTATAACTGCTTAATATTTAATTCAATTCACCAGTGCCTTCATTTTATGTGGTATATATGTTTATATGTCTTAACATCGCGTCTTGAGGCAACCAGCGGCAAACCTGCTTTTGCGCTTACTTATATTTTTTCAATGTTTTCAAAAAATTTCCTAAAAGCCTAGTTCCATATAACTCCACTGATGAGCCGCCTATTGAACTCTGCAAACTTGCAACTCATATCATCGACAAATGTGTTTGCTAAAATATCAGCATTTCCCAGCATGGATCTCCGTCATAAAAACAACTGTTTCAAGGTTGAAGTCTTCCGTCGTATCTACTCCCTTGATTTCTTGAATGTCAAGATGGTCAATTTTTGAAATTTCGAAAACGTATACATCCAAAGTGGGTATCAGTCGATGACGAGATGAACAACTTTTCTTGTATGACTGAAATGTGGTTTATGCAGCCTAGAGCGAGTTAAACATTGCACCCAGTTCGCTGAAACCGGTTCAGTTCACCATTAAAGCATGCAATGACAGGCTTAGCATTGAAATAACAGCCAACCAACAGCATTAATTTGCCATTTTAAACTATCCCTTTTTCGCTGCCGTTCTTTCTCTACCATGGAACCGTGTAACGTTGCCATTGCCGTTGACAAATTTGGTCCGTTTGAGCCTGTATGTACGTACCACTTTGCTGAAATTTCTAACCGCTTACAACTCTGACTTCCCCACTTGGGTAAGGGTATGCAGAACTACGTACTAGATTTGGCCTGGCCCGGCCCTGTTGATTTTGGGTCCCGGCCGCGCTACACGGCCCCGCGGGGCCGATTTACTCATACATAACAATTTTGTTCTATGTTTTCTGCTGTACGTATGGATATTTTCGGCATATAACACACATTTCTCTTTAATGTGGCGTTGTGTGTTATCAAGCTATATATGTTGAACCTTTCAAACTTACTTACATTTGTCTTGAAAACTGGATTAGCTTTACGGTTATTAGAGCCAGTTTGAGTTTTAGTTTGTTTTCATTTAATGTTTGGCATACGATCTGTTTGCTTATACAACTTGAAAAGGTTCGTTGAAGTTTGAAAAGCTTCCTCTATTTATTTGACTAAAACCAACTTAGCGAAATTCGGAAACTTTCCAAAATTTATTATGAGAATTACGACCACAAAGTGTCAACTTTGGCATTCTTTACTGCTGAATAGTACACAAAATAAGCTACATACTGCTGCAGAGTTAAACGAGTCGACTTTAACTCGCGCGCGAATGCAGAATTAACTCCTTCAGCTCCTTTAATCTTGACGCAAAAAGGATCGAGTTAATTGAACTCAACTAACTCCCGCTCAAAGAAGGCCAAATTTTGAAAATGTGTTAATGCGAAACATAAAATATCAGTAGCAAATGACACGTTTTAACATAGCAACAAATGCCAACAAGCTAAACTGGCATGAATGGTTTGCCGCCGCTTTTTTCTTTAGGCAGCCAACTTTGTAGCGTCGATTTTCGGGAAATGGTTGCCTCTGAAAGAGTAGTTGGGATAAGGAACTTTTCTAGAAATGGTTGCCCTTGAAAGAGCAGTAGGGATAACTAATTTTTCACAAATATCGCTAAAAGTTACTTGATACACCCTCTTAAAGGGAGTCCTAGCAAATCCACCAGCTCAACTTGACTACCGGCTTCGAAAAAAGTACTGATATTAGGCTTTTCTAAACAATTTGCTCACTTTTGCGGACTCCAACAGCGTAGCATTTGGCCATATCTCGAGATCCACGGGAGCTAGAAACATTTCGATTGCAGATTTGGAATCTGCGTCCCCGAATTGCCCTATGACCGACTTTTCAACCAAATCGGACATAAAACGTTTTTATCCATTTTTGACACCTTCACCTGAAAATGGTTGCCCATGAAAGGGCAGTTGGGATAAGAAATTTTCTACTAAATATCACTGAAAGTTACTTTACACTTCTTTTTAAAGGGTGTCCTAGCAAATCCTGCGGCTAAACTTGACTAGTGAGTTCAAAAAACACAGATATTAGGCGTTTCTGGGCAGTTTGCTCACTTTTGCGGTCTCCAACAGTGTAACTTTTGGCCATATCTCGAGATTCACAAAAGCTAGAAAAATTTCGCTTGCAGATTTGAAATCTGCGTCCCCGAATTACCCAGGGACTGACTTTTCAACCAAATCGGAGAGAAAAAGTTTTCGACCATTTTTGACACCTTCCTCTGAAAATGGTTGCCAATAAAAAGGCAGCTAGGATAAGGAATTTTCGATTAAATATTGCCACAAGTTACTTGACACTTCTTTTTAAAGGATATCTTAGCAAATCCACCGGCTAAACTTGACTAACGAGTTAAAAAACACAGATATTAGGCGTTTCTGGGCAGTTTGCTCACTTTTGCGGTCTCCAACAGTGTAACTTTTGGCCATATCTCGAGATTCACAAAAGCTAGAAAAATTTCGCTTGCAGATTTGAAATCTGCGTCCCCGAATTACCCAGGGACTGACTTTTCAACCAAATCGGAGAGAAAAAGTTTTCGACCATTTTTGAGAATCGCCTTGGTCCTTCCTTACGATTTTAAAAATTAAATTCCCTGCCCTGGACGACTGGGTGGGTCTACAGCGATGAAATTAAAATGGGCCAGGTTTGGGACGAACCCCCACATACCCACCAAATTTTAGCTCCGGGCGTTGAGCCTAGCTTGAGTTAATAGGGGGGGGACAAGAAGAAGAATAATAATAATACGACGAGAATAAGGGTTTGCCCTTTTTCTTCGGAAGTAGCGGCAAACCAATAAATAATGATTATTGATAGCTATTAATGGCTAAATGTAACGCAAGCCATACCTACAATCATTGATCATTAACAATATATCCGAATAAAAACTATTTATTAAAATCGCCATTCGGATGAAGCATCAAGACTGCTAATATAGTGTCAATATACTTGCGGAGGCTGTGAAATGGAGTCTGGCCCGACGGGGCCAACGGGGCCACCGGGCCGTGTAACAGGGTCGGGGACGGTGCCATGTAACGGGGCAGGGGCCGTGTAACGGGGCCAGGGCTTGGGGCCGACACGGCCCCGCAATCTGGGAAGGCCCCGGCCCGGCCCCGGCACAGCAATTTTGGTAACGGCGCAACCCTAATTTGGGTACAGTTCAGGTCGCGGGTATTATTTCTGGGGCTTACTGCGAGTACGAGCATGATCTGGGCCAGATGCTCGGGTCACTTCTCGAGCACACACATAAGTACATTCCCGTTCAGATTCATTTACCTATCAGTGACTCTGCGCGCGTTCTGTGATTGCGGTCATTAATTCCGTATAACTAATTCTGAATCTACGTATATAAAGCCCAAATAACTGCGACATCGTTATTGATCTTCCTGCTTCCAACTAGTAGAGACTGCTTAAAAATATTCTGCGTCCTATACAAACGCACTGCTATATACTAGCTTCCGCATGCGGCTGAAATCGCAGACTTTATGACTTCAGTGTGTATTCATTTATAGGAGAATTGGATAGTTAACAGAGCAAAACTGTATCCAGCAGTTAATTTACAATAAAATTGAACTGCAGGAGAATTTGGTGCAAGCGTTAAATGTTAGGTGCAAAATTTAGATAATAGCCAGCGAGCAAGAAAAGGCTCCAAACTGCTGACAAACTTGAACAAGGTCAATATGTGCCGACATATGTCAAATATGAAAAACAAACAAATCAAATGAATATTTATTGGAATCAATGAGGGCCAGTTACAGAACGCGTACAGAATCCCAATGCCAAACCTTCGACACCTTTCCCCCAACTTTCCGGAAACCTTCTGCACTCGTGGTGGAGTGTAAACGTGACAGACCCATAAGTCTGAAAGCGCAATAATGAGTAAATGATTCTGAGTGGTATTGCACGACTTCTAATTTTGACCTGATTATTGGTGAACCGTTATGTGTGCCAGATGAAACTGGTCACTGGGCATTTCGTTCCACTATAAGGGCAGGTCACTATGTCACGTACTTTGTCACTGTCTTTACCCAGTGTATTTGGTTGTGGAACTTTAATAAACATAATAAACAAGGAACAAAATAAATTTCATCCGGTTTTAGAAGATGCCCGTCCCACAGTGTCCTCAAAATATTGCTTTCTGTTTAATTAGATAAATGAGTCGACTTCTGAGTAGTTCAGAGATTGAGTACTTGTCAACGAACAACCTTTAAAAATCTATTTACTTCATACTTGGTCAAGCCAGAAAAATTTGTAAGTATCAGTTTGTTTTCATGAGCGGTAAAGTCTGCTTTTGTGATTTTGTCATGTGGTATGGATGACAAATTTTGATCCCTTACTTTGTGCTGATGTACTGAAAGATACAGACTTGCTAAGTTTTGCTCCTCAATTTTTTTATAGATGCCACCTATGCATATAAAAACAAATTGTCTTTACCTTCCTTTTACTTTTCAAAAACTACAGTTTTGGTTTCACTAACTCAGGTAGCGCGCTACGAAGGTAGCGGTAGGTTTCATTTTAGTTGGATAACCTATTACTGCGAGACGGGATGCAATTATTTGATATAATATTTTCAGAATTGCAATATACCTGCCGGCCAAAAATGAACAAAACTACTGGACCTAGTTCTGAGATATGGTCCTTCAAAGTCTGAAATGTTGTAGTAGAGCCAAATCACCAAAATGTACGATGAATGAGTTACGGAGCCTTAAAAGGTTCAAAAATGGCCAAAATCCGCCAAAATGGGTCAAACGTGAAAGTTATCGTACCAGGCTCATACCGGTATCCGTCGGAAGCTCTCAAGTAGCTAAGAAGATGTTGTAATAAGGAAAAAGTCTGAAACAGTATAGAATTTGAGTTGTAGATAGGTTTCTGGAATAAAAAACTACTCGTTACGGTGATGTTGCAAATTGTGCCAAATTGAAAGTAACGAAAATGTCTCAAATTGGGTATGGTTAGAAAGCTCTCCCTGAGTAAAAATAAAGGATAAAAATTATAGCTCTCCTACATAAAAATTGTAGTAGAGCCAAAGATCCCAAATTTTTGCCGGTTGAGATATACTTCCTGATAACAAGAAAAATGACAGCGGCAACCCGTTCATGCAAATAAGCTTGTCATTTATATCACTTGCTTTTCTTCTTATTGCATCACTATTATTATTATTACTATTATTATTATTATTATTATTATTATTATTATTATTATTATTATTGTTGTTGTTGTTGTTGTTGTGGTAATTTTGAACATTTTTTATAATAGCGGCTCGCGGGAAACCAATTGCAAGATGAACATGCGCCGGATAAGTTGCCCCTGTGAAACCTTCAAATTAACATCCTTTGTTTGATTTTACAGCTTGCATAACTCAAGTAATAATGGATTCACGGACACGTCAAATGGACACGTCAAAGCGTTTAAAACCTTCAGCACTGAAATTTTGTCATATCCTTATTATTGAAAACTGGTTATTGCTTCTGCTTCTGCTGTGTGCTACTTTATTACACTCCTCCTCGTAGTACTACCAAGAGTACATGACGATAAAAGTACGCCACTAGGCGTGGTTTCAGTTATCAGAGCAACAACTATGCTGTACTCGCTAACGGCTTACCTTCACCCCAAACAAAATAGTCACATTTCTCCAAACAAAGTTCACGGAAGCACAACATGAGTTTTCAGCTTTAACACACAAGCATATACGCATCGAAGCATAAATATAGGAAGCGTCATCCAATTTCGAATAATTACTGATTTACGGCGGCTCACTAAGGTCTGATTTGCCGGGGAGATCAGCCGTTAGAAATCAGAGCAGTGATTTTGCTCTGATAATAGAAAGTGAGTCTAGTGACTAGTATGTTAGAGGTATAGCAAGTGCTACGTTGTAGCTAGCTAAGAAGTATTCATGAAATAGAAACTGTGATTGTGATATGTAACTGAAATATGTATAATGTCTGGATGACTATAATTGCAGTTATTAGTATTACTATTGTAAACTACCAACCGTAGGTAGGTGCTATTGCTTTGTCAGTGTTAGCGCTGCAGAGTGGACAGTACCTAAAAAAGATTCTATTCCATAAGTTATCAGCATGTGTATCATGAATTCAAGACAGTTGGGGCCATTAGCCGACCCACTGTCAACAGATTTCCAAGGTCTTCTATAGTAGCGTGTCTAAGTTACAGTCAGCCTAAAGCTAAGTAAATTGTGAACATTTCGTTATCCTGAATTTCAGCCTGATTTTAATCCACTGCAATTGCGGCATCTGTCACACCAGTCTTATGTGTAACGCATTTATCAAAGTTTAGTCAATGTCCCAGCACAGTATCTATGTGATCATTTTTCTTTCAAACCGAGCCCTCAAATGCGCACGCAAGCTCCTAATTTAAATGATGTTGCCCACTCTGTAAATTTAGTACTTTTAGCAATTTGTCACCCAGAGCGCTGTAGCTGTGCACTTTAAATATTTTTCACATTAACACTCCCAGCTGATTGCAACCTGGTGTCAACAGTCACTGATAAGAAAACGTATAAATATTCAGACAATATTTAGCAATGTAGATGAGATTACTAGTTAGCTCTCCAGTTATCATCCTAGAGTTTCCCTTCAACCCCAATCTCGACTATCGCCTGTTATTTTTAGGATTATTGGGTTAGGTTTGACTGTATTATGTCTTCGTCTTAGTTTTTTGTTCAAGATTTGTACAAAAGTTTGTGCGACTACTAAAAATGATTCGAATCCGCGCTAGTACTTTTCACTAAAATTCTGGAGAAACTAACTATACGCACTTTAATAAGAGTGAATTTAAATCCCAAAAATCTGAGACTCGGAACAAAAGCGACCAGAAAACTCTAACCAAGAAAATGCAACTAACGTAGTGCAAAATGTTCTAACAATTTACAACGTTTGCAGCTTTTTTAGCTTCGATCAGACCCTCCCACCTGCACTCAGAGTGTATGGCAGTCAAGGGCCATTTCATGCATGGATCTAATCACTGGAGACTCGTTTCCTACTTATTTTGTCTTTTTAGGAAGCCTCAGTTAGTAACCATAAATTTATGCTGAAGACGTTTGCTGAAGACATTTGCTACAGCAACGGAATACTACGAAGATATTCAAGATATCAAGGCGATTTTCATGCATATGTTCAAGAAAGGAAATGTTTACCAGAAAACGAAATCAGATGTCGCAGTTTCCAGATTGTACAAACATGAGCATCTGCCATATCAAGGGCATACGTTTAGGTGACATCAGGTTGCTGCAATGGGTCTCTGTGGACCAAAAGAGGTCAGTTTAGTTTCATAGCTGAAATTCTCCGTTTGTTGAATATCGTTCCTTCAGTAATTGCTGGCAACTAACATCTTTGTGAAGTTTACTGCATTTATTTCAAAACACAGCTAAGACTACGCAATTTGGACGAAATCCACATTTGTCCAACTTATGATAATAATCAATGGCCAGGACGCTGTGTCTCCTTTACTCCACTCCCCAGCTGCTGAGATTAGAAACGCCTAGTTATGCGGGGAAACCCGAAGATATCTGGTCTTTGGGTGTACTAATGTTCGTCATGTTCGGCCATCCTTTCAACGGATCCATCCCTTGTGAATTAATAAACAGCATTCGTCGCTGTCAATTTTACATCCCAGAAAATCCAAATATTTCTCAAGAACTGAAATACCTAATTAGAGCTTTAATACGGTTCAAACCAGAGGAAACCCAGCCGCCATTCAACTTTTAAAGCAGTTTGGATGTGGTTTCATCCTGCTAATCCCCCAGAAGCCCAAAGACGCGGTCGCGGGTACCCGCGGGTATCCGCGGGTACCCGCGGGCGGTCGCGGTCGTGGTCAAATTTTCTTGACCGCAATGACAGCAAATTTCTATCAAATCGTGGTAATTTAAGCCAATCTATAGTAAAAAATTCCCAATTTTTTCATATTTTCCCTTAATTTTATATGTTAGTTCCCGCATTGGACGAATTATCAGCTTCACATTTGCAGTTTATTTTGTTCTATTTTCGTACAACGTTTTGGGCGGTTGGACAGGCAGCATAAACTGTCAGTCCTTACTGTAGCTTCGGGTTTTAAATTTGTTTAAACACCTTCTTGTCTAATTTCAGTTTTGTAAATTTCTTGTTTTATGCCGGCTTCTGTTCGTTTCCATGTCATACCAGCAAAATACAAAAGATTTTAAATTTCAAGTTTAGGTATGCAGATGGAGTGCGCGACCACTGTCGAATCTTTTCTGAAATTTGTACATTTTTCTTCAAGTGACAGTTGACAGGAACGTTAACTAAAGTCTGACCAAACAATCTTGGAACCGAACTGTGAGCGCCTGTTCTGAGTTAAGGGGGCGCTACTTGGGTCGAAAATTCGACCATCACCGATTTGGCTCAAATTGTGCTCACTGATAGTCCCTAGGGCCATACACAGTCCATTGAAATTTGGGATAATTTCGTCCATTAATAAAAAGTTACAGCCATTCAAAATTCCCAATTCCTATTGAACATGGCCTAAAATTGCAACCTTAGATTTTTCGCTTCTGACAACGATAAATTTACTCAAATCAAAACCGTTTGAAACGTTCTATAGCTCATTTTGGAGCTAAATACAATATCTAAAACTTGTCGAAGAGCTTTTTACAAAATTCGCTTTCTAATTTTCGTAGCAATCCTTTTTGTGAGACAACCCAACAAACACAGAAATTGAAAATTCACGAACGTACGGGTTTTGACTGATAACTTTAAATAGCTGCAAAACGGACCTTTGGGTCAAGAAGAAAAGTTTTTAGAATTGAAAAAGCTATCGAGTGATGTTGATGTTGTGCACATTTGTAAAGTTCAAAAATTTTCGAAAAATGTCAATTTTGATTTATTTTTGGGGCTGTTTCATGGAAACGATTACTGCAAAAGTTATAAACTGAATTTCGAAAAAAGCTCTTCTACAAGTTTTAGATATTGCAGTAAGCTACAAAATGAGCTGTAGAACGTTTTAAACGGGTTTGATTTGATTCAATTTGATTTCGGATTCAATAAGTTCTGAAAGTTTCAATCAATGCCATAAGATTAGATGAGAAGTAAAGGTTAAAAATACTCGAAAGGAGGGAAACCCACGCTCCAAGCAGTGTTAATAGTACTGGCTTACTTCTACTGGGGGGGGGGGTGGAGGGCCCCCCATTCGGCGACCTCCCCCCATTCGAGGAGCCCCCCACATAAAAAGCCCCCCCCCATAAATTCCGACCTCCCCCCCATAACCCCACAAATTGCCATTTTTTACCAGTTTTAGCCGAAATTTTCAAAAATTTTTCCGGCTTCGCCGGATTTTTACCTAAATTTCCACTATTTTAGCTTAAAAACACCCAAAATTAGTTATTTTTTAGCGATTTTTAGCATTTTTTACGCAAAAAACCTAAAAATTTGTCAAAAACTATGCCCCCCATTTTCGGTGAGCCCCCCCATCGATTGGGGGGGGGGCTTCGTCGAGCCCCCCCATATCGCCCCCCCCCATAAATTTTGGCCTAGAAGTAAGCCATTAGTATGCTGCCGCTGCCGCTCGGTTGGTAAACTTCAATCCTAAAGTGAAAGAACAGACACCCTCCACAAAGAATTCCATTATCGACCATTCCAAATGCAGCAAAAATATTAATTTGCGTAATTTTTAATTGCGCTGTCGAAAATTATATGTCTACGCTGCACCAGCCCTTAACGGAATACCGACTGCTGTGATGCGGCTGTAAAAACACTATAAACACCCAAAAATGTGAGAAAAGTGGATTTTTTGCCTAAAATTGAAGGTTAATAACTCAAACTTTTGCGGTCACAAAATTAGCCTGCGGGCTGCGGTCGCAAACGCGGGCGGTCGTGGTAACGAGGACTGCGGTCGCGGGGCAGTCGCGGTCGGAAAAAAATGTGTCCATGTCCAACTCTGGGTGGATGAAATGCACTGTGTGAATGATGGACCTTTTAGGCAATACTGGCATTATTTTAAACAGGTTGATAGCACTTATAGACTTGCAATGACTAGCCCACAGTGCACATCGTAATGGAACCACAACACTCTTCCTTACAGACGCTATTTGTATAACTTGTGTAAATCTTTTCGATCAATCAGGATACACTGTATTATTTGAATACACTATTGTACAAACCTCATCCATATTTACTTTACAGTTAGTTTCCTCAGGAATTCATAAGCCTCCAGTATGCATCCATACGAAATTTCAAAGTTATTGGTCAAAAAATCAAATGTTATGGGTGGCGGAGAGTGCAAGAGAAGATAGCTGAAGAAACAGTTAAAGATATAATGAATGATTATATAGCTAAAATTTAGCGTTTCTTGAGCCGTTTTACAATTTTCCGGTTGTTAACTTGGGTGGTGTTTAAACGTTTGGATCGATTAAAGTTCCATATAAATATTCCGACAGAGTTCAAAACCAAGACAAAACATTAGAGTTCACAATTAAACAGTGACACTCAGACTTTACATTACAAATTTCGAAATTCGTATTTTTCGGTGATGAGCACTTTTTGATAGCTGATGGCTGATCACACGGTATCAAATGGCAATAGTGAATTCAGAGGCTACTAGCCAGCGGATATGTTTACTTAAGGTTCGGGTTCGGGAATTTGCTGCAAATTTTGAGGGACTGTAATTTGCTCAATTCTTAGAGTTCAGCACTGGTTAAGGGGGGGGTCACTTTTTTGCCGATTTTTCGACCATCTCCGATTTTGCTCATTTTCACATATTTTGTAGTCCCCATGGGTCCGCGAAACAAGACAGGAGCGTTTTGCGAAATATTGCTTCTATCGTTCTGTACAGGCCCTCAAAGGTGACCTCGACATGTGTTAAACATAGGAAAATGGAAAAGTTAGGTTAAAAAGATTGTGGCAGAAAATTTTTTCGCTGTGTTGAGAATCAGCTAAATTAAAGTGTTGCAACTCAACCTTAAAAACAAACACTAAATCTATTTGTTACTGATGTGTGCAACCTTTAGTCTGTTAGCTAAATTGATCAGCTTAGATCTGATCCTATGAATCAGTTGATGTTCGATTTTGTTACGAGACGGTCGGGTAATTGTTTACTTTACATTAAATTCATTGCTACGCCACAACGATTTATAGTTGGTTACGCCATGGAGAATTGATGATCCAGTGGATGTAGAATTAGTGAGTTTTGGTAGAATTTAGGCAAATTCTAGAATAGGCCCGGTCTGAATTACCTGCAGTCGTACCGCCTCTAGATTCCACCTTAGGTCCAGGCAGCTGAGGTAGGGATTTAACATATGGCGACCGTGTACAGTTTGACTCTGTCTGGTTGACCGTCACTTTTCGACGAAAATTTTGAATTTTCAAAATTTCGAAATTTCTTACGATTTTGATATTTTTAATTTTTCTTGTTTATTTGTAATTTAGATAATTAGTTTTGAGTAGTTTTCCTTAGTTTTTATTGAGTTTATTCTATTCTTTGAATTTTTCAAATTATTGAGATGATTAAGCTAGTTCATAGCTACCCTGATTCTACCTTGGAAACTGTGGTCGGGGGAACTCCCCGACTTCACAACTGAGTGACCCCCCAGAAAATTTTGGGGACGGACTTCCCCCCTCCGGAAATATATTGGGGAGGCTTTGGGGACACTTCACGAATTTTTTAAGCCGTTTTTGGGGAAATTTTAGCCACCCCCCCCACCCCCCTTGGGCTCCGGAATTCACATCAGGATTTGGGGGAGATTTGAGCTGAGAGGTGAAGGGTTCACTTTTTGGTGAACACGACACCACACAAAATTTATGGTAGGTAACTTAATAAATTAATTTAATTATTATTTAAGCAGCAACGCCTACCTGGTTGCCTACCTACCTACCCAGGGCTGCTATAAAGGCCATAATTTAATTATAACTTTAGGTTTATAAATTGTGAATTTCAGGTTCCCCCCTCTTCAAATTTTTTAAATTTTTGGTTTATTTGTTTCTGAATAGGTCACCCCACGACGTATTAACGCGCTAGGGTAATATTTTTAGTTTAGGGATATTTTTGGTCCACCCCTAAGGACCCCATTTTCAAATTTTTTTTTGAGTCCAAAAACTTAGAAATTTTTGGATCCCCCCATCTGAAATTTTCTATTGTGTTCAAACATGAATTCCCCGTGTTTTTCTGTACCCCCCCCCAGTAGGAATTTTCAAATTTTCAATCGACAGAATTTTTTCTAGGACCCCCATTTTGATTTTGAACTGTCGGTTACGTACATAAAAATCGAATTTTTGTAGGCTTCGATTTTTCTGTAAAAGCTTTCTGGAATCTGATTTTTGGTCATTTTAGCACTATTAGGTGGTAAACAAGCTGTGATAAACGTGCCCCCCCCAGTCAAAATTTCGATTTCGGTTCAAAAAAGGTAATAATCGATTTTGACCCAAAATCGCCAATTTTGACCCAAAAATCGACGAAAATTTCAATTTTTGGCCGATTTTTCTAGTTTCAAGGGCTAATAACGATTGGATAACATCAACGACATCACGCCAGACCCATAATTCGAAGAATTTCCGGAAAATGACCAATTTTCAAAAAAAAAAACCCTGTCAAAATTTTTTTTGAGATTCGAACATAGTCATTTTTTGAGCTAATTTTTGGAATTTGGTATTTGGACCCCCCCTATAGGTTTCAGTAGGTGCTCCACTCGTTTCTGAGCACAAAAATACCAGATTTTCGATTTCGATTTTTCACATTTTTGGTCGCGGTGCCCCCCTAGTGATTTTTCAATTTTGAGTGTTTTTGTCGGTTTTGAGCCTATCAACGACTAAAACTACGGTCGTAGAACGTACCCTAACGTCAGATTCCCAGGATTCCTAGAATCTTCGCGATTTTGTCCCAAAACGGATACTTTTTCAGATTTAGGTTTTCGAACCCACTGTAGTTGAATTTCAATTTTCAACGATTTGCCCAATTTTGTCCAATTCTACGGTTAGTTCCACGAACGTAGAGCGTAACTACGCTAGAATTGCTAGGCTTTGCTTGGATTTTTCCTATTTTTGCTAAAATTTCAGATTTTTTGTCGGCGTGCCCCCCCTTGTGTGTTTTTTCTAATAACTTCCAATTTTCGGACTTTTTAATAAGAACGACGGTAACACAAATCTTGGAATGATTTGTTGAGACATTTCGCACGATTCTGTCACATTTTCAGTAATTTTTGACCAGACTCGACATTTTTTGTATGTGCTCCTATACAGTTTCGAACTCTAATCCTGATATTTGTTCGGTTTTTTCTTCACCTGAAAATGTTGTGGAGAGTTTGATGAAAACATATCCCAATCAGAAGACTATTTCTTCCGATCTAATTTGTTCAATCTTCTCTTCTTATGCGGGCGTGGTTAAGTCAAAGTTACCACCTAACCATCAGTTTGGACGAAAAAACTTAGAAAATTCTCAGAATTCTTCGAATACGTATGTACGTACTAACAGGGCATGTTCTATTGAACCAACTTTTAATGGTTTTTCAACGCCAACTTCTAATACGTACGTACGTACAAGCCCTCCCTCTAATGTTTCTTTTCCGCCCAACGGTTTTAAAATTAAAGCAATTTCAATCTGAAATGGAGGAACGTGTTCTTTTATACCAGATCAACAACGATGGGTGAAATTGGTACCTATTGACGGTAGCCAGGTCGACAAGCGGAATGCACTTTTTCTTCGACCAATCCAGCAAAATTCGAAGGTACCAAATCAAGCCAATTTCCATCAGGCAAACTTTTTTTCTGTTCAAATTTTTAGAAATTCACGTTTCCAAAATCAGAATGCTGGCTTTAGGCCATTGAATTTCCAGCAACCTAGGTTTTTGCTAGCAAATTTTCGGTATAATTTCCCTTTTCAGAGGCAACAGCCTAGATTTTCGAATGCGTCTACAGTTTTTTCTGCTAGGAATAATTTTGGATTTGCTTCTCGTGCGATCGCTCCGAACGGGCGCAGCTGTGAAAATCAAGCGTTTTCCTTTGGACCTCGCGTGGTCTTCCCATCTGCAAATGCCCACCAGCCAAATATAGGGACGAGCACACCCAGATCACTACATCAAGGGGTGCCTTCTGGAGCGAACTTTTTGGCTCGCCACTCGAAGGTTACCAAGCACAACTGTGATACTAGTCTACACGAAAAGACAGATCTCTCTGTTCATTATATAGGAAATCACTCTTCAAGATCTGTCAATTGTAGGCGACATACTAGTTCAAAATTTCCTCGTCGTGTAGATGACACAATTTCGTTTGTAACTCGAGTTTTTCATTCGCCTAACTATGGAAGGGAAAGAAAGAAGGAACATCGATCGCACGTCATTGAGCATAGTAGGCATGCTTCTCACTCTTCGACAGTAGACGATAAAAGCTCGAACGCGAATGCAGCACTACCTTTTAGCCAAAGTATTAAGCCAGATACGTACACTGAGACTAATTTACATGAACCGGATACGTATACCAATGCTAAGGAAGAAAACAATCCTACGAATGAAGCATCTTTAACTTGTGAAGGCTTACTTTACACAGAAGCAGAAACTGATAAAAGTTGCAGACCCAGATATTTCGGATAAATTTCATTTTGTGGATCTTGCATCTTCGCAAATTCTTTTACCTCATGAAGTTTCTGAGGATAGTGTAGACGTGGAATCGAATAGTATTGAACAGAACTCGGTAGAGGACACGCCATTAGATATTGAGATGAAAGCCACTGATAACACTAAACGTACGACATTCGAAGGCGACACCAAAATTTTATCTTCACTGGAAAACGTTTCTCATGATGATTTAGTAGCTCGACAGGAAGTAACTGACCTAAGTTTCACTTTAGCACCAACACTCAATGCACCGACAGATTTTTCGTTTGTTAAGTCACTTCAGAATTCGTTCGAAAGCACCTTATCTAATTTGTTTGGCACTATTACGTCGCAACCTAAGGCGATAGCATCACCATTTAACAAGTTGTTTTCCTAAGTTAATACTGTTTGTCGCACTTGTTTATTTTTTGTTTAAGGACTTCAATTTTTGATCTGTTTTATGACTTCGATGATACCTACGATTGGACTTCACGATGATGTGATGACGACGATGGATCAATCAATTAGAATTAAAGATGCTATATTGATTTGGCATGGATAGTAGTGCCATTGGATGATTAAACGGATTGAAATAAGTTTGACAAGCCTATCTCCAGATAAGTTTTTGTCTAATTGCTAGCGTGGCTGACTACGGTTAATGGTTTGTTTTATATACGTATTTAATTATAGTGCTTTGAATCGGTATTCAGTTGGCATTGACTCTTCTCAGCGAGTACGCAATGTCAAGCACTAGCATGATGCTCATTATTTGTGAACTAAACACAGCGGTTTGAGACGAATTTATACTTGATTATTTGAACGAATTAAGCAGCTAATTGTGACTAGACTCTTATCCTAGACTATTTGCTCAATGACATTTGAACGACGACATTTCGTACGTATTGACTTTGTTAGTTTTGATTTTTGGTGGCTATACATGGAATCGCATTGTGTATTTTTGTGTGTTTAAGGACTGTACCAAGCACTTGGTTCGCGATATGGTACTGGACACGATTTGGAAGATTGACTTTTACTATGGCCATTCATTGCGACGATTCCCAGGATTCTTGACGACAACCATTTGGAATTGATATGGTGACTATAGAACTGGACAAGCAGTTGGTTTGTTAAGTTGGTAACTCACTTTTTTGACTTTAATCCTACTATTTATTATCATTTAACTTAATGAAGTGCCAACTTTGAATATTGAAGCGATTACTATTGCAGTCATTTATTACTTTTATCTTTAATCATATACGTACAGTCTCAAGATTGACGACTCGTGACTTTGACTTAATCCAAACTGTGACGTAACTTAAACTTAGTTGTGTTTTGCATTCCCACCTACGTTGTTGAGTTGTCTTTCTGGACAATCTACGCAACAGGGTCATTAGTTTGGCTGAGTGCGAACTTTTTGGCTCGCTTTCTAGTTTAAACTGTGACCCATCCAATTCAAATTCAAATACTAATTTTGACATCTTTTTGACGAAGTATTAACCAGTAGCGTGCGCGAGATTTAAAGGTGACGTTCAAGTTTGTAAAACGGAATTTAAAATGGATTACTAATTAACTTATTGACGGATTTTCACGTTTCGAGGCAAAATGTAGTTTGTGGAGTAACGATTTTGGAAGCCTCATGATGTTTTCGAAGGACGACTTATTTTGGACTTTTTGATGATACTTTAAACAAGACGGACCTAACGAGTGTAAAATTACGGAAATCTAAGTGGACTTGATAAACGCGTGTTAGTATTTGTTTTTGTGATCATATTATTCTGCAGTAATTTTGTATAATAGCATATTAATCAGTATTTCGTCAGTATAGTTGATTTGTTCGTATTTTGTCGTATTCATATAAACGTGTACAGTATTGATAGTTAATTGATAGTTAGTAGTTAATTTTGTGTTTGAAGTTCGTTATGCATATTTAGAAAAATCCTAAAAAGCAATATTCGAAAAATCCAAAAATATTTGTGTTCTTAGTTAGTTTTTCTTCTTGTTACTTATACCGTTTACTTATTGTTATGGTTGTTTACGTAGGGTTGTTTAATCATTACGGTTAGCTACATCGGTTAATTTTTGTTTCAGCTAGTGCCATTGAATGTGTAAATATGTTTTCTTGTATGTTGTTGTTTTCTATGTTAATCATGTATTAATCAGCGCAGCTCGGAGCTTTAAGGGTCTTATATATAGATGTTCTGTAGAAATTTTCTTAGTCTATTCTGAGTGATTTACTAGTCAATCTGTATAAAATGACATTTTATTCTATTTTCTCTTTATCTTCTCAAAGATTTTCTCTTTCTAGAGCTCTTCTTCTATAGCTTTCGCTTTAGAATTTCTTTCTCTTTTCTATCTTTTGATTGCACTGTCGGCTCTCTATATCCAATATATTATAAATGTATGTGTTTTTTTTATTCGACTACAACAACGGATATAACGACAGCAAAATTCGATGTCTTCTGAAGATACAGCTCCGACCCAGAGTAGAGTTCATACGGGTTTGAACTCATCCTACGGTGAAACCAGAAGACCATCACCGCAAATTCAATTCTAAATTCTCCAACAACAACAACGACGCTGCAAATTATGGACATTACATATTCTTAATTTTGTTGCTCATTCTATGCATAATTGTTTGTTTGTGTGTTTCTCTAATCATTTTTGCCTTAATTTTTGCCGGTACTATGCCTTATATTTTTGCCATTGATCAGTCATAATGTTGTGCTTTATTTCTATGCCATGTACAGTTCTTTTTGCCATATATATACTTTACTGTATGATTCGGTCGTAATTTTTGATTCGTCTTGATATGTAGCCCTTTCCCTATCTTTTTCCCCTATATATATATATATATATATGTATATATATATATATATATATATATATATATGTATATATATATATATATATATATATATATATATATATATTTATATATAATTTGTATTTTATTTTTATCCTGTATATATATATATGTGTGTGTGTGTGTGTGTGTGTGTGTGTGTGTGTGTGTGTGTGTGTCTGTGTGTGTGCTTTAATTTTGGTGGCTATATATACATATACGTGTTTTCTCTTGTTTTCTTGGAAAGATCAGATGATCTTTATTTTTTTATGCGGCGGAGGAAGGTCCGTGCGCTAGATCCTTAAAACTTTAGGTTAAAAACGGTTTACAATAGAAGAAATTTTCTTTGTTTGCAATAGTCTTTTACCTCATTTTATATGCATTGATTATTTGTTTGTCGTGTACAGGATAATTTTTGTTGTATAGCTTAGTTAAGATATTGAATGTTGTGGTTAGTTAGGTTAGTTTTTGACTTTTGAAAAGTAGTTTGATATATGATGTAACGAAAATTAACCTATCTACGTTTTGTATTTGTGAATCTTGTATTTGTTAGCTAGGTTTCTGTGAACTGTGTATAGTTTAGCTAGTTATGTATAGTATTAGCCGTAAAATTCTGTATTGTTTGTTGTTCTCTAAAAATTGATATAATGTGTGTTTGGTTTGTTTGCTTGTGAGTGTGTTTGTGAAACCGTACAATGAATGTGTGAGTAATTGTTGTACTTCTATTTTTGTGTGGTTTTCTATTCACAGTGGTATTTGGGTATATTACCTTTTCTATGTGGGACGTTCTCTTTATTTTCTATTTTCTGATTACTTCTTTTCGCTATACCTAGTTTGGTTGCAACTACTTACTGTATTGTTTCGTTTACTTTATTCTCCCTGTGTTTCGCTTACTTCGCCTGTCTATGACTTCCACTTTGCTACCACTTTCTAACTTTAATTTTCCTTAACTTCTATTTGTGGTTTCTTTGGTTTAACCATGGGTAAACGTGCCAGGATGCGTGCCTCATAACTGGTCTCATGGGAATTGTGTGAGATATATGTTTACCTTCGAAATTCTTTTTTACTTTCAACCATTGAATTACGGTAGCATCTCTTCTCCATCTTGTATTTTAGCAGGCGCTAAAATTTTTCTATCCAGGGGAGGATGTTGAGAATCAACTAAATTAAAGTGTTGCAACTCAACCTTAAAAACAAACACTAAATCTATTTGTTACTGATGTGTGCAACCTTTAGTCTGTTAGCTAAATTGATCAGCTTAGATCTGATCCTATGAATCAGTTGATGTTCGATTTTGTTACGAGACGGTCGGGTAATTGTTTACTTTACATTAAATTCATTGTTACGCCACAGCGATTTATAGTTGGTTACGCCATGGAGAATTGATGGTCCAGTGGAGGTAGAATTAGTGAGTTTTGGTAGAATTTAGGCAAATTCTAGAATAGGCCCGGTCTGAATTAGCTGCAGTCGTACCGCCTCTAGATTCCACCTTAGGTCCAGGCAGCTGAGGTAGGGATTTAACAGCTGTATTAGAGTCAGAACTCTGAAACCATTTCAGAACCATTAAGGACATATTGTAGAGTGCAGCTATCTCCTCTGAAGTGATTCTGTTCAGTATTGGATCTTTGGCGGATTTTTAAAGTCAGAATTTTGGAAAATCGGCCATTTTTGGACCATGAAAAACAGGACCTACGGTACTCTTTTGCTTGTCCTGAACGATTGGCAAACGCTACAGAAACGGCTAATAGGTAGCTGCACTCTACGCATAAATCCACGTCTTATGAAAGTACTCGCATGTTTCTATCATCTACAGTAAGCTCAAAAAACTTGCCACAAAAACAGCAAATTTTGCTAAAAATGGCCATTTTTCATAATTTTCACATTCTTTTGATAATTTCTCACTCATTATGTGGTAAAAAATCACCAAATTTGGCAGATTAATTAATATATCTATGTCTGTCACATAATGTGGTCAAAACAAATGCATCAATATTGAACATGCTACTTTGGCGGGACCTTTGATCTTTATAGGTGAAAAATGTCAATTCTAAATTTTTCCAAATATAAACAAAATGGGTATCAATCGATAGATAATGGAACGAGGAGCAACTTTTCTCATACAACCATGGTCTAAAATGTTGTCTGTGCAAGATAAAACGAGTTAAAGTTATACTGGGCAGTCCTGCAAGGTTTGGTCAGTGCAGCACTCAAGCATGCATTATGAACACCTGGATAGCTGGCCTTGAGCCACGTCTGCACTTAAATATTACCTTAGTAAAGGCTTCAATTTAGTGTATCGGTTAACCCTGTTTTTGGTGTTGGTCTCCACCTGACCTTGCAGGGCTCATCACCGGAATTTTCAAGTTTTCTGGCTTTGAACTTGAATAACTCTGCCACAGTTTGATTTCGAACGCTAATATTCTAAGTTATTTTTGAGAACATATTGGGGCATATGATGTGTGAAAATGAGCGAAATCCGTGATTATCGATTTTTGACCAAAGTGACCCCCCTTAACAGGGGAGATCCATCCACCCTCAGCAAAGTCGCTCATAAGGGGTGTCGAAATCGCTCCCACCAGGGGAAAATTGTCTGCAAGTGGTAAGAAAATTGTCCAAAAATAGGTTTTACAACAAAATATCCAAAAAGTTTCCAGCTTCGCCGCAATTGTTTTACTTAAAAATCACTATTTTTATTATTAAATCACTAAAAACGTCCGAAAACGTTGTTAAACTTCGTTAAAAACAGCTAAAATCGCTTTCAAAAGTATGCATAGGAAAATAAGATGCCACAAAGGGTACCGAAACTTGCTTCTACAAGGGTCCATAAATTTGACCTCTCGATCAGATATGGAGATTAGCGATAAATGTTATATAATTTGAAAGCTTAGAATCTGCTTCTTACAACCAGGTACATATTGTAAACTTGTGTGGCTATATTCTTTAAAATAATGTATAAAGCTCTGTTCAGCTCCCAAAAATGCGAAATTTATAGCGTTTTAAAAATCACCTCAAAAGCACTGCACAAATGGATACCACCACCTTAAGCCCTGTATTTTTGTGTGTTTGCAAGAGTTTCCTTCCAGTCCACTGAAATATCGAAGTTTGCAAGCTTCTGAGGTATAGCTTGTTGGGTTGCCGCTTTTTACACAAAAAAGGCAACCCTTTCATCTGGGTATGTCCGTTTTTATTATTATTATTATTAATCTCGTGACCACCCCTGTCCCCCCCTCTAACTTTTGCTAGAGTTGACCGATTGGGCTGAAATTTTCAGTGGGGGTTTGGGGTGGGGTGAAGTGTTGACTGAAGCGCGGGCAGTCCGATATTTCACGGATTCCGGCAATGGCAGCTCCCGGAATTTTTTAGAATGGTAAGGGGGGACCAAGGGAAACGTAAAATTTTTTGTCTCCGATTTTGCTCAAAAGTTGGGCGTAGGGTAATTCGACAACGCTGATTTCGATACTGAAATCGAAATTTCCGGAAATTTTACGGATTTCGAGATATTGGTCCCGGAAAATTCCGGATTTTGAAAAATTTTTCCGAAAGTGGTCGATATGGTAGTTAAATGAAAGAGCTCGTCGAGCTGAGCAACTATCCTTCTTGCGAGATTTTCCGGAAATGCGCCTACCGAAAGTTACAGCCGAAAAACTGAAAATCCGGGAATTCACGAAAACCCGGATTTTGAAAAATTTTTCCGAAAGAGGTCAATATGGTACTCAAATGAAAGAGCTCATCGAGCTGAACAACTTTCCTTCTTGCGACATTTTCTGGAAATGCGTCTAGCGAAAGTTATGGCCGAAAAACTGAAAATCCGGGAATTCCCGAAAACCCGGATTTTGGACGAAAAAATTTTTTGTCTCCGATTTTGCTCAAAAGCTGGTCATAGGGTAATTCGATGGCACTGATTTCGAAACTGAAATAGAGATTTCCGGAAAATTTACGGATTTCGTGTTGCTGGACATGGAAAATTTCTTGTTTATAAGAGGAAAAATGACAGCGGCAACCCATTCATGCCAGTTTGCTTGTTAATCTCGTGACCACCCCTGTCCCCCACCTCTAACTTTTGCTATGGTTGACCGATTGGGCTGAAATTTTCACGGGGGGTTGGGGGTGGGGTGAAATGTTGACTGAAGCGCGGACAGTCCGGTATTTCCCGGATTCCGGGAATGGCGGCTCCCGGAATTTTTTAAAATGGTAAGGGGGGACCAAGGGAAACGTAAAACTTTTTTGTCTCCGATTTCGCTTAAAAGTTGGGCATAGGGTAATTCAACCACGCTGATTTCGAATCTGAAATCGAAATTTCCGGAAAATTTACGGATTTCGAGATATTGGAACCGGAAAATTCCGGATTTTGAAACAATTTTCCGAAAGTGGTCGATATGGTACTTAAATGAAAGAGCTCGTCGAGCTGAGCAACTTTCCTTCTTGCGACATTTTCCGGAAATGCGCCTACCGAAAGTTACAGCCGAAAACTGAAAATCCGGGAATTCACGAAAACCCGGATTTTAAAAAATTTCTTCAAAAGTGGTCAATATGGTACTCAAATGAAGGAGCTCGTCGAGCTGAACGACTTTTCTGCTTGCGGCATTTTCGAGAAATGCGTGTAGCGAAAATTACGACCAAAATACTGTTGCATTCTTCTGAAACATCCGTGTCCCTAAGGGAAAAAGCAGCGGCAACCCATTCTCGCTACTTCGCTAGTTTTGCTTGAAGTTTGCCACCTTTGCTAGTTTTTTTCATTAGAAAGATAAATGTTTAGCATAAATGAGCAGCAAGTTTGTTCGTTTCGTAGCAATCGAGGAATCCTTTGCTGTAGACTTTCGGCTCAGCTGTTTTCGTAGTCCACAATCATTACACTCCAAGACATAGATTTTGCAACTGCAAATTTTTGAAGTAAAGTAATAGCATCGTTTTCATCAGTTTCTTTGCAAAACAGAGGACGTAAGCGCTAGACAGCTCGGATTCTTGCAACATTTCAGGGCTTTTGCAGTCCTAAGGCCAGGCATAGATTGCAGTACTACACTACTACTGCGCTAGCAACCTGGCAAAAATCTGTCCCCACCTTTTAATGGAAAATTCATTGATACACTACAGTGTTTGCATTTGCCGGAATTACAAACAGCTGTCACTGGAGTCTGTGGATTTGACAACTTTTCAGAATAGTCAACTCCAGAAAGTGGTTTCGATATTTTCTACACCGGAAATAACTTCAGAGTTAGGCATAACAAGCGTGTTTGAAGACAAAAATATCTGTATTTGCCTGATTTTCAATTTTACAAAATATATAGTAGCTGTACGTTAACTTTGAAAACGGTCAGTTAGTCGTCATAAACTTTATCAATGATATCCACAAATGCAGCTAACGTGAACTCATCCGTAGGAAAATAGCAAATGATTTTAAAAACTTGATCGATTTTATAATATTCCTGAACTCCGCGTAGTCGCTAATTATTTGATTCAAGGGATCCGTCTCTGTATCAGAATCTGGGCCAAAACCTTGCTGATTTCAGTTCTGTGCTGATACTGGGTCCACAACTAAAACAACAGAGATATTGTAACTGGTAATTATGACAGTAATGGTAATGGTAATGGCTACTGTTGTTTTTGATTTTTGATTCGAATCGAATCAAAACACTTTTGATGCGACTTTTGATTTTTGATGCATCGAATCGAATCGAATCTGCGGTGCAGACAATCGAACTGCATCGAATCCCTGCTACTCTTTTCATGGCAAAATCGAACTGCATCAAATCAAAAATATTTCGGTGGAATCGTTATTTTTGATTTTTGATTCATTTTGATTCACATTTTGATTCAGGCGAAATAGGCAGCAGATTAAGAGAGGCATGGGAAAATGTGTGAGCGTGTTATGTGTGTAGGTTTCTTGTGTGTTTGTATATATCTACAGTAATGAGAAAATTCTGTCATTTTTTGCTTATCAATTGTGCACTGCGTCTTGATTTGGGATTGGGCTTTGGGTTTTAAGTTTTTTAAGTTTTGCGCCAGTGTTGACAGTAAATTCTAAAATTTAGCAGTTGACTTTTAAGCTGAACAATTAATGTCTATTTATAAATTGTTTAACTTCTAGTAGATAGTTTCAATCAAATTTTCACGTTGAAAAACTCGGTGGAGTCTAAGAGCAGGAGCAGGACCAGGATCAGGACCAGGACCACTTTTCAGGACCAGGACCAGGATCAGGATCAAAGGTCTGAAACCTGGGGCTGATCCTATCAATATGGGGTTGAGTTGGATCCGTTTTTAACTGATTTTAGGATTCAATCCCAAAATGTTTGGATTGGTTTAATCCGGTTTGAATCAAACATTTTTGGATCAGGATCAACTTAATCCGGATCCAGAGCTTTCTACCTAATTTTCGACCGAAATCTCGATCCCATTTTCAATCCTTTGCTAAAGCAACTATGGTTCAACCCGATCCTATTAAAACTAGTTTGATTTCAGTCTTAAGGTGCATCCATAGTCGCCCACAAATCGAGGTTCAGAAAAATGACCAAACAATGGACTTCCCTTAAGTTAGACAGACAATAGTGCCAGCACTATTGTGATCGTTTGCAGAAACAAAAAAATCAAAAATCGCTATTTTGGAAATCTGAATCGAATCGCAGTTTGTTCAGAATGAGGAAAATCGAACTGCATCGAATCGTTTCAAATTTTAGGGGAAGTAAATCAAACTGAATCGAATCGTATATATTTGAGAAATAGAAAAACTGAACTGAATCGAATCGAAAATGAAATAGCTGAATCAATACAACCCTAGTAATGGCAATGGTAGTGGTAACGACCATTCCGCCGGAGAGGGGAAGGAGGGGGGAGGGAGTGGTGTATTAATATTAAGTTGAAATTAGCTATCAATTGCTGTTATCTATTGCTATAGCCAGGAACCTTGTGTTTACATATGTTCCGATGATACTTACTTACTTACGTCAGCTTCTGATAGCAATTCGTTATAAGTACACATTGTAGCATAGTCTGCTGCAAGCAAGCTTCTTTAAGTTGTTCAGGCGTTTCCAAAAATACCATTCGTCTTTGTCTTGTATTTGTTTCAGCTGGCACCGATGATGGATCGGTAAAACTCTTAATCTCTGAGCATTAAATGACTGCTTGCCGGGCGAACATTTATCTTCGAACCCACTAGTCTTAGTCTGTCTTCAGGCGGTGTTCAGAAAACGCTAACGGTCGTGCCATATTCAAAAAGGAATATTTCGAGATGATGTTTGTTCTAAAAGAATGTAGACATGGAAACGGTTTGTCGGAAACATGGTAGTTGTACGATCGCAACTTATCCCCCATATGGAAGGGTAACAGGTACACGTGTAAAACAAAGCAATGGTCCAGAAAAGTGCCTAAAATATGTGCACGTTTTCAGACAAGAATGCTACTGTTTCAGCAAACTATAATGTTCCTTGTAGCTTTGTAAAAAATCATATCTTACTGTATCTGGATTGCGAAGACATGTCGAGAGCCATATATTTAACATTAGTGCTGATCATTGTGACTCGGATGAGCACATTAATTTGCTTTTGATTCAGTTTACACAAGCACAAACACAATTCAAATTTGTTTTCAAGTTTGCGATTCGAGTAAAGCACAAAAGAAAAGGCAACCAAAACAAAAAGAATTCACGGTCAAATTTGATTAGTTATGCTTCTGACAATACGTGAATGCTTGCGCTTGTCATTATGTGAGCTAGCACGAACCGACTCATCCGTGTTAACTCCTTCCGTGTTATCCGTTCACTGGTTTTACGCAAGGAAATACCTAGCAATGGCAATTTCTTTAAGTAATTTGCGATCTTTGGATTATTCAGACAGCAAATTGATTTAGCTCTGAACCAAACAGCCAGACGCGTCAACCACTTGGTTTTGTCGATTTGCCAAAGCATAGATTAGGTCATTTCCAAGAAATCAACA
The DNA here is from genome assembly GCA_030248195.1 of Trissonchulus latispiculum. Taxonomy (NCBI): domain Eukaryota; kingdom Metazoa; phylum Nematoda; class Enoplea; order Enoplida; family Ironidae; genus Trissonchulus; species Trissonchulus latispiculum. The sequence goes on along the minus strand of JASAND010023753.1, from coordinate 102,254 downwards.
CTCTTTAAAACACTCTACTTGTCGTTCTTCCAAACATTTACTGAAGTTGTGAAGATCCAACGATCACAATTAATCAGGGAAACTTGGATTTCAGCTTTTTGAAGAGATCAGAGAGAAGGTCTGCGCTGGCAGACTTTTCTGGAAAGTCAATTTACGTCAGCAGATCTCTCCAACTTTCTATGCACGGAGTACTTAAAATGACTCAAGGATTAGAGAAAATTGAAGTATTGCTGGAAGGATAAAAATGGAGAAATTCCAAACTTTGTCTGTGCTGAAGTATACCAAACTGGAGGTTGACTTTAAAAGATTGCTGCTCCTGTTCATACACCTTGTCCAAAGTGTCAAGTAGAACGTTGGTGGTAAAGGGTCTTCTATCCTTGCCTGGTCTTCTAGCCTCCTCTTCTAAGCCTTCTAGCGGGTCAGCAGGAACGTTGTTAGAAACCGTTAGGTTCGCGTTAGCATCACTGACAACATCTAAGGTCGCTCCTGCTCCGTCCGCTGTTTCATCATTGTCATTTAAGGTTGTTTAAGGCGTGGTTCGGGTTCGTGTATTTTTGGGCACTAAGAGCGCAACTGTCATTGAAATTCATTCAAATTTGCTACAATTACATCATTTCGCCCAGAAAAGATTTTTTGAGTTCTGGAAAAACGTGCACTGTGGCATCCTACACGGACGAACTTATAATCATTCGCATTCACTCACCAAGACCTACAACTTTGCTCTTGAGAGTATTCTTTGATTCCTTACGGTTTAAGAGATAACAGCGAAAAATGATTATCGAGGTGCAAAACTGGTCCTTTTTTGAAAAATCAAATGTTGCAAGATTTCGACAGTTTCAACAGCGCTGGTCTATCGTTCAAGTATTGTACATATTTGTAGTCCTAAAGCACATGTTATGCCCAGCGAAGAGCTCTCTGCGACATAACTTAATTAACTTTACCAAAATCCTTTTTCCTGAAAAAGTCCGTTCATCTTTGAAAATTAGTTTTTTCATGTTAAATTATGCAATAGATTACCCATTGCAAATTTTATGTTCTGTGAACTAGTTTCAAATGGAACTTTAAACGGAGTTACGTTTAAATACATCATCGTAACGTTCTGATGGCAAACTGAGAACTCTATACTCTAGAGAACTCTGTTCACATTTGACGAGCAAAAACCTTGTGAATTTGTGAATTTAGTCATTTGGGCATCAGCCACTACATTCTTGTAAGCACCCTTTTCTAGGTTTCATCAGTGCAAGACAAAAATATAGCTTCGATGTAGGTTTTCATCGTCGCAAGAAGTTGTAGTTTTGTATTAGCGGGTATGACTCCTAAAACAATGCATCTAAAATCAATGTTCGACATCAAATTCTAACAGAAATATTCAGGTGCAAAGTCACAAACTTTGGAGTTTTCTGTAATGATCCAAGGGGTGCAGAGAGAACGGTAGCGAATATAAGGCTGATTAATTGCATAAATTCATGCAATTGAATTATTTTGACCTGTAAGAGATCAAGGTAGATGACATGCTAAAAGGCGAACCGTGATGCAATTGTATTAACCACAATGTTGTACAGATATGTGAAACGCGCCTGTCATTCCATACACACCTTGCCAGATATGTTAACTTAAACTGTTAACTATTTTTAGTATCTGATAAATATATAAAAAGAAATTTCTCCATTCGCAGCAAAAACCAAGTTTAATCTGTTTTAAGTGAAAACAAATATAAATCGTGGTGCTATTAAGGTCGTCAAAGGTTGACCACAGACAAAGGTTGCTTTTGTTATATTCAGGGAGATCCAAAAGGTTAACATTAATTATCAACGATTTTATTTGCTTTATCCAACCGCTTAATATGTGGATTGTTAATTTTGTAGGCAAGCTCTTCTAGCTTTTCGATGATCCATTATCAAATGAGCAGTAAAGCAAAGAAAGTGCTGACAGATCATCCCTTTTTTATGATGTATTGCATAATATTTGGGGGAACAGCTTGTAACGTTCACATTTTGATAAAAATTGCTAAGTAGACTATATGTATTAAAAATATGCTGTTAATAAAAGTGCATGCGATATAACGGCAGAACTATTATTATGTAATTTGATCAAGCTAAAACCTGTGTTGCTAAAACGATGTGTCATAAAAATGAATCATATGAGGAGTTTGTGGTGCATTAGCACCTGGCTCACTCTATTGACAGCTTATTTAAATTATGAATCCTTTTGCTACCTTTTCTCCACTGCTCGGGTCTCCATTTCTTGCTGCTGTAGTGCACCGGCATGCGCATAGATTATGTTCGTACGGAACTATGGTGTACCAACTATCGTTGGTATCGATGGCTCTGATGGAAGGACATAGCTTGATATATTTGGGAAAATTCACTGGCGCTCCGATGAGACGAGCTGGCATAGTATACACAGTAACCAATATTCGTCAACTTTTCTAAGACGTAAGACGTACTGGTGTTTGGCTTCTGATGCAAGGTCCATTCGAGGGCATCTCTGGCTTCAACGGCTTTAATGAATACGGTCAAGTCATTTAAATTGGCGATTATTCTTGGTCGATCGTTGTATTGTTACTGCATAGTAGCAGGAAAGCTCCTCCGTCGCCCGATCTCTCAGCATTAATGCAAACGAGACATTCCATTTGGTCTTGCTCTATTGATGAACAAACACATTTTTTAGATTTTCTTCAATTTCGGCCATACGTATTTCCTACAACCGGAAGTTATAGGTCTTCAGGAATTTCATTTCGTGATGTCTGATGATGTCTGGTTTTGTACTGTGCAATGCCTTGCCTTCCAAGGCATAACATTCTTTCAACTAAGTATGATTTTAAGTTTACGGCTGCTAATAACAGCACAGTGCTAACTTTAACTTTAGTTTAGTTTTTAGATGACACTTGAATGTCAAATGGCTAAATCTACTTTATGGCGTTGTTTGCTGCCGTTTTGCTGCTGTGGGATTCTAGTTACCCACGAACAGATGCCAGATCTTGTGCTGTATTTCCATCCTGACGAAATTGATGGTTGTAAGATAAATAGTTAATGCGAAGGTATTTAGATCTGCGTATAGGTTTGGCTGTATGCTTAGAAAGGAAGGAGGAACAGTAGTTGGCATTCCCAGTCGCGATAAGGCATTGCTGGAATAAAACTAGCGAAAGGAGGGGGATTGTTGCTGCCAATGTTCGAAAATAAAAATAAATGTTCATTGATTTAACTTGAACAGTAGAGGGGTTGCAAACAGAGCTGGATAAAGAAATTAAATCCATCTGAGCTGGTTGATCTATATTTTCCGTTGAACCGGACTAATCGTCGATTTCGTCTACATCGTATGATCGCCTTTACTATCAGCAGGAGCAGTGTTACGCCAACAATAACAAGTATTATGAGCCATAAGCTGTCAGTTTTAATCTAAACAAATTGAAGTTCATGAAGACGTTACATAAGTTTATTTCAGACATGAGCGGTTTGCATAGCTACACTTTGGCAAAGTGTTTTGCAGAACACAGTAATCGAAAATGAGAACTTGCATGGTATTTTAACGAGTTTATAACATTTAAGTAAGATCTCTTAGGGTTGTTGAGTAATTTCGTCAAAGTTGAAGTCTGCATGTGTTAAACATGGGAAACCGAAAGTATCGATTAAATTCTGCTCGAAAAATCTCGAAACTGGTGTAAGATACATACAAGATACTAACCAAACAAATACCATTTTTCATGACAAAAATTCCGATGCCTTTGACTTAAAACGGATGCCATACAAGAATATATTTGCTCAGTTATGTTTTCTTTGTCATGTTACGACATTACATTTGGCGGATAATGTTGCCATATTGTAAGGTGACCATAAATATTCGACAATAATGACGGCACTTAGCGCAAATACAGTTCACTGGATAATACCAAGAAGACATACACAGGAATATATAAGAGCGTGACAAGTGTAACACACTCTGTTATCAGCATCCAGGTACATGCTCTGCTCGTTGACGGCTGACCGCCCACTAATGTGAGTAGTGCACAAAAGAGAAAGCTAGGACCTTCCGGTTCCGGTACCCTCCCTAGACTACCGGTATCTTTCTAATAGCTGCTGATAAGAATTTGTTTACAACTTATGAGCTGGTTGCTGATAAGAGCTGGTAACTAGCTGCTTGTTGTCGGATAAAAACACGTAACACCGAGTTAAAAATGTTAAAAATGCACTTCTACGCAGTACTTACCTCCAACTTGATTACTTTGTAAACATGCGTCGAAATGTATCTATGAAGTTAACAGCTCTTATCGTTAACTTTCAATAAGTTGAATTTTGGCTAATTATAAGGTCAAAATGTTAGAACATAGAAGTTAGAAATTTGGCATTTAAAAATATTATGGAATAGTTAGCTCAGAATAAAAATGACAATTTTCCAAATCCGCAACTATTCTGAAGTTGATAAGTTCCTGATTTAGATGCTTTTCAAAAGCGGCAAAACGGCTACAGTCTGGGTTCCAAAATAACTTGTTTACATAAATGCAATCACAAGCAAGGGATGTTTTCAAAAGCTTTTCATTCTTCATAGTTTAATTTATTTTCTAATTCTTTGCTTCGTCACACATTATACGTGACAAGAAAGATTTTAGTTAATCGGTTGGTCCACGTAGTTAACACTTAGCGTGATTTTTCATAAACTTGTTTCTCCTTCATAAATTTCCAGGTGTTGACGCTTTTTGGTACTGGGAACTGTTTTCAGTACTCAAATTAACACACAATCTTGGGAACAATTTGAGTTTCCATTTTTAAATTAATTCCAACAAACTTAAGAGAGAATTCTTTGATATACTGCCCTTTTGCATTTTTGCTGGTTTCAAGGAACAACAAAAATTACCATCAAAAACAACTTTGATCTGAGCGATAAGTACATTTTACTAAGATTTTCTAAAAACATTGTGTTGTAAAGCTTTCGACTAGTTACAACATTTTTTATACAAGCTTTCAGAAATTAAATGTTTACAATGGCAGTTAGATGGCGTTCAAATTTTCTAAGATTGAGTTTCCTGAACATAAGTTCTATAATTTCAGCTACTGAAGGATTGTGCAGAATAATAAAAATATTAGATGAGAATAATAAAAATATTAACTATGCAGTTGCTTTTTCTTAAACTATACTCATAGCATCACGCATCTAAAGCATGTCTAAGCATAATCTATTCAAGGTGTTGGTTCCCTACTTATTTTTCATTTTGATGCTCGAATCACTTACCAAAGTAGCTGAAACTTTAAAAATAAATTATTTTCGTGGTGCACTACGTTTTGGACATTTCAAGATTTGAAGGCATTTCTGATCAATTAGCACAAAAATGATCTATTGTTAAATTAAATTTTAGCTTTTTCAGGGGTGATCAAGTGAGCTAAACCTTTTGTCACAGAGATTGCTAAAAATTGTTTCTGGGTGTCTTCAGGAACGTTGCATCCGAATCTGAAACCCGTTCTTCACTTCAACCTAGTTAGCTCCTTAAAAATTTTTAGAAACACTCTTTGACCAGTCAACGACAAAAGATTTTTAGTTTCCTAAAAAGCTTAGAAATTTCATCAAATTGAGTTCAAAACCACAGATACCAAATTAACATACGTACGCGGAATTGTCACCACATTATCTAACATTGCGACAATTTGTGAATATACGCGATTGCGTTAAGCATTATAATGCGGTGGTAGGCTAATGCAAGATTATCTGTAGAGTAACGTAAAGGACTTGGTTTCCTATTTTAAGCTGAGTACCTCTTCAGGAAATACGTAGGTAGTATTAATCTACTTGCTGGAATACTCTGTAAAATGTATTACAAAGGTCCAGGTAGTAGAACAGTGACCAATGAAGTACGAAGGTTTACATGTTTAGTCATTCGAAACAGCTAAACACCGATCTGCATCTGCTTTTCGATTTGTGAACAGAAAATCTGCAATATGGCGTGCAGCCGCGTGCTCAGAAGTAGAAGAAATTTTAGGGCAGCACATCAGCTAGATTATTGTACTAAACTAAGTAAAACGGTGAGTCTAAAAAAAGTGAGACACTCAGTTCTTCCCAGTGCTGTAAGCCTGTGAGCATAGCAGTGGGAAGGAATGAGGTAGCAGACCATCCCAGACTGACCAAAAAGGGTAAATCCCCTCTCGTCTAAAAGGATAAAAAGAATAGTCCTTTCAGCGATTTGTACAAAAAATGTTTTGACAGAGTTAGCAATCTTTTAAAAAAATTTAAAAATCACCAAAACTCTTCATGCAGAGCATCTCGAAAGGCTTGCAGCATCATGTAGGAAGGGTTGAAAGTCTCACTCTTCCAATCGGTAAAGCACTTGCCTGATCTAATTGGCCTCAAAATCTTACCATGGAGATTGGGAGAGCGAACTCATCTTCGTTTATTTTGCATTAGAATCAGAAAACGCTCCAAAGCGTAACCAGGAATTTTTTAAGCAAAGTAAACAGCAACACATTAACAGCTTAAACTAACTAAAAGTTTTTTTAAAGTTCGTGCTTTTATGGCCCAAGTTAAATAGCCTGATAAGAAAAAATGTCCTTGTAAGAAATTGTAAACTTTTAACAGATTTAAAGGTACTATCGAACTTGTGTGAAAATATTTAAGCAGTTCAGAGCTTTTTATATAGAAAAGCACAATCAGCAATTACTTCTATCATTGCTGTTTGAAGAATAATTTGTACAAACCTGAAACTTGGCAGGAATTTTATTTGAAATACAGCAAGAACTTCTTTCAATGAATTGAGTGGTAGGATTAGGGTAGGGTCACCTTAACGTAGTCACCGCTTCGAATAGCATTTCCACTTAGGTAATTATTTTTTTAAATTACTATTAGGTTTCGATAGCATATTTGATCAGAACTGTTGTTGTTCTTGTCGTTATTGCTTAATAATGTTAAGCGATAGCAAACGCTGGTTTTCGAAAACATAGTCAGGTAAAGGTCAACTGGATCAGAGCTAGAAAATAAAACTAATTATTCGAAAATATCATTGTTATTATGTTGTAGCTTATTGTTGTCTATTCCTCTTTCAGCTTCTCAAAAACAAATAGACGATAACAAGGTAGGCATATAAACTAATTTTCTAACCAAAAAAACAATTTTCGGGGTTTCACCAAATTCACTTTTGATAACCACTCACTGGGAAGTCTTACAGTTTGATAATTTGACTTGGTATCCACTTGCTCTGAATTCTTTGTTATTGACTTGCACTCCGCTAATGTAATTTTATTTCAATTGTTGTGACACAACTGGGACTATTTTAGTTTTTCCAGACCACTGATAAGCTGTTGGGAGCCACTGGTAAGCTGTGTGCTAATGATACACTTCCTCGGGATAACCTTGCAAAAGGTTGCAAAAGGTTGCAAAAATAGTTGCTTTTAAGAATTCGTTAGAAAAACAACAATTTTCAATTATAATTCCCTTCAAAGTTTTCGTTTTCTTCCAAAAGATTCCTATGTATATAATGTATATCTTACGTAAGTAATTCGGGTGCGTCGACTTTAAATCGGCAATGGAAATTTTTCTAGCTTCTGCGTATTTCGAGATGTGGCCAAAGTTACACTGTTGTAGTCCGCCAAAGTGTTCAAACTGCCACAAACACCTAATATCTGTGTTTTTGAATTCGTTAGTCAAGTTAAGCTGGTGGATTACTGAGGATACCTATTAAGAGGATAGGAGTAATAGCTGCCGTTGTAATTGCAAACCTCAAATGATTCCGATTACAGTGCTCTATTATTACACTCAGCTTAATTGATGAACATTTGCTATTTGTTTGCAAATTAAATTTATAAATCGGTACACAGCTATTACTAGTAATTCACACAATCAGTATAATCTTCAACATCTTATTAATTTATTATCGTAATATTAACGTTTAGAAACAAGTTTTTATCAAGTTAATAGTTACCTTAATATTAGATAAACAGCCCTTGCACTTTGATTTTGACTGTATTACTTTCAGAAGCATTATTAAATTTTCCCTTAATTTTATGAGCACTCGTGGCTTCTCATCATATATTTTCTTAAGACTAAAGTTACAGTCCTGGCGTTTTGCAGGAAATATTTTGATTTCGTCTGGTTTACTGTCCAAGACTTTGTACAGGTTATCCATTAAGGAAACATGACTTGGGGTGAGAATGCAACAATTGGTGTGTTATAACGCCACAGGAAAAACCTACGAAGAAGGCATGGCTTTCAGGATTGGACTAATTAAATAATTACCTGTTCTAGCTATTACAAATGAAAAACAATTTGTCGAAAAACAACTACATATTTATCTATGGTTATTTGAATAGTTTAATATTGTCTTCTAGGTTCTGCTGACCCCTCGTCCGGCGCACATCCTGGTTTGGATGATGGCACTGTGGTTGTGAACACCGCTGATCAGTTGCTGGTTCCGGCAACACGGCTGCTGCCATGGAAACTGACGGTATATCTTTTTAATTTCTTAAATTTTTATTTTAAGTTTTTAAAACAAGTTTTCAGTACAAATTGTTCTAATGTAATAATGTTATTGACATTTGTTACACAAATTTCAGATAAAAAGCAACTTGAATTTTCGCCTTTTTAAAAGTTGACTCCTTTTCTAATGTATAATTAATAATATTTATAACCTTGTGTGTCAGCATCTACTACATTGCGGTTTAATAATTCTACATCTAAATTTCAATTCTCAAAAAGACTAATTTCTTAAGCAAGTTACTTTAATTCGCACGAAGTTTAAAACTGGACTCCCCCATTTCTGAGACATTAAATCAAATAATTTTGTTTTGCTTTTGAGCATCTACTGCATATGTGGAACTCCTTCTTCCTGCTGCGCCTCGGCTCAGCAGGTCTACTATGATCGGTTTTGATATATCATTTGCACTTACTTGCACGCTTACTGCATGAATGTGTATATTAAAGTGATTACCATAGGAACTGTCCAAAATGATGGCAAAGGCGCAGCAATAGCTTTACTCGCCAAGTTGACAATGTCCAAGGCCGAGTTTTGACTGTAAGATAGATAGACTAATCAGCTTATCTATAGCATAAATGATATATTAAACTATTTTTCAAATATGATTATACATGAGGTTCTTAGCATAGTTTTTACATAAGATCTTTTGTTTGACTTTTTATAAGCGTCATATACCAAATGATTTTGAATATTTTCATCCATCCAAACAATTCTAACTAGAGGCCTATTTGACTAAAGACCTACTTAACGAGGAGTGTGCTCAACTTGAGGTTTACTCTATCCTCGAAAAAACTGGGCCGAGTGTAATCAATGCAACGGCGGCAATTTTAGAATTTCGGAATGCAATAATCCTCTTCTTTCGAGAACCAGTCGAAATCAGACTAGAGGCCTTCACTACGGCCCGCAGACCGGGCAAACAACGAACGTTCACGAGCCTGGCCGGGCCGCGGGCCGACAGTCAGTCCCACCATCCGTTTTTGATTGATTTAGCTACAAAACAATAACTAATATTTTAGCTTAAAAGGTTTTGTGTTTCTGTTTTGATATATTTAGTTCACATTAGCCCTGGTTTTCCGTAGTTAAGTTCAGCATTTTAATTTCATGAATAATATGTATTTGTCGTCTGTCACATCATTAATGTCAAATCCTCTATTCATCTAAATCAGTTTAGTGTTTACAACATTAGAATATGAAACTTTGAATTAGGGTAACATACGGTATTAGGAACAGTGGAAGTATTATCCATTTGAGTTTAATGTGATCGCAATGTTTTTTAAAATCCTTACATTTTCTTAGAAAACGCAGTTTAAAGAATCATAGCTTTGAATCTCTGAAGCAGAAACTTTTGATTGCAGACTTCAAATCTATGTCCCCAGGTTTACCTAGGAACGACTTTACGTCCATAGTGAAGACAAAAGGTTTTTGCCGTCTATGACGCGTTGAGTTCTGATAAGTCGTTTTTCAACTAAACAATGTTAGTACTACTACTCTTTTCCTGCTGATGGTATTCTAGCAAACCAGCTTAGCAACCTGTTAAACGAGTTGGGAAAGGACTTTGACATTGAGGTTTTTGACATTTCTGATAAAAACAGTCCCGCTTTTAGCCATATCTCAACATCCATAAATACCAGTTTTGAAACTTCGTTTCAAAGAAACTCAGAATACAAGTAATTGAAATTGCACCAATCGGAGTGATAAAGGCGAGTTCAGAAGCGCTTGTAAACGTTCTTGCCAACAGTGACAGCGTCCCTAACGGACAAAAGCGTGCTATAGTGAAACGTAAGACTAAACTGAAAGAACTGTTACCAAGAGACGTCGATTAAAAAGAAGCGCAAAGTTATCCAGAAAGGCGGAGGTCCATTATTATCAACCGTTTTACCTATTGCGCTTGCGTTATTTGATACGATAACGTCCAGGCAAGAGCAGACGAATGTACATATTACCGGTAGAGCTAATCGACAACCTGAAACAAACGACTACGACTGCTGCCGGGCGAGAGCTAGTATCAACAGACACTCAAATCAAAGAGACCTGAAATGATATAGACAGTGACATTGCATATGGGGGATTTGTAAAATTGCTGCATTTGTTTCGAAACAAAGTCATTGTTTTCAGAAGTACCTAATTAATATACACATAACAGGATAAGTGTAATAGAAATCCTTGGTTGCCTACTCTTTTGTTTTATTTTAGGCTAAATGGTGCATTCCCTCGTCTGCTTCACCATTGAACTTGATTTTTTCATTTTCTTTTCCTTAATCATGTACAAATGTTCAGTCTGTCGGTGACAAAATTAAAAGAGTTGAAGGTGCATGTTAATCAGAACCATCCGAAATTTGGCGATGACCTTATTTTGGATAAAAATCAAAGAAGCGAAAAAGGGTAAATCAACAAACCTACCTTTAGTTAAAAGTAGCAAATCCAACGCAAATATGTACTAAATGCAGCAAATTGTTACTTCCGGAAAAGTACTTGAGAGTTTGACGGGCGAACTGCTACTGCTGCTGCTGCAGCAAAGTAATTCTTGTGTCGTCGTAATGTCGGTAATGTCGTCGTAATAGGTTTGTGGATCGGGCCTCGCTGGTTACCACAGTGTTGAATACTGAAGTTGTAGAGATAGTTATCGTACGAATAGTATCAACCGAAAGGGTTGTGATGTTTTTGGAAGCAGTCACCTTAGAAGCAGATGTGTTTAAAATGTATGGAGAGCTGGTTGAAGTCGAAGTTGAACTATAATTACAAACCTTGCCTGTGAATCTCTTGGTCGGACGATTGTTGTAAATTATAGCAAGCGTTTGCATCCTGGTCACATGATTTATCGAAATTCATTTGCCGAATACAGGTTAGAAAGGATAAATTGTGGGCAGTAGTTAATAGGCAGTTATCAAAACAGTCAATCGTGATATAATTTGCATAGTTCGGTGGAAATGCGCTTTTCGAAGAAGGGAACCACATATTTTTTCTTGAACAATCAATTAACTTGATTGGGTAAAAACATTCACATTTTCACTAAAAGCATATATTATAATTACATGTTATTAGTAAGATAATCAAATCCAAATCTGCCAGTAGTAATTAAGTTTTAGCCTGTAACGGGGATTGAGAAACACAAAGTTGCTGCTGTGAGGAAGAGATGGGGTTGTCACTAGTAATTTTTAAAACCAAATAACAATAAGACATAGAAATTATAATCCACAGACCCATGAAGACAAAATATGTATACCAAAAATAGGGATTTGAAATTTTATTATTTCACTTGCATCACTACTGTCACTGTTTATTTAATTTAATCAGATAACAAAGCAAACAACAAATTATCAGTTTGCTCGCGTACAAAAAATGCTAGGTTTCAAAACCGCCGGATGATAGCAAGACCAAAATACGTGGGTGCCAGGCTGTGTGTTGCAATTTGACTTATAAATAAATATTAAAAACTCTTTGATCAGACATAAATATAAGTCTGAAAAATAAACTGACACACAAAGTTATCACTTATCAAAAACCATTCAGCGTTAGAACTTTGCGACTACTAAGAATCCGGAAGCAAACAAATTTGCTGATCAAAAGCACTTTGTACCGTCCTAAAAAGTTATGGTACATGAATTTTGGAAAAGCTTATGACCATTCACTGAAAATTGACAAAAATACTTAATGATTTGAGAATTTTAAATGGAATTAATGTATCAATAAATTTTCTGAATTTCGATATTATAATTAATGAAAACTATTTTTTGACTAATGAAATTCCATGGAAACTTAAAATTTTATTCCAAGTGCTCCCATATTTTACAGCAAAAGAGGTAGTGAGAGGTATATTTTAGTGACAGGTACCACTTCGCAAGTTAAAGTTTAACAAACAAAACTTAAACCTAAACAACTTGAATATCATCTGCCATCCACCTACAACCAGGGTTTTTTGGTTTTCGGATTTGCGTCAACCTTGCGTCCTGCTAATGCGTCGGTCAAAAGATTTTGATCCCCATTGTTGGCTGACATTCAAAAACCTGTCACCTAATTTTCGCGTTTTGGAATCTACAACGAAAAATCAGGAACCTAGCTCAAAGAAATTAACGTAGTTTCCGTGTTTTGGAAACTACAATAAAAATCCTGAATTCGCTGATATTTCCAGAAAGAGCCAATTGTTCAGGAATTCGCTGCCAAGTTTTGGAATGTAGTAGGGTCGTACTGGAATCATCTCCAATGAGTAAAACGAAAAATACATTCGGAATTTGGACGACGAGTAAAAGGACAAAATGAATCCTAGCCATAATGATTTCAGGGATAAATGGTGAGAGGGCATTCTGCAAACTGGAGTATAGTGAAAGAGATGTCTAGAAACTAGAGGAATATTCTTAAAAACGATGATGTGTAAATAATTGTTTGCAAACGGAACTAGGAAATTATGGCTAAGCTAACGAAAGTGGCAGTAGTCTGGTCTTAATCAAAATCGTCAAATTCGATAGTATGTCACTTGTCGTAACCATATCTGCTGTTCTGTAGGCCTCATTTTAGTTTTAGCCACTATGTAATATAATTAAAAGTATTCATTGCAAAAAATAAAAGGCTGAGTTTTTGTTAAATTGAAAAGCCAAACTCTGGAGAATCGAACCAACAGTTCATTGCTAGTTGTTTTAAAACCAGGCTCTGATTGCAATATAGCTGCGTTTCAAGTCATCAGGCAATGGTCATTATGTCATAATAGATCCTCCTAGTGTTCCTTCACTACGCCATCAAGTTTTAGTCGAAAACCCGAAGGTAGCCAGCTCCAATATCCTGTTACAAGTGAGCAACCAAAGACGCAACACAATTGACAGTGCTCCTCATGTTTACTCAACAGCCATTCACTCATGGACAATGGCGGTACTTGGCCCGATACATGAGTAGGCCAGAATCCGATCGCGCAGTGCGCAGCAAAATTTTTGACCCTCGTGCAGTGCGTAGCGTTGCGCAGAAGCTTAGAAAAACTTTACACCCGCGCAGCGCCATGGGCTGTGGTTGAGCATCGAGACAAGGTTAGCCTCTAAGCAGCTCAAGCCTAGAACACTGAACTTAAAATTTTAGGTTATTCTAACGTTGACTACTCCACAGCAATCCCAAAGAACTGGACCTATTTCATATTGCTGAGTTAGTTTTGCCGTACGAAACACCCATCTTTGTAACCGTCTTCGGTTTTTGTTTTCTAATTTGCGACAGTGCTGTAGGAAGTCTGCGAAGAGCATCTACTAAAAGCCCACCTTGTGCTCCTCAGGTGCTCTTGCCTTAAAACATCGTAACCAACTATAGAAAACTCTAGAAGTTTTGCAAAATATTCTCTGTTTGCGAGTGATAAAACAATTAACGCGTTCAATGTTTGTAGATCACGGATTTAGCTTAGAGCCTACAACAGCAATTACAGCGAAGGCAACTGTACATCATTGGAAGGACAGGCCAGTGCAGACCAGTTCATGTATTCACCATTCTCTGAGGATGCTTCAATATCATCGCCTAATCCTCACTCTTCAACTAACTTGGGTACAGTAGAATAGTCACTTTTAAGAGTCTCTCCACTTGATTGGCAAATACAGCCTTTCGATTTATTCGTTTTGTTATTATTGATTAGTTTAAACTAATAAACCGGTGTTCTCGAGTAGTTAAACCAAATAAAAATTATTACTTCTTATTACTCAGGGCCTTACGAAAAAATAGGGTGTACTTATCTTCTCTATGTAAAATTACTTTTCATTGCAGATCCATTCCTTTTCTAGTTAAACTATATATATCGTTTTTGTTAGGTCTAAATTAGAATACGGCAGTGAAATATGGAATCAGTATTTGAATAAGGATATTTACATGCTTGAACTGGTTCAAAAGCTATTCACTAGGCGTCTGCCTGGGTTAAGGAATCTAAAAGTTATGAGCAGCGACTAACGCATTTAAAGTTACCAACGCTTGAAACTAGACGAATACATAATTATTTGATTTTAGTATACAAAATATTTAATAATTTAGTGGATCTAAGATTTGATGAATTTTTCGGTTTATGCAATGTACCAGGAACCAGGGTCACCCTCTCAAACTACAAACTACGTACGCTCGATTAGACAAAAGAAAAAACTTTTTTAATTCGAGAGTTAAATTTTGGATCTGCTTGTCTTCGGAAATTGTTTTGAGTCCATCAAACAGTTTCAAAAGAAATGTAGCCTTAATTGAATTCTCTGTCGAATCAGGTGGTCGGGTATCAGTAGTCGACAATCGGCCCAACTCGACCATCGTTGGTCAACCTTATTAGTTGTCTCTTCTATTGATGGAGAAATGTTACCTTGACTTTTGTTTTACACGTTTACATGTTTACGTGAGTTAATTGTATGTATTAATGGTATTCTGTTGACTGGCATTAAATTACTACTACTACTACTACTACTACTACTACTACTACTACTAATTACGTTTAAGTTATGTTTATCAACTAAAAAAATCAAATGGTGCATATTTAGGTTTATGTCTTCAAACTGCTTATCGACTAGAACACAGAATGCCATATGCACCGTTCGACATACGGAATGACCGAGACGATCAAATAAAAAGCTTTGCCGTTATCTCTGATTGTACAAAGACGCTTTGCGATGAACCTAGTTGTTTTAGTTAACAGCACTTCAACTTTGTCAGGAATGGGTTCAAAATTTTTTAAAATAGTCTATTTGTTCAAGGCTATTTTTATTCTACGACCACGATCTCTTACATCGGAAACACTTGAGTGATCCATCCAATTTCGATAATTGTCATAGCTAAATGCTTTAAATTTTAAAGTGAGATTAGGGGTTTCTTCAGTGGGAAAAGTTGAGTCAGTTACTTTGATGACATAATCAGCTGTCAAGCCTTATTCGAGAATGTAATTCCACAACAAATCACAATATCTGACACGACTATTCCAGTGGTACTTCTAATTTTCCTTAATTTCCTCAGAAATTTAATTTTTCAGCCAAAACCAGAAGTTTTTCTGTTTTCCTTTTAGCCCATACATAACATAACATGTTTTCTTGCCTGCATTGTCGAAAGATACAATGCTGTTGTTGGTGGTCTTTATTATTGGACATGGAAAAACGATACTGGTTTTCTCAGTATTTGCAAAGCGCTCCAGCGCAACAACAACAATTATAACAGTCAAGAACACTCCGCCAGTTAGACTACATTAAATTTGATATCCTGCGGACCACAGAAACAGCTATTTCAGCCGGAGGTACACCCGTCTATTGTCAAACAAATATTCCTTGAATCTTTATAATTCAGCTCTGGTTATATAAAACTCAAATTTACAGAGTTTTTAACAGGTTCAGTATGCATCTGAATAAAAAATGCTTTTCTATGTTCATTAGCTTTTCGGCTATGTGGAATTCGCCTGAAAACGGCAAGCAAAGCATCTGGGGCCGGCCTTTTCAACCCAAGCTTACCCCGGTCAGGCCCCATTTGGAGTTAATCCCATAATTTCAAAGTTGAGTTACCCCCTGGTTTTATAATCAAACATTTGGGGTTGGGTTAAGCTAACCCAAATTTAAACGAGGTTAAGCCGTTTCCAATCTCAGCCAGCTAGTAGAAGCAAAACGGGTTAACCCGTTTTCGGGCATTTCATGCCTGAAGCAAGCAAAATGAAGTTTATAGTTGTAGGTGTAGGCTGCTTGTAGTGGCTGAGTCTATTTTCGAAGTGCTCACGCTTTTCTGGGTTAAGCACACAACCCTCCTAGGAGTCGGGGGTTATGTTTTAGCCTGCTTAAGACCGTTTAGCCCTAATTTCTAAACCCGGGTTTCATTGTAACACCGGGGTTAGCACTAACTCTGAAAAATACTATTAACTACGTTTCAAAACCCAGGCTAAACAAGGAATTGATAGGACGGCGTTTGGGCCAATTTTTAACAGGTCAGGTTCTCTGAAACTTAAGTAAAACTGTTGTTGCTTCAAGCGTATAAACTCTTGAACCGATACCTAGAAGTCGGGTACGTCTATGAAAACCTCAACCCTGAAACTACTGGGATTAACGTCCAGTCTGGGTATCATTTTGGACTATTCTGAGGTGTACAAGCGTTCTACCGATTTTCCCATATCAAGACTGCCGCGGTATCACCCAACCCCTGTTGTTTTTGAAAGAGTCAACGACTCAGCGAAATTGCTGATTGATGCAAACAGCTTGGTGAGCCATCAATTTGGACAGCTTATGTTCTTTATGATCAATGCGGTTTTTTCTCTAAAGACATCCATTTTGCCTGGCCACTGAACATTTCAACGATGTGTCGAAATTTTGTTTTTGGGCTTCTCAGAAAGTCCAATAACACAAAATTCTGGAAGATCTATAAATGTGGCTTCTACGAAGAGGCAGTTACTCGTTTTGCCGAATATACCAACGAGTTTTTTATAAATACTAGTGATAGTTGTATTCTGGATTCTTCCCAGCATTAGTGACATTTATATTTATTGTACTCTATAATTTTTTACTTGTTGTCAGATCAAACATATTATTAAAATAAATCGTACTGCGTTATTTATTAATAGAGGTGTCTTAGAATATTTATTATAACCGATATCAATACAGCCTTTTCCGTTTTGCTGTGGTGTGTGAATGATTCGGTCTACCAGCACCAAACGTACTTTTCGGAACATTGAGTCTTAATAAATATTCTTTAAATTCCTCACCACAAATAGGATCCCCTTGCTTACTTATATCAGGAGAACTAGTAAAATACTTAATTAAGTCAACTAAATTTGATAATTCTTGATCATTTCCAGCTTCATCTTTAATAATAGCATTGCCGAAATCAAAAGAAAGTGACTTTTCCAGAAATCGAGTGCAGCATTAGCTTAGCTCTTGATTTATTCTGGTTAGAGATACAATCCAATACCCAATTTAAATGTTCGGATCTTTTTTGCAAAAGTAAAGAAAGCTTTTGCTTCAAATGTTCGTTGGATAAAACTTTATTATTCAAAATTTTCAAAACAGACTTTGAAAATTTATAGTCAGTCATTTCAGGCATTTGAGTACTGACTCGTGCACTAAATAGTATTTGTTCAGCTTAGACATGACTTTTCTACTGATTGAAGGCAGAAATCACAAATAAGCTACACATTTTTCCAATGTTTCCATTGTAAGGACGTTTTCGTGAAAATTCCTTATTTGAGAATCTTTTAATGATGGTCTTTACCTTTCTAAGATTAGCTTTCTCACTATTGGGTAGGGGAACGTTACCTTTAAGTAGATTGTAGGCAACTTCGGTTGGCAGTTCACCTGATTTTGTATTCATTTTAGAAAGCCTACTTTTTGTAAGATTTCCTTGCTGATTTCCATTTTGACTTTTGTTTTAAGTAAGACGCACGTTGCGTCTTCTGTGGGCTTTCTTTTGTGACCGTGTCTCCTTCCCAGGAGTATTTTCCGGGGGTACAGTTAAATTATGTCATGGCCTTTGAAAACGAAGATTACTTTGTTGTTTAAGATATTATTGTAATCTATTCAATCGATAGACGTAGAAACGATAAAAATCAACTAAATGGCTTGAAAGAATGATTTGAATGGATCAAAGAACTAACATAAAAACCTCCCCAATTAAACCCTAACGTATCTCAGTATACTCTTGATATACTGAAAACGAGAACTAACAGCTCACTTACCAACCTTGCTAGCATGTTAGGTACGACCGCCACCTCAAAGGTAAAGGTAAAGTGACCCCTGGAGAGCACTCCAACCTACTGCAGGTTATAGGGTGCCGGTGCTTATCTCCGGATTCACAGCCCGAAGCCAGGAGCGACAAATCTAATGTTGACTACATCTGTGAAAGGGGGGGCAGCCCTTCATCAGGCATTACGCCAGAACACAGACTCCTTTTACCTTCCCACCGCAGTGGTACCCATTTGCCGACCAGTTAAGGATAGACAGCTAGGCTGGCTGGAGCCCACGGCGAACCGATATGTGCTTAGTCCCTTGTCAAGGGGATTTGTAAAAGCTTTGTGGCAGCTGGGGTCGAACCTAGGACCGTAAGATCTTTAGTCCAACACCTTACCACTCGGCCATCGGGGCACAACCGCCACCTTGATTGGTAGGATATCAAAATCCAGATTCCTACAATATCTTTGACTAGGTGCTTGGCAGTGCAACATATTCATAAACAGAAAAAACTTTTGATACACCTGATTAACAGAATGTGCAAAGCTTGTGTGATAATTGTGAACAAGTATGGAAGTGTCAATTTACCATAAAACTAAAGTTGAGTTTTCTTTTGCTAGTAAGCTATCAGCGAAATCGTAAGTGTTGCAATGTTGTCAAATAAAACACTGATAAGCTTATTTGTTCTGACAAAAGTTTACGGTGACGAGTTATTACGTCATTTTTTGCCAATCATGCTCATCTACTTCTGACGGTTTACTAGGTAACCATATAGTAAAATATTTGGTGTACCAGTATTAAGTGCTAATTAAAAAGTTTCACTGTATTCATGAACGCGCAGACACATATATAACATCTGTAACTCAATTTGAATATCCTCTCATTTTCCATGTGTAATATGAATAAAGCTTTGTCATAACTGCGTTTATGTTTGTTATGTACCTAAAATTAGCATTAGCTATAAGTAGCTATAAGCTATAGCAGACATATTAGCTACAATTACCAAATGATTCAACAGATGTCTGCAAAAACATAGAAATGCACTCCTTCTATGATTTTATCTTAATTTTAAACCAAAATTAGTGTTAACTAGGTAACATACACTTAATGCTTTGCAAATGCAAATGCTTTGAACACATTTAACATTGTTTCGGTTTTCCACAATGACGTTATTAAGTGGTGCTTTTATAGTAACCCAGAATTTGAAGTATCTCCGGTTACATTTACAGAGTCGTCTGAAAGCAAGAATCAATTTGGTGGTGCCGGATCTTCAAACAAAAATACTCAGACCGCAGACGCAGGAGATTCACAAAGTAAAATATCACAGATGATTACTCTTTCAGTAAACGTAGCCCTCTAAATTTGTTTGACGTTTGTATTTCTGGAAATGGTTGCCCTTAAAGGAGCAGTTGGGATAAACAATTTTTAGCTTAAAACTGCTTTGCAGTTACACTTTTGCAAACGTAAATCAAATTGCTAGTTGTCGGAGAAACAGCAAGTTATCAGGTTTGTAGATTATCTGCTGAAGCTAAGGAAGACTACCTTATGTCAAATTCATAGCTTATTCAAAACCTTTTATTGTAGACTTAAGATCTACGTCCCCGAGTTCACCTAAGACAAACTTTTCGTCCATATTGAAGGCAAAAGATTTTACCGTTTTGACCAACTCATCTGAAAATGTTCCTTAAAAGGGTAGATGGGATTAATGATTTTTCGACAAAACAATGTTAGTACTACTACTGTTTCCCTTCTGAAGGCATTCTGATATGAGGATGGCTTCCTAAATCCGAGAAATGAATGAGAAATAATAGTTCTAAGTTGAGGCCTCCAAATGGAACTACCACCTACTGATTTTGAGGAGAATCCTCACGTGATCTGTTGTAACCGCTATTCACATTACTTTTGGTTAATTACCACAAGCTCCAGAAGAAGCCATAGTGGCATTCTGAATCCGGCATTCAGATATCCGATGTCGGCGACAGAAAGGTTTAAATTACGCTGTTTTCAAAACTAGTAGCCACGTAGTCACGTAGATAACTCAGTGAAGCTGAAATTAACCTCATTAATCTCCATATTTTAATGCTTGTGACAGTGAATCTGTACCGAAATCATATTCCTGAAATAATAACGAAAGCAAGATTAAAAATAAAACATGCGGTTAGAACTTTATAGTATTGGTTAATTTTGGGCAGTTGAATAAACTTTCTGATGATTGCATTAAGAGAATAACATTTTCGTTATTAGGGCTGCAATACAAATTAAACCTACTCTAATAATTTTAGAATACCTCTTATTAATAAAATTTTAATTTTAATAATTCAAACTTACAGTCTATTTTAGATGTAAACTAATAGATTTTAATAGAGCCACACATTGAATTTTTAACACCGTCGCAGATCCACACATGACTAGCACACAGATAGATCAAATCATGATGTGATGAACGTGACGCTTTTAAAATTTTTCCGGCTATGGATCAGAAAAGCCGGCTATTATACTTGTTATGCTTGAAGCCATGAAGTTGTGCTCTCTTGCAGAATATATTATTAACAGGAACATCGAATTGCTGCATACGTCGTAATGTATTCGCGAAACTACTAGTTCATGCGCAGTTACGATGAAAGGTGGCTTATATCCAGTTACTAAAGTTTGAGCATCTGTTGGGCTTGTACAGCACTAGCAATGACTATTAATTGAGGTTATTAGACCTGTATGACTTTGCATAAACAGTGGATGGATTCTTAAAGCAAGACATAAGCACTACATACATACGCATACACGTAAGGTTCTTATACTCGGGAAAGTGGGGACGCTACTTTGAACTAAAATGCTGGGTTTATTTGGTGAGCCTATGGATGGCCAGGGAGGAATGTCCTTGCAATGGGACCACTCAAACAAAACGCAACAAAAGCCACGAAACGAATACTAGAAACTATAATCCTATAATCAGTTCTTCTGATTATTTATATTATTATTGTTATTATCAGTTCTTAGAATAGAAATAATCAGTTCTTCTGATAAAAACCTTTACTGCGTAGCCTGCACACAACTTTTCAAAGTTGTAATCTATAGAAATTTGACTTTTCAATTAGGCCTTACAGTTTTCAAAATATTTTACGGAAGTCTCTGTTCCCCAGTTTCAGCTCTACAAAGCTTCTTCCCAGTCTTCAAAATCTATCAAACGTGTGGTCATGTTTCATCATCCCGTACAAACGAGCAGAACACTCTACCTTTAACATAACTTTCTGCAATTACCGGCAATAGAGCAATCCTTACATTCCTGGCAGCTACTTTGAATCCAAGCCCCAACTAATACATGCATCGCCAGCAAGAATGACTGAATGCAGTTCTGTGCAGTGGAACTGTTCCAAACATTAACTGCAGCTGGGACTACTACCAAAACATTAACTACCAAACATTAACTACTAAACATAGCGACAGCGGCAACATCACAAATTAACTGAGACTTTTAATCATCATCCCTGGCTAAAAATCCTCTTTGTAATTTGAACTATCGAAATAGCGACCACGTCTCATTTGCAAAAATGTAGGACTATTACTTACAAAACTGGTATTATTTTAGATTGGGGAAAATCACTAAATTCTGTGGACTCGTAATTTCTAGTTGCCAGAAGAAAATGACGGAAATGAAGGCTGAAGAAGAATAAAGAAAAAATAGGCGGAAAAGGGTTTTATTAAATACTAAAACAAATATACATGCGTACATAATCTTTATTCGCAGGTTGGCTTTTTGAAGAGCTTACTTGCCGCGCCAAATGAACACCCGAAGTAGTTAACAGCCTAATTGATTAATTTATTAATTTTAAACGGACTTTATTATTAGGATTTTGAAGGTTGAAATAACTAAGTAGTTTAACGAAAGAAATAGCTATTACCTCCACTACAGCGAAAAGAGCTGTACTTGAAATAATCAATGAAGGTCTTTTACGACCATCGTGGCAGTATGAAACTCTACAGGATGTACTCTGTTGTCAATTTAAGGGACGTTAGCTACTGTTTAGTATGCGCTCAATCTGCTTGGGAAACGCAAACAGCGGAAAACGTTTCGATAACTATGGACGCTTAAGGTCATTTGAACATGAAATTCTCATGAACATTGGTTGCTTGCTTTAAAACATATTTTAAGTTTATTTATATTCATATTTATTATAAGTCTTAAATCAATAATTTCTGCAACATTCATTTCAACAAGTCCAATTTTTGAAGTGAGTATCGGCGTAAGCATTTTGATTGGTCTAACTCTTGGAATTTTGATACATATACTAGTTGTAAACATAACAGTGACGCGTTCAAGTATTCAAGTACAAATGAAATCAACGCCCACAATCACACTCAGTATGAAGTTCCCTGAATGAAAGGGATGAAATCATGGAGGCCCGTTTGAACTGACGTAATGGCAGACCTAGTTTTAAGCTAGCGCCAAGAGTTGTCGGGCGAAAGACATATTTAATATGAACTTGATCGCCAAATATATTTAATAAAGCCTTACACATTTTCGGTTTTTTCTTCGGGACTTTTGGTATCTTCAAGGTTTCATCTTTGCACTCAGCCCATGAGACAGTATCAACATATTATTTGATTCACTGTCGCTGCTACATCAGCTTAATCTTAATCGACAATCTTGGAATGGTCATTTTCAAGATCCAAGATCAATGAATCCGCAATTATTATCCGGAACAATTTTCTCGAGACCGCTAGCGAGTCTCGCGTATGCTGGAGCCTACATTTCGGAATGCCCTGCAACTGTGCTGTGGGTTATTGCATATACGTGTACACTGGCACTGGGGCACAAGGCACCTGTGAAGAGTGGGCACAACAACCCTGCGCGGGTTGAGGTACTGGAGGAAGAGCGGCGAAAGCCTCCAGCCACATGTTCGCGCCGACCCCTTTTATTTTTCCAAAAGGTAGGAGCGAGCTGGGGATTTTTGTCCCAGCAACGATCCGGATCGTGAACCCTCCTACCACAGAACTGACATCTGGGCCCGGGGCCCCTCGGGTTTCGCCAAATTTTCCAACTTCTTTTCAAAACATTCTTTTAAAGATTGCAACTTTCAGGCTGACATTTGGCCAATCTCGAGTCCAATTTATAATGACCCGTCGGAGCTCTTCCATAGTAGGTTACCGTTGAGAACAAATAGCAGCCAGGGTCATAGCATAACGGGGATTTACCCCCACAAATACCTGCTGTGCACAGTGCTTGTCCCTCTCCTCTGGGGTCGGCTAAATGTCCAGGGTCTAGCTTGCAGTTCGGCGATAAACTTACGTACCGTCTCCTCAGGCTTCTGTTTCCTGTTAACAAAGATAGTATATCGTTCTTGGGTTGTCATCTGAGGCTTCGCGAATTGGGAGCATAGTGAATCCGTGATTTTCTAAAAGAATCCGTTATGCTCGGACCCACCCGTGAGGCATATACCTGTGCCTTGCCTCCCAATTTGTTATACAAGAACCTGGTCCACTCTCTGGAATTTGATGAATTCTGGCTGCCGAAACAAACTGAGAGAGCCAGTTATCCATATACATGGCCTCCGATTCAAACTTAGGGACGTCTCGTAGAATTTCCATGTAGGTCCGGTACAAAACGGCATTATGTTTGACCACCGAAATATCTGTAGCCTCCATTGTGGCTGAATTAGGGTGACTCGGACGAATTCTATATGGTGTCCTATCCGGCTGTAGACATGCAGAAAATACTTGGCCTTCGTCGCAGTCCTTTACAAGCTCGAAGGAATTAGAATTAAACGCCACATGCCCCTGTCCGGTATTTGTCCAAGATCTAGACCTAGATGTGACCTTGGGAGGAGGTTCAGGACGGGATCCAGTGTTGAGAAATCGATGTTCCAAAATTTTTGGTCTATATATTCATCCTGTTAGATGTCAGCCTGTGTGTAGAGCGTTGCAAGGATTTACACCGTACATGTTTTTATCAAAAGTATTGAAGTTTGTCGTCTAGAAATAATCTAAGGATGGAAAAGGAGATCGCAGCGACTATTTTTCAATGAAAAATCTAATATATACTGATAATCTCATAAAGCATACTCTACTCGAGAGCAGTGCTTGTTATGTAAATGTTTGAGATCTCGCCGCTTAACTGGTTCTCTCATGATGAACAAACGAACGAAGAAAAAAATGATAAGATTCAAACCATTTTGTTAGTAGTCTTTGTAGTAGTTTTTGTACAAATCTGAAACAAAAACTAAGCCTAAGACGTATTACAGTCATACCTGACCCAATAGGTCTAAAGATACTAGGCGAGAGTAGCGATTGGGGTTGAAGGGCAACTCTAGGATGATAATTGGAGAGCTAACTAGTAAACTGATCTACAACAAAACTGAACTTCGTACTGCATTAGATGGTTAAAAGCCATTTACTGTTTCTTGGCTTGATTTACCGGTAGCTTTTGTCTCGAGGCACAGCTTGTTGAGGTCCCATTACCTCTTATTAAGGTGAGTTTAGTTTCTTTCTCTGTTTACTGAAAAGTACTATCGCGCTTTCGAACATTTTATTAGTAGTCGAACAAACTTTTGTACAAATGTTAAACAAAAACTAATTCTGTGACAGTCATACCTGACCGAATAGGCCTAAAGATAGTAGGCGACAGTCGCGATTGGGGTTGAAGGGCGTACTCTAGGTATGATAACTGGAGAGTGAACAGTAAATTGATCTTCATTGCTTGCTGTCTGTATATTTATACGTTTTCTTATCAGTGTCGGTAAACACCAGATTGAATCGTGTGGGGGTGTTAACGCGAAAAATATTTAAAGTGCACAACTTGAGTGCTCTGGGTGATACAATGGTAAAAGTATTTGCTAAAATTTATTGGTCTGCAAATTACATAACATGAATAACCTATTTTGAAATTGTAATTAGCTTGCATTTGCATCTGGAGGCTTGGTTGGAGAAGAAAAATTTTTCACT
This sequence comes from Trissonchulus latispiculum, assembly GCA_030248195.1. NCBI lineage: Eukaryota > Metazoa > Nematoda > Enoplea > Enoplida > Ironidae > Trissonchulus > Trissonchulus latispiculum. The sequence continues at coordinate 77,243 of JASAND010023753.1, read as the reverse complement.
CAGATATTGTGCTGCGGCAGTGAATACATTTTGTCAAATTCGTCACACAAGACTGGTAAGAGAAATGAGTTGACTAGCTGAATAAAATAAGGTTAAGTAAAGTAAAGCAAAAGCACCGTTTTCACCAGTTTCTTTACAAAATAGAAGAAGTATGATTTGCAGCTCGGATTGACCTTGAAACATTTGAGTGCTTTTTTAGTCCTAAGGCCAGACGCTGCCAACTACGCAAACGTCGTACTTAGTGGGTTTTGGACAGATTACAGTTACCATTCCTCGCTTGTTGCGACAGCAACCTGTCGAAAGTCCATCCCCACTTCTTATTGGGTAATTCATTGGGTGCGTTACAGCATTTACGTCTGTCGGCATTACAAACAGCCAGTCCCATGAGTCTGTGGATTCAGCTAACAACTGATCAAATAGTCAACTTCAGAAAATTGTTTCTATAATTTCTGTACCGATTCTGCACTGGAAATAACGTTAGGGTTTGGCAGATCATGCGTGTTTCAAGAAGGAACAAATATGGGTATTCGAACGATTTTCGATTTTGCAAACTGTAGCCTGGCTGTAAATTAATTTGAAAGCGGTCTGTTAGTCGTTAAAAACTTCACCACAATATCCACAAATGCAGCTGGCGTGAACTCATCCGTTGGAAAATTGCAAATGATTTTATAACCTTGATCGATTTCGAAATATTCATGAATTCCGCATAATGGCTAAGTATCTCATTCAATAAATCCGTCGCTGTATCAGAATATGGAACAAAACTTGTGAAATTACAGTTCTTTGTTGATACTCGGTACACAACTAAAACAAAAGAGACAACTGATAATGGTACAACAAGCGCACGAGAGGGGGACATGTGTAAAACTAAAATCGATTACTATAACGGCCAAATACATTATATACCTGTACACAAATCAGTGGAGCTTGCTATGGTTTGCGATACCAGATGCTATCTATTGCTTCAGCAATGTTATTGTGTTTACATGTGCCCTTGATATTTAGCTTCTGAAAGCAATTCGCTATCAGTAGGCGTTGTAGCATTGCTTGCTGCAAGTCAGCTTCTATAAGTTGTTCAGGTATTTCCAAAGGAATAGTCTTTGTACAATACAATACATTCCAAACAATGTCCTGCTATATAACAGACCAGTTGCATTTGGTGTTGAAACATACAGTGCTGTAAAACTTGTTTTGCTTAAGGTGGTGGTATCCTTTTGTGCAGTGCTTTTGTGGTGATTTTTTGAAACGCTATAACTTTCGCAATTTTGGGAGTTAGAAAGAGCTTTATACGTCGTTTTAAAGCTTCTTATCTGTAGATTCACATGAGCTTACGAAACTGGCTAAATTAGGAAAAAATGGCAGAAATTTTCAGAGGTTCTGACATCTAACAGGATGAATATAGACCAAACATTTTTGAACATCGATTTCTCAAAACTGAAGAATCAGCCAAAATTTTTTCTTGTGCTATCATGCAGAGGACATATGGGCCGAGGGACGTTTTCTTGGATTTGGCTCAACAGGCCTCATTACTGCAGAAAATCCGGCAAATGTGCGGCGACACGAAATTTCGCAACTTTGAAGTCAGTTTTCTCACAACTGGAGATGTTTTAGCTCAAACCAAGAAAAACGACCCTCCGCAGAAGTACGAATTTCCATTTTGCCGAAAATCTCCGGAATCTGTCGAGTAGGTTTTGAGAAATCGATGTTCAAAACAAAATAACCTCAGTTTTGCCAAAATGGTTTTCCGGTCAAATCTCTAGCTGAAAGCAATAACGTCCCGGCTAGTAGGGATTCATAAAATGTGCATTTGGACACTCGCTTGTACTGACTTAACCACTGGAGATAGCTCAAAAGTTGTAAAAGCAAAAATGTTCATTTTCGTGTCCTGTTTCCAGCTATTACAACCAATCATGTATCCTGACTACCTACTGAGAGCCTAAGGCCAAAAACCAAAACTTTCTTATCTTTTGGCCTAAAAATACGGGACTGGTCCCAGAATGTTAAAGAGCACGGAATTAGGTTCTTTTGTAAGTTTTAGTCATTTACGTAAAAGATTAAAGCTGTATGAGTGAAAAATAAACGAAAGGAAACCAGCACCTTAAATTGCTTTACGACTAAATTGATCATTACATCACACACCAGAAGCACTCTGCAAAAGTGAGCATTTTCGTCGGACGTCACCACTAAAAACAATTATAACTGTTTTAAAGTTGAACCTGGCTTATGGAAAACTGAATCCGATTCTACTACAGACGTGGTAGCATTAAGTTCAAAAACTTATTTACTATATTCTGATAAGCTATACACTGTCAAATCAAAAGGAGTGCAAAAGAGATTAAGCGCGTTGACACTGTCAGACTACTTATCGGAACTTTACGAGGACACTGTGAAGACTGAACGCAGCAGACATAAAGAAGTCGGGTCTGCACGAGCAGTTTTATACTTAGTTTGCAAAAAATCTCAGAGGTGCATACTTAAAACGAGCAGTTCTTTGTGAAAAAATAAGCACGCAACCTTGCATCTCTAGACAATGCTGACAAATGTTATCTATACTGAGAGTTAGTTAGATTATGCTTATTTTCAATGCTTTGTTTATCTTATGATGCTACTACTGACGACTTACAACCGACTGTGATTTATATGTATACCTATACTAGCTATGACCATTTTACATCCTATTACAAATCGTTTCTTCGTTCCACCCAAGAACTATTATTGTATTCGTTTATTGACAGTCTAATATGGTTCCCAGCAAATTCCAAATTCCAGCAGTTTTCCTGTTTTGTTGATTCGAACAACCAAGGCTAGCACCACTGCCTAGTTGCGGGTGGTTTTCGCGCAATGGCTAACCACTATTATAAGGAAGCCATGAAAAAACTATAATAATGATAATGCGTCCATTTATAGATATGTTTGGAAGTGTGAAATCGTTACCAACTAAAACTGAAGTCACCTTTAGATTCAACAGAACCAAACCATCGTTTTGCCTTATAGGAGATCCCACAAAAGAATTTGCAATTAAAGTAATGTCAGCCAAGCTGTACGGAAACTTTATTCGTCCAAAGCAGTCGGTTATTATCCTTCAAGACAATTTATTGTCGTCAGAAAAATTTAAGTTACCCATTTTAAGACAGTCTATTCTATTTAACACAAACTATTCCAAAAGACATGTTTCAGTATGACGCGGTGTTTCTAGGAAGACTTCCAAAACGAATTTACTGTGTATTTTGCCTAACAGATGCCGTAAATTGTGCAAAAATTGAAATGAACCCCTTCAATTTTCAGCACCTCGAGTCGATTCCGATTCCAAGTTTATAAGAATGATGTGCATCTACTAATCAACGAAGGCCTTACAGTTGATTTTGAGAATAATAATTACTTCCTCGCATATTATTTTTTATTGCGGGGGATTTAGTTTTCAAATAATGACATATGTATAGCCGCAGAAGAACTTTACCAAGGATACACCATATTCTCTGTGGACACAACACCCGATTTATTCTCTGCTTGTGATTTCATTTCTCCTGTACAAGATGGTAAACTTAGCATAAGAGCGTGGTTTGAAAAAGAACTAACAGATAACATGACCATTATTGTAATTGGTGATTTTGATGTAACTGTTAAACTTAACAGTCAGCGTTATCCATTATTCGAAGAATTGTAACGCGCCGGGGGTCCCCTTTGTCCCCCTGTCCCCCGACTTGAAACATTTCCGATTAAAGATTATATACGCCGTGGTTTTGATTGTAAAAATAATAAGGGAAGTGACTTGTCCGTTGGTTATAGAAACCCCATCTCGTATACTATTGGCGGGAAGCAGTTGTTCAGGCAAGACTTATTTAATATACCAATTATTAAAAGGTAACAACTTTTCAAAGTCGTTTGATAAAATTGTTTATGTGTACACCGTCTACCAACAGTTTATGATACAATGAGAAGCGAAATCCCTAATATTGTTTTTAAGGAGGGTCTTAATGAGGAAGAATTAGAGTCCACTTGTCCATCTGGAGGAACATACGCACTTGTGCTTGACGATTTACAGTTATCAGGTACCAATGTTGACTTTGTTTTAAAGCTTCTGACTGTACTTAGTTATCGTTGTAATATTACAGTATTTTGTTTATGGCAAAGCTTGTTTTGAACTCTAAATTCTCAGCAGCTATTTCAATACAATTTAATCTTGTATTTTTGTTAACTTCCAAACGAGATCTAAGAAGTGTTAACACGTTTGGTGCTCAAATTTTAAATGGACAGTCGAAGCAATTTATGCAAATGTACCAAAAAGCCAGTTCAAAAAGACCTTATGGGTTTCATGGGTGGACCTCAGCCCTACTTCTCCCGAGTAGCTTCAGTTCAGAGCTTCTTTGCCCACAAAGTTAAAACAAACTATTTATAAGTTGTCTTAATATTTTGTTGAGTGTTATGGTTAAATACCAGGTTATTGGTTTCATTTTCTAAAAATATCTACTGTACTTGTCCGTAACCTTGGCGTAATTCGATTAGTTTAAGGAGTTAATACTAAGAACCGGTTAATTGAAGTTTTAAGTGAAGCAGACAACGATTTTGGTAGGGCAATCACCGATGTTGCCTAGAATCTACTTAACGGTAATGTTCTCCTACCCAAAAGCGAGAAAGCTAAACCTAGAAAGGTAAAGACAATCATTAAAAGATTCTCCAATAAGGAAAACTTCCTTACGTGAGAAAACATTGGAAACTCTGAAATTTATTTGTGATATTTGTCTTCAATCAGTAGAGAAAGCATATCAAGGTGAACAAATACTGTTTAGTGCACGAGTCAGTAATGCCTAAAGTAACTGACTCTGAATTTTCAAAGTCTATACTAGAAATTTTGGATAGCAATTTTTCCGATGATGAAAAGAAGCAAACCTTCTTTGCTTTTTAGACCACAAAGCAGAAAATTTGAACTGGATTCCAGATTTTATCCCAAAGCAGAATAAATCAAGAGCTAACCTAATGCTACATTCAATTTTTGGGAAGGTATCTACTTCTGAGTCTGGAAATGCTATTATTAAAGAAGAAGCTGGAAATGATCAAGAACTATCCAATTTGGTTGATCTGATTAAATATTTTACTAGTTCTGCTAATATAAGTAAGCAGGGCGAACCTATCGGTGGTCAGGATTTTAAGGAACATTTGCTAAGACTTAATGTTCCTAAGTCAACATTTGGCACTGGAAGATTGAATCCCAAGACTGATACACCTTGGATAACTCTGTATTAAACATGAACACAACACTCATTAATATTTCCAATCATTTAAAAATTGCAACCTTAAACGTCAAAATATTCAGTGACCCTGGCCAATCCTTCCTTGTAGAACGCAGTTGTTATGACTTTTCGAAACGTCCCTCGTGATTTTTCACGTAATAAAGATAGGACAAATTTCTTGGATTGGGAGGAAAGGAAAATTGGCCACTTGTAGTTGACTGATTTGGGCCAGTATGACGCTGTCATCATAAAGAACAGTAGTTGTCCTAGTTGGTGTGACATTAGATTCTCACCATCAACCAGCATTCTAGCTCTTGGATTTGGTGCCTTAAATGGTTCCGGGGTGTCGGAGTGCCTCGGGATTCGGTTCAGTGGATAGTCAGGGATTAGTTCGAAGATACCGGAAAAATCAATCAGCATGGGGCTCATGGTCTCGCGCTTAATCATAATGTGTTCAGATGTGATGTTTCGGTGGATGTATCCACGCGACAGTAGATTGTTCAGCAAATGGTGAAGGTTCACCAAAAACAGCTTTATTTCCCATTCCATGGCAAGACCCGGTGTAAGGATGGATTTGTCAATCCTTACATACCCCTCAGCCATAGGGCTTTTCACGTTTACAGACAGATGGCTAGAAGGGTCCCCAAAGCCATTGGATATAGCAACATCCAAGATGATCAGAATTCCAGAAAAACCCTGGCATTGGAGCTGGATTTTTGTTTCCAAAGATACTATTCCATGTACTTCTCGTTCCCCGAAATACATTGTTATCCATTTGGGCGCGACCTGACACAACGGTGTCATCAAGGCTACCATCGGTTCTTCAATGGACTCCATCTGCAATTTTTTGCGGAGTGAATCGTAGTATGAAACACGGTCTGATCTCTCATTTCTGTCGGAGTAGAGATCAAGTATAGACCATTGGATCCCTGGACAACCTTTGATGCCTGATATCTTTATAGGATATCTTTAAACAATTAATTATTCGTTAAAAATTAGTTTGATTGTTGAGCACCGTTTTCCAAAAAATTTAGATGAATTTTCTTTCAGCTTTTCAACAAAAATATTTTTTTCAGTTTCAGCCACGAAAACTGAAACCTAAACTGAAACTGTTCTGGAACAGATCTTAAATTAAACTGAAACTAAAATTAGTTTTGACAGCAGACTGAAACGGAAACTAGTTCGAGCTATCTATCCATTATCTGAAACTATCTGAAACAGACTGACAGATTGAAAATCCGTAGAATGGAAGAAGTAGTGGAATCTGATCCGGTTATGGATATGCAGTTATGACTAGCTGCTAATTATCAAAGAACTTAAGATTTTTACGTAAATTTTTCGCCATGGTCTCAATTTTTGGACTAATTTCCTCATACAGCAACTCCCTGAACAAATTATTGCCAACTTAGAGTTCTAAGATCTGCCTGCCGGCCGATGCTTCCCGATTTTGCCACCACATGCGACCGACAACAAAAATGAAGTCCGTATTACCGCTTCTGGAACAACCTCAGCCGGAAGAAGTGCTGATTACTGGAGAGAATGGTTGTGAGAGAAGTACTACACTGGATTTCCTGCCCACAGATAGACGGCTAAGTCAAAATGACCTATTTCAGTGTTCCAGCAATCTTAATTATATAAGTTGAAAATTGGTAGTTAGAACGGTAGCTATAAAGGCGTAGTTGGAACGCAGGTTATAGCGAAAAATAATATCAAGATAAGGTAGTTCAAAGAGGAAAGTCATATTAATTAAGACCTACAGCAGCGTGCTGGGTGCGTTACCTCCAATTTCAGCAAGCACATAATTTGTTTTGAGACGTCAGAATATAATATATGTACGAGAATATAATTTTGTTGTAAAAACAGGAAGTTCCACAATTTTGCAGAAAAAAGCTAAGTTCTGTTCCAAAAAATCTCGACACTGGCAAAAGATTTCAAGTAACATTGGGTATCGTTTGAAAGCTTTATGCATATACTGTGTCACTATGGAATTAGAATTTTTAATCCGGACTTCAATTTTTTATAATATGCAGTCAAACCGATTTTCGGCAGTTCGCAACTTCAAAAATTCATTAAAATTTTTGAAGACAAATCAAAATTCTAATTTCACATGAAAAAACTAAGTTACAATGGAAGTTAAGGAAACCCTAGTCAACAGAAATCAATAAAAATTATAATTGACTACATACCTGCATGATTGAGATAGTCCTGTGGCAGTTGGGTAACTTATATAACTTCTGTGAGCCTGAACAGTTTGGCGGTGGTTTGTCTTTACAGCTTCTTATATTGGGTAATTTTACCAACGCAACATTTTTCGTGCAAGTGCAGGACTTTCTTTTAGCCAAACCCACAAAACCATTCCTTCGCAATTGCGAATTTTCATCCTAACAAATATCACGCGAATCCGATGGTAGTTAGAGAAATCAATGTTGAAAACTAGTAATTTTTCAAAATAGTTATTAGTGCAAATCTCTTGCTTGCAGCAACGACTCCTACTAATAGGCATTCATTTGATAATTAGGCTTTCAAAAAAAATAAAATTCATTCAACGATATACAGATTGTACTAATAGGCATTCATCTGATAATGAGGCTTTCATAAAAAATAAAATTCATTGAACGATATACAGATTGAGCATAAATAATCCAGATTTCCTAAGTTTGAATAAATTGATTTCCTCGAAAATGGCAGTTTGACTTGACCTCAAAATAGCTTTTAGCTTATATTGACGTAACCATTAAACGATACCTCAATGGTTCTAAAAAGCAAAAGCTTTCATTTCGCTAACCTCTTTACACAGACATAACAACTACCCTGTTGCTTCGGCTGCCTACAAAGAGCATAATGGAAAATCAAACATTTTTTATCTTTTCACTAAAAATGGGCTGGTCTCACAATGTTAAAGATCACCGAAATACCGAAATAATTTAATAGCAGAAAAACTGAAGTGTTAAAGTGAAAAAACTGAACTGAATTCGCTGTTAAATTATGACTTAATCCAGGTCTGTTAGAATGCCACAAAAATGAAAATGTATGATCACCAAAGAAAAGAGAACTTTCATTGTGTTTTATTAATTTTCCAAACTTCTATAGTTATAGTTACAGTTATGGTGCCTGTTTCAGCTCGTTACGTCGTGGTACTAAACTGTTTATTAACTTTAAAAAAACTCGCTAAGCCGATTAAAGCAGACGTGAGCAAAAATATAAGAACAATTATCACTACTATGATTTTTTATCCTGAAGGTTTATACAGTGCTGCAAAATGTTTTTCAATAAAAGGAGTGTATATTATTATAGATAACTATACAGTTAAATTCGTGTTGTGTGATTTCGATTCGGGTATACCTAGATTCTCAACTTGTGTGACACGCTTTCCATATTCGTAAAACTGCTAAATTTCTAATAATTTGTGATTAAATTGTCCTTTGAATTAACCTTTTTTAAAGGGGCAATTGCTTTAAAGCTCGTTATCTGGATTAGAGTGAAAGCTAAGCACAGCAAACGATTGCAGTTGATTTATTACCTGTGATATTCTTCCATCATGGTAGCAAATGCTTGGTTCCAATGGAATGAAGCCTGAATTAATTTAAGTGTACAATTCATGTTAGCTGTAATTATAATTCTGCAAAATGTCATTCAGCCAGCCAATTTGTGAGCAAAAACAAACTTATAACTGGTAGCTCTCAATTTCTTAAATACTACAAGGCATTGTTTGCATCTTCTATTGTATTTTCCAAAAAATAGGTAACAGTATGGTTAGATTTTAAGGTGTAATGCAAAGGGTAAATTTAATGCAAAGTTTATGAGTTAGATAGCAATGTTTGCAAACTCCCACGTGAATTATCTTGCTTAGAGAGCTTATATTACCATTATGATAAATAGTTTTCATACAATTATGAAATAATTCCACGTGTACGTTCACAGAGCACAAATCGTCGTATACACACGGTGAAGCACAGTATATGAAGCATACCATTTCAAATGTTCGACGAAAATAGCGAATTTCTTGAAAAAATGTTTCGTGAACAAAATAATCAAGAGCTGTGTACATTTTAAAATACACTTGAGTTTCATTAGCGAAATTCAGAACTTGACATCGGCCAATTAAGGTTTTTCTCATGTATGAAATGCAACGTATCTATCACCATCCATTGGATACAACAAAACCTCTACAGAATTCAAGTGTTCTCGCCACTGTTGACCTAACATTGGCTTCAGGAAGTGTTGCATCAGTTCAAATGTGTCATTGTCCTTTGTGCTTAAAAGAAATGGCCACGATAAATTTATCGAATGGACATGGATGTGGTTGTTTATTGGATTTGTTTCCGACTGTTCAATTTCTAGGCTAATCTCAAAGGATTTATATCGAAGAGGTCTCATGATTGTTAAAATTCGGCCTCCAGGCAAACTTCTTTTGTTAGCAAAAATTATGATATGAGGGAATCTAGTGCCTTCTCGGTCCCATAAAATTGGCTCTTTGAATGATGCTGATAGTATTACATAGACGCGATCCCGCAAGGACCATTTATTATGAATAAAGTGGTACAGTAATTGTAAGCATAGTTGTTCAGGAATTTCATTGTCCTGATTAGATTATAAACAAACGATTCAATCAATAGAAGTAGGCCCACGTTTGCAAGCCGGTACAGGTAGAAGCACATAGACTGTGAGCACAGTTGCTGTAAATTAAACATTTTAGTGCCTAGAAGCTAAAATATTAGTTGTTTGCTGATACTGACACTAACCCGTTCTAATAAATCTGTATGCTTTTTTCAAAAAGTAAATAAAATTTGTGATAAAATTTTAAAGCAGCTCATATTGTAACACCGTATTCTTTAGGAAAAATATCAAACCCTGAATTAAAGGAGATTTTCATACAAATCTTATAAAACAAAACATAAGTCATTGTCTCTCCGTAATAAATATTACCATTTGGAAAATTATTGCAACTTAACTTGATATACCTGGTGAACAATTTAAATGATTCAATAGCTACGCTAGGATTACTTATATGTACTTGAAATAATAATTGAAACAAACAAGTCCAGGCACAAAATAGCTCTTCTGATAGCTTCATCAAATATGTACGTAAACGGTAACTTGTTGCTAATCCTTTAAGAAAATGTAATTTAGCACAAGCCTGTGTCAACTATCCGGTGATGTACATATTTCACATATATAATTTAGATTTGTTCTAATAACATAACTGTTCAATGCTAAAACGCCATCAAAATTGATATTTGTATACTACTCAAAAAGTATTGCACCATTCATCGCGCCCGACTAAATTCTTGACTTTCTAAATCTTTTTAAAATATGACTATATATACCGCTCATTTATTGTTCAATATTTAACAATATTTATGTTTAAATAAATGCTAATGTGTGAGTTTACACAGCAAGTTTAATTTCATAGATCAGGGCTTGAGATCATGAATTCTAAAACAAAACATGACAAATATTATAATGAAATAACGGATGGAATAGATGTGCAGATTTTTACTATGGGTAAATGTATTTAGGCAAAGCAGTATATATGTCGTAGGTAAAAATGAAATTCAGAGAAATATCACAATTCCCTAGCACTTGCCAGGTAAATGTGATATTTCAGTTTTCTCTAGAGAATCTTGATATAGACAAAGACTTGCATTTCATTTCAAATTCTATTATTATTTCACATTAGGAAAAATAAACACGATATTTACGAAAGCCATGTCAGAAATTCAAGGATAAATATAAAGCTAAAAGCTTAAAATTAAATATATACTGAAACTGCAAAAAAGCGTTTCATATTATACCTGCATTAGCAAAACATGCGAAACTTGTTACAGATATCACATAACAATTTTATAGCGAACTTAACCACGATTACAAATTGGTATAATCAAAACACCCTTGCAATTAAGGTCAGGGGTCAGAGGTCATTGGACATTATACTGTAATGTAACATCCTTATTTATAATTACGTTTCTTTTCTTTAGTTCTTAATTTCATCAAAAGGAAGGACCATATCAAGTTTCTCTTAAACAATTTTCAGAGAAATGTGAAATTCTTTGCCCATATCAAGGTTCTCTAGAGAGAACTGAAATATCACATTTACCTGGCAAGTGCTAGGGAATTATGATATTTCTCTGATTTTCATATTTACCTACGACATATATATAGCGTCTGGTATAGTGTCCCTTGATGCTATACAGACGCTATATACTACTATTATATTATGGTTATTTTATTTTTTATGATGATTTAATGCTGCAATAAGATGTTTATGGCATTGGATCTTCCACTGCGGTGAACTGGGTAAGTACTGCGATTGCTAATGTTTCTGCCACCTTCCAAAAAGAAGCGGCCCCCTCAAAATTTCTCAGAATCTTGTCTCAAAACTTTACCAGAATTTTTTCCTCAAATATTTCCACAAAACCTACCGGATTAATTTTTCCTAAATTTACTAGAAACTCTCAAAAATTTCAACAAAATTTGTCAATATTTTTTCTCAAAGATTTGGCCAACAGGCCAGAGTCTCTTTCTCAAAGATTTTTCTAAGCCCTGTAAATCCCTTTATTGGTGACAATTTAAAACACAAATTCTCATCGATTCTTACCCTTCCATGACTGTATACCCTTCAAAAAAATTCTCTTGGGAATTTTCTTGAAGGTTTTATTCGATATTTTATTTTAACACACTTTATTTACAAATTCTGTTAGCATCATTGCTCTATTGATTACACGTTACATTGGCAGATTGAGGACAAAAGAAACGAACCATGTAAGTTCACAATTTAATGATCCTCAATTTGAGAGGGCGTTCGCAGGGCAAGTTTGGGACACTGATCAAGATAAGCAGTTTTCAAAATACAATTTTTGTCAACCTTGTTCACCACCACTTTCACCCATTTCGTAGGTTGCCCTGTGGCACCGTAAGTGCTGGCATAAAATGGGAATTCCTTTGATTCATTCAATTCAATTGAAAGTCCCTACAGTACCTCTATGATGCCTTTTGACCTGCACGGCAAACCCTACAGTTCCACGATGTGCCCTTTCCATCCAGGGACAAGTCAAACAGTAAGAGTTTGCATCGCGTTTGTTAGTAAAATAATCATGAATTTTTTATATACGAAGTATGTGATCTGGACTTTTTTGTATCGTTGGTATATTGTTACTTATTGTTATGAATTGTACCAAATTCAATGCATTGCTCCATTTAGCGTGTAAGCACTTGTTCTGTGTGTGACCAAGTGTCAGATGACCTTGCTCAACATATTAGACAGGTTCATGCAGTGGATCTGGAGACAGATGAGGTAGTTATCAATGAATCAATAAAAATTTACTAATGTTAATTATGTTTACTGAGCATTAGCTACGCCGTAAAGTGGCATTGTGAACTATTGGCTTTGTCCTTCTGTACGTGCAAGTAGAGCTCAACATTAGCTGCATTTATAAAGGCCATTGTGAACTACTCCACAAACTCTTTTATGGTTTATGTGCGTGGATTAAACAGAGTTTGATATTCCCAAATTTGCAAGTTAATCAGTAAGTTATTTTGTTTTATAGAAGAGTATATTGATTAATTTCAATTGCATTAAAAAGATCTTTTATTGTTTATTACTGAGTTTATTAGATTATTGGACTGGGGTTATTTTTGTTGCAGCAAGTAGCACAGGGCCCTGACTGCAACCAGCATTTAAGCCAGACATAAAGCCTCCTACGACATTTACGCGTGGTTCATAAACAAATTGACAAGCCTTTCCAGTGCTCCAATTGCTCGAGGTCGTTTGAAAGGTAAGAAAGATTGGAGCGCCATATAGAGTCAAGGCACTCAAGAAGTATTAGTTCATTGAATTGCTACGGTTGTTGCAGTGTACATATGTGAGCTTGTTTTTCAGACTGCATAGTTTGTTGACGAATTCGATTTCTTAGGTCTTGTTCTAGATAAAGCAGAGATGTCCATTTAATCCCTCCCTGATGCTTACAGCGGTATTGCCTCGCATGCAGCGATGAAACAAGACTTCAAAGGCTGGCGTTTAAATACTCCTTTGTCAATTAAGTACATAAAACTTCTAAATGTAACAGTTATTTAATAATTCCAGTGACTGATATGAAAAACTAACGTGAGAAGACTAAGCATCATGTTTTGGCAAACTGTGTGAAAACTGACTTTGTTTTAAATAACGCCTACGATAAGAGCTATGCTATGCTCTTATCACTGGCCGCACACCTCAAAATAATCAAGAATTTGGGAAACACATATTTACAACAGATAGCTTAAGTTTATTTGAAAAAATGAATACCCGGATCTGGTCATATCCTTAATGATTCACGATTCACAGTTCATAATTGACTAAATGATGAAATAGGTTTGAAAGCTTTACATCTAGTACTAAGGAACGCGCTTTTATCCTGTAGAGAATAATTTAAATCAGTAGCTTAAAGATTAACTTGGTAGCTTGGTAATAACTTGGTCAAAAAGGTTTCCTATCGGTTAAAGTTTTTAAGCAACAACAACAGTTCTGATCAAATATCGAAACCTGATAGTAATTTGCAAAGAATAATTAAATACAAATGCTATAAGTAGCGGAGACTGCGTTATGGTCACCCTACCCTAATCCTACTTTCAATTAATGTTCCCATTGAAAGAAAAGATTGATGTATTTCAGATGCACTTGCTGCCCTCAAGTCCATGATAACCCTACCATAAACCACCAAGGTTCATAATCCAGCCCTCCCATCCTAATGCGACGCCACCTTAGCTATTCTGAAGTATTATCAGGAAAGTACAAGATATGAAATCGTTCTTTTCTAAATTCTAATCACATAATCAAACCTATTTAACCTGCTAATTGTATTTGGACTTTTAGTATAGAGCACATATATGCGAGACATCCGAGAAAACAACCTCCTAGGTCTCCAGCTACTCTACCATCTACAGTAACTGATTGATAAAGAAGCATACACATAATCGTTGCACTAAGCTTTGTACAAATATTACCATTGCATTCGCTATTCACCAGATGGTAGCAAACTGTTGAAGATAAAATGTAATGATCTTTACTAAACAAACAGTTACCACAAAAAACCAACATAACTGCAAGCGGCTGCGCAATTGTTAGCTTCTGTTTAACAGAATTAGCTTGATAACTACAACTAACCATTATAAAACTTCCAGGTTTCTGTACGACATTCATTGTGCAAAGCACCTCTCTTAAAATACACGCGGTAAATATCGCGCTTATTAGCTTGATATGTGCGCAGTTCAGTATATATATATATATATATATATATATATATATATATATATATATATATATATATATATATATATATATATACCTTCTCTATTCCCTCTCCCTTGGCATTGTAAATTTGGTCATCGTAGACCCGAATGAGACCCATCCGTGTAGATTGCCGTATATGCAGGGGACGCATGAGCCGCAACCATGGGAGCTTACATAAAACAGTCTAAGATGCTGGTTGGGTTATTCGCAGCAAACTTTGAAAGACTATAATTTGCTCAATTATTGGAATTCAACGATAACTTTTATTTATCATTTTAAAGCTGAATGGCTTGTTACAGCTAAGTAGGGTATACCCAGAGTTGGAAGCGGATCGTGGGTGCCCGCGGGTACCCGCGGGTCGGGTCCTTTTGAGTCGGGTGCGAGTCAAGCCTATCGACCCGCATTTACCCGCGGGTCAAACCGGGTTGAGGGTTTTCCTTAAAAAGTTGTATTTACAGACAAATTTATTGTGGGCAACAGGCTTATTTTAAAATTTTGATCAACAAATTTTCTAATTTTTGCGAATACAGGAGCAGAGTTTCTTTAGCAGCAAACTAATTTATAAAACGTTAAACCTGAACTTCTTATGTGATATTTTGTCTCAAATTTGCTCCATTTTTCGACATTTCAAATTGACCCGCCAAAATAAAAGCGGGTCGCGGGTACGTGTCAAGTGGGTTCGGGTCAAGAGTAAGCGGGTCGCGGTTACCCGCGGGTCAAGACCTACGACCCGCTTCGGGTTCTGGGTATACCTGTCTCATTTTAACTCTTCGACTTGAACATGCGATAATAAGCAAACATTTTTTGAACATGGATTTCTCGAAATGTGGGAAAACTAAAGAAAAGCGACTAGCTCAGTCTTCAAAAGAAATGTCGTCCGAGATCTATTCTTTCTGAAATTTTTTAGTGAGCAGGTAAGCTCAAGATTTTTAGGAAAATGTACATTTTTTCTGATTTTCGTCAAAATTTCCAAGTTTGTTCATTATTTCTCTCGAACGGAAAGACAAAACGCGAAACCATGAAGAACACCCCTCGGCCATTGTCCCAAAAACGTGTGTCTAAAACCGTTTTCTAATTGGTTGCATGAGTTGAGAGAAATTCGTCTTCAAAATAATCTGGCTGCGATTTTCAAAATTTTACATTTTCATTGCTGTGCGTACTCACAGATGCCGCAGAGAGCTCTCCGTTATGCATACCATGTGCTTTAGGACTACAAATGTGATCAATACTTTACCGACGGATTAAATATACTAAATATAATGGATACACTTTCCATAAAAAGCTTTTATAGTTTCTACCCTGCAGCCGGGACTCAAATTTAGATGCTACAGCAGTTAAATAAATGTTAAAGTACCCTCTGCTTCTGCGCAGCAGACAGATTTCATCGAAAACTGCTACTTTCTTTAATTTCAATGTTCTAAATAAAAGTTTCAGAATTTTGCTGACAGTTTCGATATTGTTGTAGAAGATACCTATACATCGAACATGTTTTCCTGAGCTTCGATAATACGAAATTAACAGTAGAAACAATGGAAAGGGCTGAAGGTTCAGATTTGATTAACAACTGCAAAGGTATAAAAGTTCCTGTTTCACAAAAAATATAGAATTCGCCAGTAAAGTCAACAGAAAAATTTCATGCCAGAATGGCAGAGGACCTTGTCAGGAAAGGGTAGACTCAGACTTAACTCCATCATTTTGACCGCGATAACCTTCGTAATTTCGCGCGTTGGAAAGAGTTTCACACGTTGTGTAGCTTACAATCAGTGAATTCACATGTTTACGAAACTAGCAAAAAATTTCTGACATAACGGTTAAACATAAACCAAAACTTTTTGAACATTGATTTCTCAAGTCGTAAAACCGGCCAAAAGTTCTGTTTGTGCCATGACATGAAGAACATCAGGGCCGAAGGATGTTTTTTGGATTTGGGTCAGCAGGTCTTAACGGTCGAAAAATCGGTCAAATGCACGGTAACACGAAATTTCGCAACTTCGCATTGAGTTTTCTTGCTACTAGAAAGGCTTTAGCCCAAACCAAGGAAAACGTCCCTACGCAGAAGTGCGAATTTCCACTTTGTCACAAACTTTGAAAATTTCTGTTATGATCCAGAAGGTACATTGAGAACGGTAGCGAATACGGGGTTGATTAATTTCTTAAATTAATGCAGTTGAATTATTTTGACCTACAAGAAATCAAGGTAGCCGGCACGACAAAAAGTTAACCTTGACGCAATTACATTAACCGCGATGTTGGACAGATATGTGAGACGTCTCTGTCATTGGCAGCTTTATGAAGAACCTTTATCAAATGAGCATTAAAGCAAAAGAAGTGCTGACAGTATTGTCCCTTTTATAATGTATGGAATAATATTTGGGGGAACAGCTTTGTAAGATACATTGCTGGCAAACTAAAGAGGCGTTGTTGTTGTTGTTGTTGTTGTTGTTGTTGTTGTTGTTGTTGTTGTTGTTGTTGTTGTTGCCCGGTAGATACTCGAGTCGGCAGTTCCAACTGCAATTAGACGAATTTCAATACTCGTTGTCTCCGCCGCTGTTGGATAGCCCTTTCTCGTTTTAGTTTTAGTCCTAACCAAGAAAAACGTGCCTCAGCAGAAGTGCGAATTTCCACTTTGACAAAAATGTCTGGAATCCATCTAATAGCTTTGAGAAACCGATGTTCAAAACAAAATTATCGCAGCTTTGCCAAAACGGTTTTTGGTCAAATCTTTAGCTTAAAGCAATGTTGCCAGCTAACAGACACAGACAAAAATATGCAATTAGGCTTTGTATCGATTAAGTATAAATGGACTAACATTGTCCGTATAAAAGGCAGTAATTTTGATAAATACTGATTTCCCTCGAAAATGACCTTTTAAGCGGTTGGAAACAAGGGCTATTAAAATCAGGAGCAAGCGACAAGGGGCAGTGCCAGGCGCAGCAGGTGAAACGAAAAAGTAACACAGCTTTTAGTTTAGACAATTTCAAAAATTTTCTAAGCTGGCTTTGAAATAACACACACACACACACACACACACACACACACACACACACACACACACACACACACACACACACACACACACACACACACACACACACACACACACACACACACACACACACACACACACACACACACACACACACACACACACACACACACACACACACATACTAAAAAATGCTAAAAACTGGCTTAGGCTTAGACATGGAAAAGCACGCTCTCGGTAAGCCTAACACGCTCTATATATATATATATATATATATATATATATATATATATATATATATATATATATATATAATATGTGTTATCTAGCTATGTGAACTGCGTACCCCCTCCTTGCTATGTGGACTGCGTATCCCTCCTAACTTGAGGAGCTCAAAACCCCCTCCTAAGTAGTGCCTTGAGGCTGAGGTACGGGATTTAGAGGGATTAAGTAGGATTAACTCTAAAAATGAACCTAGAGAGTTGGGGAAAAGCCTGTCTAGGGTTTTTGGAGTCGTAGAATCCGAATTTGCAGTGACATTATAGCTAAGCCGAGAGGATATGCAGGATTTGAGCATTATGTGGGATTAACTCTAAAGATGGTAATAGAGAGCCGGGGAAAAGTTTCTCTAGGGGTTTTCGAGGTTGTAGAATCCAAATCTGGAACCCAATTTTAATTTTTTTCATCACAGAAAATTTTAAGTTCCACCACAGTTAAAATTTGAACAACAGTTTTATCAAAAACATAAGAAATTTTCCTAAGTACAGTCTTGTTTACTTTTCCATTTCTTTATTTGCTTTTTCTATTGTGGGACCCCCAGAATGATTGGCTTGTATGGTCCAACACCATCCCATTATTTTGTTGATTTTATGAAATAGTGTAGGCGCCATAGCGACCTCCACTGTTGTTTAGTTACTTTTAAAATTTTTAAATCTCAGTGCACTTCATGTGCACTTACGTGCACCCTCTGCCTTGTTATCTCCCCGTGCAGTCAGTACTGTGTTGTTGTGCTGCCGAACAGCAGCACACTGTTGTTTTTTAAAAAATTTTGGTAATTATGCTAAAAACGTTATTTTAGGTTCCTTTTAAAACTTTTATTTCAGGTTTTTCTTTTACATTGTAGGTATTTTTTTATTTTTTAATTTAGTATTAAATTAGCTTAAATTTAATCAAATTTAATTAATGTTAGCTTTAAATTGTCAATTTATAATTTATATAAAAAAGCAGTATATAAAGGTTTAAAAGGGAAGACGTTCAAGCCACAAAGTCAAGAATGTCCCCCTCCGAAAATTATCAAATTTATTAAATTACTATTATCTTAACTAATTAATTCATAACTAAATCTTCCAATAATATATTAAAGCTTTATATTTTTAAAATTAAAATTTAGTTATACAAGAGCACAATATTTAAATAATCATAATAAATAAGCATACATAAATATTTAAACTGCACAATACGCTTAATTTTTTTAAATTTTTAAAAAATATAATTTTTTGTTTTTTTTCGTTTTTTCCGCACCACCCCTCTTCTTTCGAAATAATTATAACTTTCCCATACGAACAAAAATTTGTGATGGGTATTTTTTAGCAAGCTCGATTCAATTACAGCAAAATTTTTCTTTTTCTTAGTAACATAATTTCGTGATTTCTCCATTCGAGCGAAACCAAAAAATGTGACTCCAAAACTAGTCAGAATATCAAAGTACTAAACCCTTGGTCAAAACGAGACAAGACCTATTTTCTTTTAAGCCAACTATGGTTTTTTGTTTACTGGACCCTGCTCATCAAGTTCACTGCACGGTGAATTCTGTACGGATCGTCAGGGATGGATTGCGGCGAATGGTTGTTGGCTGGGTGGGACGATGCCGCCTAAAGTCAGGCTGTATCTGGGGAGGTGGTTGAGCGCCTTGGTACCAACATTCAAGGGTTGGGACTTTTGGCTGGGCCGAGGTGGATGAGATGTGGTGGGTCACTATCAAAGATTACTTTGGTAATGACGTTTTTGATCCAGTTGAGATAATTAATTGGTGCTGTCACCCGACTGAAGGACAAAGCGAAGTATAGCAACGCATTGTAATCCTAACGTGGTGAAGGTAGTGGAGGCAACCCGACGGACCTTTTGATGGACGTTGCCATAATCGTTGAGTCAAGCCCCGAAGTTCGACTCCGGTTTGTGACATGCTTTGTCAGAAATCCTGAACTATTTTGTAAGTATGTGATCTTCTGGCCTCAACGCTTGGCCTACACAAATCTTAATCCAACTGCCCTCATAATGGCAACCATAGCGACAGAAGCCAGACAAATACTTAATTATGAATCTACTTTCGGTTCCTGTGGGTATGGGAGTTGGGATAATTTCATCGCAATATTTTTGTGGACGCTGATACAAGTATAACAGGGCTATTAATACGAAAGTAATTTTTCATGGTAATGATTATTACATTATGGTTATTTTATTTGATGATGATGATGATGGTTTAATGCTGCGATAAGATGTTTATGGCATGGATCTTCCACTGCGGTTAACTGGGTAAGTACTGCGATTGTTAATTTTTCCGCCCCTTGACAAAGGTCAAGGAAGCTGCCCCCACAAAATTTATTAAAATCTTGTCTCAAAATTGTATCAGAATTTTTTCCTCAAATATTTCCACAAAATCTACCAGATTAAATTTTCCAAAATTTTCCAGAAACTTTCAAAAATTTCAACAAAATTTGTCAATAGTTTTCTCAAAGATTTGGCCAACAGGCCAGAGTCTCTCTCTCAAAGATTTTTAAGCCCTGTAAATTCCTTTAATGGTGACAATTTAAAACACAAATTCTCATCCATTCTTACCCCTTTAATGACTGTATACCCTTCAAAAATTTTTTTTGGGAATTTTATTAAAGGTTTTATCCACTTTTGTTTTAGCACACTTTAATTACAAATTTTGTTAGCGTCATTGCTCTATTGATTACACATTGCATTGGCAGATTGAGAACAAAAGAAACTAATTATGTATGTTCACAATTTAATGATCCTCAATTTGAGAGGGCGTTCGCAGGGCAAGTTTGGGACACAGTTGTTCACGACCACTTTCACCCATTTCTTTGGTTGCCCTGTGGCACCGTAAGTGCCGGTATAAAATGGAAATTCTTCATGTAAAACGAGTCGTTCTTCAGGACTTCGTTTGTTGCCAGTTCCGTGTTGGGCAGATGAAAATTGAGAACATTAGAAAGTTTTCTTCACAGATTGAAAGGCAATTGTGTAACTGTAAAATAACTATACCGGCCAGATAGTCGTAGAGGAAACATGCTTCCTCAGAGTCTAGAGATTCAGCAAGCATCCGCAAGGCATTTTAATAAAAACAATAAAATCTTGTAGCACTTCAGGAGTTGGGAAAACACTTTGATGGTGTACCAACTTTGCCTTCTTTTATTATATTTTTAAATTAACGAACTGTCTTGGTGTCTCTTCTTTTCAAACTTGATAAGGTTTTGTAAATAATGCAGTGACATTAAACAGAGGCAGAAACAGAAATAACTAATGATTATATAATCAGTAATTAAAATTAGTTAGTCTTAAATACTATTCAAGTTTATTGAAAATTTCCAAATATTGTACTATATTATTGTATTATTATTATTATTTGTAGCAACGGAAATCCCGTTAAAAATCGGGCTACGGCCCCCTCTCATATTTCCATACATCGGAACCCTGTTTGTAATGTGGGGGCTTCTGCACCAAAATTATCATACGCATCGCCCCCGCCCTTACATGTTCCACCCCCTAGTACTCAAAATCCACGTTTGGCCTCCCCAAATCGGGCCGCCTACCACAGTTTTGTAAATCATCAAGATTTGCAATATTACCCGATCAACCCTCGCTCATATGGTCAACATTTATATGAGGGTGTTCAAATTGCCGTTCCGGAACAACAACAACAACAACCCCCGAATGAACAGAAGGACAGTATTTTATGCGTACACCCTCAAATTTTCAGTACGATCAACTCGAACAGCAACCTTACCGGAACCCAGTGATTTCCGAATTGGATGAAAATGACCTGTGGGAATGCTCCCAGCAGAACCTTCCCCCCCCCCGTTCAGGTACCCTCATACGTACCCCAGCAGGCCACAACAAATCCGTATTATACGACAGACATTGCAGCTTCACATGCCTGGGTAGCTGATCATTTAGCGCAAAATTGTCCTTCCAGTCCGGGTGGGGCTCCGCGGACGCGGGGGCACCACTCGCCTGTGTGCTGCCTCTGGGAGAGCAAGGGCGTGTTGCCCCCCCCCACTGGCCAGGGCCCCCTAGCGGAGGTCCTTCGCCGGCAGAAAATGCGGCTGCGAGCCCCTCCCCGACTGTTGGTCCCCACCAACAATGTACGTATGTACATCAAAATTCACATCAGCAGTGCTAGTGCGAGGACTAACACTGCGAGTGCGAGTTCGCCAGAACATAACCATAATCATGTAAAAAAATCGCATATTCAAATCTTAATAAAACTTTGTAAAAATTGCAGACATTCGAAAAAATATTCAAAAACGTGCGTCTCTTGATTTTGAGTCTATTTTGATAAAAAATGAAAAAGTTATCAAACTTTAATTATCACTTCTCTAGTCGAAATAGACTAGATAACTAGACGGATGCTAGTAGCATACTAGCAAGGCAGGACGAAAGTTTTATGGAACCCGATTAGTCTACTAGTGTTCAAACTTGTGAGAAGCTAGACTCGCAAGTCGAGTGCTAGTAGCTACTCGAATACGAGGGTTTTATGGTACACTTGAGGTACTACACACGACAACTAGCATGAGTCTAGTTGAGCATCTCAACTTCCATCCCTCCCCTTCTGTGCTCAGTTTCCCGTTTGTTTCCCTTTTCCCTTCTTCCTTAATTTTTCACTGCGTTTTCTTTTTAATCGTCTACTTTATTAACGGAATTATGCTATTGGTTGCTAAACCTGATGTACTGACGATGGTTGATACTCAATACTGACGTCGTCAATACTGAAGCCGTTTTGGTAAAAACTCTAGCAAAAATTACGTTAGCAAAGCCTCGTTACGCAATTGGAACCGCCCCTGCAGACAGTATCATGCCTCACACGCTCGATACCCATAAGCGAAACAGGTTGGAGTAGGAATTATGTCACAATTTTGTCCGAAATCCAAAAATTCATGTTTGGAAACATTAGGCGGGTTTTTGGCACCAAGAAAGTCTGTAATGTAGCGACTACAGTCAATAAAAACAATCACAATTTTGAAACAAGTAAAACCTAAGATGAAAGAATAAACTATGTGCTTCAGTATCTTTATGCAATTAATGATATGTAATGACGATGCCGCTTTGGCACTTGTGCCACTTGCAATTTTATCTTAACATATGCACTTGTGCACGCCATCGTTTAGAAGATGTCCATGAAGTTCAAACTGTATCCATCTAATCAGTGCCGTAAATCGTTCTTCACAGTTAAGCAATTCAGACTCATTTCAGAATTAAACATCCATGTCAATTATTTATGCTAAAACTCATTGCTAGATATAAAGCAATTACAGCCAAGTCGCACTTGGGAAGTTTTGGGAAGGGGAAGGATCCTTCACAAACCAGAGTTGGCTCAGGATTGCAAACTAAATGCTTAAAACCCGTAAGATAGGCGTAGTTGTAACCATAGCCATTCACTTCCTCTGCTGACAGGATACTACGATGTTTTGCTAATCATAGATGTTTTATGTCGTTCCGTTTTAGGTTTTCAAACACTTCTAAACCAAAAATTAGGCAACCATCTAGCAGAAGTTCATGGCTTCGGTTGCTTTGTTTTGATTATAATGATAGTTTAAGCATTGTACGACCAGTCCTGCATACGAGCCGTTACTAGTGAGTTTGAAGCGAACTGAGCTATGCCGAGATTAAATATTATATGGCGATATATTGCAAAGAGTTTCTAGTTTTATAGTTGTCAAAATTTCAAAATTATAAAATGTGCTCACCAAACGGAATTATTGTATTGTATTGCATTGTGTTATTATAAAAAGCGCCAACCAAACCAATGTTTCAGTTGAGCAATCGTTAAGTGCGCTAATCGCATGGTCAGTATAAACAGTGCTGACAGACCAGTGATACTTGTGGCGATCCTACCAATGTCGCCAAATGTAAAGGTCTCTTCTGCTGCCTTTACTGTAACAGCAACTTTAATGTTACAGCAACTGTGTCATTTGTAACACTTAACTGTGCATTAAGTAACTTTATTATTGCTATAGATCGAGAACGAGACAGACACAGTGAAAGTACGTAAGAGTTTAGTGTACAGGCCAAAACGAAGGACTGAAGGAAAGAACTATTCAAAAGAACTGTTCAAAAGATTTCGATTTCATATCGAAGCTTAGCGATTTCTTATCGCGCAAATGCATGCAATGATCCTGGGAAAGTCGATATGGCATGCTTCGAGAGACAGTCATAAGATGCATCTGCCGCAGCACATTTTGTGATTTAACAAAGCACTTAAAATTGAATTACAGATTGTAATCGGTAGACAGGAAACTAATTGTAAAGCAAACATGAAAAAGGTTTCCACCATAGCGCATTCAGGTAACAAGTGTATCCAGACTTGATAGTAGTCGAACAGCATTTACACAAGTTAAGCAAATTTCGTCCGTGAGGTTGAGTGTTGCAAGTTTCATTACGATGTGCATTGTGAGTTTACAACCAGGGTCTATAAGTGCAATCTTCCTGTTTAAGATAATTTCAACATGCGCTGCCTAAAAGGTCCATCATTCACATTGTGCATTTTATTCACCCCCTTACAGCATTTGGTTGATATATCATATGACAATGTCTGATCATTTGAATTAATCATTTGATTATATTGTTTACAAGTTAGATTAGTCTAGCTTAGATTAGATTAGATATTTCGCAGGCTACAAGCATTCTCCGTCGGCAATCGTGCCTACTAGAAATTTCAGGCTGCCTAGCCTTTTATTGTTCCTATCGTTGTGAGTTGAGATTACAGCGTGTGGCCTAAAATTTTAAATTGAAAACTGAAAACTTAAATCTGAAAACTGAAACCTGAAAACCTAAATTAACTTAAACAGACGGCATGCCGACTAAAAATGCTTGTTGCCTGAGACAGATACAAGTTAGTCTGAAAACTATTGATTTCGGCAAATATCCTATTTCGAACACTGATCTATCAAAAGATACGCTAAGCTTAAAACCTAAAGCTCAGACAGGAATTTGCATATTCTTCGCAACCTTTATCGTAACGTTGCGATAAAGTTTCATGCATGTACTAAACTTGGGTTTCCCTAGGACAACAGAAAAGTGTTAGCCCTGACGGCGCATTGAAGAGAAGCGGTTGGCAATGATTTCAGAGCAAAAAGGAGATAATCTGACTGTGCTCACTGTTATCAGTGAAGCCCTGTCAGGGGTGACGGTGGTACCAGAGTTGACTGACCACACCGGAGGCGGGGAAGCCACATTTTACATAACTATTCAAGACAAGTCACAAAGATATCTTCCCTTAGGTCAGTTAATCCTAAATGCTTTGAAACCGAACTTAAACTATTATTGGACTAACTTAGACTTTGTTTCTTAATCGAAGGGGTGGTATGTCAGGTATTGCAGTTGACTTTGATGGAATGTTTCAGATTTGTTCGTACCCACGAAAAAGGCTTCCGAAATGCTTGCGAGCTCCAGAGCCGATCGTTCCGAATGTAATGAACGATGTACGGGGGCATCCTACGGCATCCTAAAGAATGTAACGAAGCAGGCGAGGAGTACACCAAACAGATGCTTTTATTCTAGCTTGAACAGCTGCTACAGTTCCTTGGCACCTGGTCTTATTAGTCCAAATCGGGTGCGTAAATATGTCCCATCACCTGTACTACAATGTGTAAAAAATTGTGAAAGGCTTGTCCGAGAAAAGAATGCTACTAAATTAAAAATATTAAAATTCTACTTCAGTAAGGAAACCTGTTCATCATGCAATGGTTGAAATAGTCAGCTGAGTGTACTATGACTATTCTATGTCGCAACTTGCTGGCTGAAGTTAAATGTAACAGATTATTGACAACGTAATAGTAAAAGCTACATATAAAGTTTCATGCAACCAGAACATAAAGAATTCCTGTAATCTTCACAGATTACTTTCATTGTACTAAACCTAGACTATAAACAATAAATTTCCACAAATATTGCTTAAGGTGCAGGTAACATATACCACACTGATGTCAGCTGAAAATTTTCACATGACAACCTATTTATTTGACTGCGTTAAAGAATTCAAAACCTTCTGCACTGAAATTTCGTCATATGCTTATTATTGCCACTGGTCATTGCTTCTGTTTCTGCTGTGTATTGGCAAAGATTGTTCCTTTCATAAACGCTACTTATTAGCACTCCTCCTCGTAGTACTACCAAGAGTACATAACGATAAAAGTACGAGAACATAGATTTTGCTCTGATAAAAGAGAGTGTGTCTAGTGGCTAGTAAGCTAGAGGTATGCCAAGTGCTACTTTATAACTAGCTAAGAAGTATTCATGAAATATAAACTGGGATTGTGATATGTAACTCAAATACGTATGATGCTTGGAGATCAAGTATTGACTAAACGTGATATCCACCCACGTATTCGTAGCATACATGTGCTTGTGAGATTTGGGGTTTTGGCCCTCCCTAGACCTAAACCTTACCCCCCCAGAGGGATCCCTCACCCCCCAGAATCCGGATTTTTTCGGTTTTTTGTGCAAGTTTGGTCTTCGGCCGCCGGTTCACCCCCACCAAACTTCCCCTCCTGCACATGTCTGATTAGTAGCTGGGTTCCAACAGCATAATTAAAACTTTTGATGATTTTGTTTTTACACTGTAAAAACACATCCCAGAAACGTCTAGTAAGCGTTGTTCACCTACGGCATTATCGTGAATATGGATGGTCGAACTTTTTGATTTTTCTGTAGAATGCATTCGTTCCAGATTTACTCTTTGTATGATTTCGGTGAGTTCGATAAGTTGTCTTTTTCATCTGGATCCGCTAGTACATTCTGCAACCATTTGCTAAAATCTATGATTACATTGGTGAAGCTAATTTTAATACGATTAAGGATTAGCTAGTTACAGTTTGCTAAATGTAGTTACACTTTGTGCAAAACCCAACTTTTAAAATTATATTCTATTAATTCTATTAATGAACTAATTATATTAATTTTAATTTACATTTATTATATAGAACACACCCACCGGACTTTATTTGGGATTTTCTAGTGTCTTACCGCTTATGTCGGGTCCAAGAAGGACGCCTTATGAACCATTTCAAAGGAGCAGGTTAAGGAATATTACTATATTTAGGTTGTGTCCGCATTCTTCGATGGTAAGTTAATGGTTAAACGAGTACAATTGATTAGAATGTCTAAAGTTTCAGTTATTGGTATTATTATTGTAAACTACCACCAATAAGTAGGTGCTATTGGTTTAACATGCTAGAGCTACAGAATCGACAGTTTCTAAAAGAGATTCCTTCCATAAGTTACGAGAATAAATCAGCATGTGTATCATGAATTAGTTGGGGACCATTATTTACAGCTGTTTACGGTTTATTTATCAACGAACTTTCAACAGATTTCCAAGGTCTTCCATAGTAGCGGAGACTACGTTCTAGTCAACCTACTTTTTCCAAATCTAAATAAATTTAGATCATATCGTTATCCTAAATTTCAACCTTATTTCATTCAACATGAATTTCCGCATTTCTCATACCAGTCTTATGTGTGACGCATTTGTCAAAATTTAATCAATGCCCCATCACAGTATATAAGTGAATATTTTTATCTCGCCTAAAGGCGAGATGGCTATTTTCGTTTCTGGCACAAAATAAACTGATTATTTTCAACGTAAAATTTTCACTCTATTCCTAGCACTACCTTCACTAGCAGCGGAGTTTTTGTCCGAAAGGGGAACTTCAGGTGCTTTATTTGAATTGGACCAAGATTTTCTAGATTTCAATTTTTATTACTTGGACACAATTTCAAATTTGTAATCAAGTTCCGTGGAGGGGGCTTTCGTTATCTGCGACATCAACTTTTACGGAAAACCTTTCCACAAAGCCCCCCCTTGGTTGAAATAAAAGTTAGAGATGATTTCTTGCAATATGCAAATTAACTTTTGCGACGTCATTTCAGTTCACTTGCTGACAAAAGCCTGGACAAGTTGCATTCGACGAGACTCTCCATTTACAGTTGTTAAGTTTTTTTAATTTGATCAGTTTCCAAACGTTTAGAAGAGCAGATTTTGTCTATCATTGATATTTTCATGCTTGGGGGCTTACTTAACCATGGCAAAAGCTAAGGTTCAAACTTACCTTCCACTAACTTGTGTGAGCTCAGAAAAGTATTTGATCAAAAAATCCATTTTGAAAACTTCACGTGTTTGTTTCTGTACTCACACAGTGAGGTGTAATAAATTTGAACAAACAACGGCAATCTAGATTTTATTGCCCAAATTACGCGAATCCGAACCGAACCATACCGTATATAAGCTAATTTCTTCTTAGTTCGCATTCTTGAAACAAGCGGAATGAAAATCAAAAATTTTGAAAAGGAGTGAAGTTTAACTACCATCACATACTGTAGCTTAGCGATTTTGTCTTTCCAACCTCCCTCAGTCTACATCTAAAAATCACTCAGCAGTCTGCATAAACTCAAACGCTTTATATACCCCATTGTGTTCAATTATAAACAAGTTGTCTGAGATACAATTTAGCCCGGCGTCGAGATACTGCTCCTTTTAGGATCTCCTTTTAGGAGCCGACTTGTTTCTCTTTAAACCAAGCCTCCAGATGCACATGCATGCTCCCAATTGCAAATTCAAAATATGTTGTCCATTCTGTAATTTGCAGACCAATAAATTTAAACAAGAACTACTTTAATAATTTTCACGTTAACACCACCAGATAATTGCAACCTGGTCTTAACCGTCACTGATAAGAAAACGTATAAATATCCAGACAGCAAACAATAGATAACAGTAGATCAGTTTACTAGTTAGCTCTCCAGTTATCACCCTAGAGCTAGCTTTTCAACCCCAATCGCTACTCTCGCCTACTATCTTTAGGCCTGTTGGGTCAGGTATGAATGTAATATGTTTTAGTCTTTTGTTTCGAAGGTTTGTTTTGTTCAAAAGTTTGTTCGACTACTGATAAAATGGTTCGAATCCGCGCCAGTATATACTTTTCACTAAAATTCTGGAACTAAAGGCACGTTAATAAGAGGGAATGGGAAACCTCTCAAGCTGAGGCTCGGGATTAAAACTAACAAAAGTTAATGTCATGAAGCAGGAAGCGGCTTTTTAATCCAGTAATACAGTACGAAATTTGCTAACAATCTATAACGTTTGCAGATTTTTAAACTTCGATGAAACCCTCGCATTTGCAAATTTGGATAGGACACAGATGGGTCTATGGGGAAACGGGTGTTGATGGAAGTCAGGGCTCAGATTTACCGGTGCCGCATACAGCATTCTTTCCGGTTGGTGCAGAATCTAAATCAAATGAGACCAAACAACTTATCTCAATCATGGCAGGTTATGCACTTGATCATCTTTACGAGACGAAACAGCTTCAAACATTGATTGGAGTCTGAGCCACGACAAGATACCTCGAAATTAGAAACTCCTGAAGCATCTAGAGATGAGGTAGAGGATGAGGAAGTTCCCTGGCTGCATGCCAGGGAATTTGTAGAAAGAATCGATTGCAAAACTTGCAAAAGAAGGCGGCTCCAAATCATTTGGACCATCAGTACAACTCTCAAAGTTCGTTTAAAATGCTGTTTTTCATTTTGCATTTTTACGTTGCTTCAAAATTTGAACAGATTTTGAACGCGAAGCATTTAAAGCACACCAAGGAACCTGCTAGACAGGAGAAACAATAGTAACTTACAGACTGCATTGTTGTTACAATAATGTCTGAGTGTGCAGTTGAACACAATATTGAACAGCGTAACTGGACGACAGTGACGGAACTCTCGAGAGATTTGTAGCTCTGGAAAGGAGCCACTTTCTTTTTTCACAACCGATTATAAAATTGCAAAATTACAAAGGTCTAAGAAGCTAGGGTGCATACATTAACACTGATTCTGATTATGGAGGTTTGCTCCGAGTTATAAAAATGTGTAGAATAATAGTGTGAATAAAACCCAAACCTTTCGTGGTAGTGAGCATAGTGAGCAAAGTTGCCCATTTTAAAAGATTAGAACCAAAGATTACCACAAATGACAAGTTTAAAAGCTTTCTAAGACGTTTTCTTGAAAAATCGCTAAAATTTGCTTAAAAGATTTTTGTTTAGCATTGACCACAGATCAAATCTCATTACCGGTCGCAAAAATGTTCTACCAGTTTTTTACTTTTCGGTGTTCTACTCCCTCCACCTTTCCTTCCCACGCTGTTTTCAAAAAAATATGACTGGTTTCATGAAGCTGTCGAGGTAAACAACGAAGCAAACATTTTAGTGTATTATTAATTAAATTGCGAAAACTTACTTCCAAAATGTTACAGTTTGAAAATTGATTGACTGGAATTTAGTCAATGAGAAAAACATTCTACAGAATTTCACCGGTTTGGTTGGGAACCGGTTGTCTGGGCTAAAGCTCTAAATCCTTCTAAGGAGTACCGCCCATAATTTTTGATACGTCTAATTTGCGAAATCTTGCTAAGATTGTGAACTCAAAATCTTTTGATTTTTTAGAAATCTTTTCGTTTGCTTCGAAGTCCGTTGTAATATGCACGATTTTTTAGTTCAACTAATGTTTTAGTATTATCATTCAAATGCAGTGATTATAGTAACCGAATTTTATTTCTGTTGAGAATAACAGGTTGTTCAAAAGCTTAGTTATCTCACTGGTAGATGCAATCAGATACGTTTTACCACACATTCTATTGCTACTAGGCCTATATTTACATGTCTTACGATTAGAAATTGAGTGTCTACAGTTTGAAATTTTTTATAAACACAGCCATATGCTAACCTAGATTTTGACCAATTTGTAAGGCTATAATTGAAAAATGGACACGTTTCAATATGTTTGATTCAGTAGTGTGCTCCCTACAATTATCAAGATAAAATTATACTTTTACTCTATTTTTGGAATCTAGAATCTTAGAATGTTAGAATCTTAGGATTTTAGTCTCGCAATTTTGCAACCACTGGTCACGCAACTTTGCAACCAAAGTGGTTGCAAAATTTGAATTTTTTTAGTTTCTGCGGATTGAATTAATTTTTTGCGAGACATCGACTAGATTATTCGATACCTTGTAACAGTAGCGGGGTGTCATTTGTTAGTTATTTTGAAAACTCTCTTCGTTATGCAGAATGCTTTTGCCTACTTTTCCAAACTTTGTTAAGCGATCACTTTAGCTATAAGGCAAATATTGAGCAAATATGAACGAGTCCCGATTTATTTTTGTATAACATCTGTGTTAGTAAAGCTTGCAAGTAAAACATCACGAACAAGTTAATGAAATAAGACTGGAGTGGAGGTAATAGCGACTGCCGTTACTACCTACACTACAAATAGGGCTATGTGCTCATTTTAAATTATTGTGGAGCATCGCTGTCAGAAAAGTTCAGAAGGCTCAAACGCCAAGTGCACATGGACGAGAATATCCACGGATTGACATAAGAGTGCTCTTCTCTGAAATCGGCCAGCTTCGATGAATATGCCTTAAGATCTAGTATTGACAACGACTTTGACAAATTTCAGAAACCTATGAAGGAATTTATACACCAGTATGGAACAGAAGAACACAACACTATCAAATCCCAAATTCTCGTTTTTGTTTATGTGATTTGTTTGTTTATCCGACAATGAATTCAAGTAAACAAACAAAAACTATTAATATTTTAGCGAAGTATCAGCAGGACAGCTAACTGTGATGGTAGAAAAGCAGAGGGGTTGGTGGTCTTGCCGGTCTGCCACAGTTATTGAGTGGGCAAACACATAGCCAAACTGAGGAACTAGGTAGAATGAATGGTCAGGCTGATGCATTCGGGGAAATGATTGATTGATTGATCAATTTGAACAATCTATGGGAATGGACGCTCAATGTGAGACTTCAATGGGAATGGATGGTCAAGAGGAGGATTTGGAGGACTACTTGGAATTGATGGATAATTTAGAAAGCATAGAGTAAGCAGTGAAGAACACTGCGGCTCACTAGTCAGTGTTATGTGAATATCCAAGTCATCAATGGTGCTGACAACCCATCCAGATCCTCTTTCCAGGTATTCCTCCACCTTCTGACTCAGATAATTGAAGGAAGTCTGTATGGTTCCAGCAATATTTTTATTGCACAACCTTTGCACTTTG
This sequence comes from Trissonchulus latispiculum, assembly GCA_030248195.1. Lineage (NCBI taxonomy): Eukaryota > Metazoa > Nematoda > Enoplea > Enoplida > Ironidae > Trissonchulus > Trissonchulus latispiculum. The sequence continues at coordinate 45,430 of JASAND010023753.1, read as the reverse complement.
CTGTGAAAATAGCAGGTTATCGTTTCGGTTGGATCTGTAGCCTTTTCAAAAGATATCTTCAGAATCATGTCAAATTTGATACAGTATAATGAATCCAGCATCTGCTCAACACGTCGTTTCAACTCGAAGTGAACTCCTTTGTAGAGACACCAAAGATCGTTCCATTCTTTCGAGCTTTGCAGGTGAAAACAGTGAACGTTTTTGTACAAAGGTGATGATTTGTCCACGAAATTTAAATAAGACCGAACTTTCTTCATTGGCAAAGTGTTCGACATAATCACTCGAACACCGGTATGGCAAAGGGAATGTCTATTCACATCGTGTCGCCTTTTGAACGGCTTGCCGCAAGATGGACATGGGTGTGAACGGCTGCCCTCATGTACCTGTTTGATGTGTACATTTAGGTCTCTACGGGTAAACTGCTTGCCACAAATAATACAAATCATTGTGAATTTGACTTACGGTTTAGGTTTAGGCAAATCCGTGAAGCAGGATAAATGATAATCAGAATAAATTTGGGTACAACACGGTAAATGGAAATAATCCGAAATAAAAGGAAGTCAATAATCAAAACCTCTCAAAAAATAAAACCAACAGCAGTTCGTAGTAATCTTGGAAATAACTGATGTTACCTACGTTTTCCGTTTCCTTATATACTTCGTTTCTCTGGGTGATTAATTAGTTTATTCTGCATGATGAATCATGTGCGGTGTCAGTGTGTTACAGTAACGGTGTCACCTTTAATTGCTTTTGGGGTTGTACGACCATTGAAAAAAACCGCCACGTCGTGATAATTAATTAGATACGCGTTTGACTTGTATCATCACGTTACGGCAACAAAACGTTACGTTTTTAATGCAGTTACAACCTGGTACTTACCACATGACTAATCAAATTTTTCTTATTTTAGTAACAGTGAACAGCTGCATTGGGTTTAGTTACGATTACAAAGTCGCACCCTACAAATCGTCTAAAGACGTGGCTGTGGCATTGAGGTTGGTGCCGTCCAAGGTTTTATTATAATTTATCATTTGGGTCAAACCGCCCTGTATCGTGAGTCAACCCCAATTTTGTTCAAGTGAGTGGTAGCCGGTACCTAGTTTTCCCTTAGGTTTGTATAATGCAGTTTCTATCACAGGAATTTGCACCAGCCGCTTCATGGTATAAACTAATCACGATTCACAAAATTACTGCATGCTAGAAAGTTTGGTAACAAATGTTTGACTACTCAATTAGTTTTTCTTAAAAAGATTAGGACTTTGCGAATGGTACATGGATACTATTTTCCAATTTTGATATGCAGTTAGCACGGGATAGTACGATGAGTCAATGTGATCCTATATAAAGTGAGGTTTTACAGAGCCTCGACAATTTCATAGTTTTTCCGTTAGTTCTTTGCACTAAAGCTGCTCTTAAGTAAGAATATACTTTGATAGTCACATGAGTCCTGCTGCTGAGTTCATGTTTCAGGCAAGCATTTCACTAACACATACTTTAAAATATGTATTTGTAGCACTTTTTATCTGCTGTTTGTTAGCCTTTGTGAAGGATTTTTTAAATACCTTCTATTTTCCTACATATTTTATTCCTGTATTTCTCATATTTCTATTAAAATAAAAAAATAAATGAGTAATAATTAGTGCATGCTCCATTTTTTCCGATAAACGTGGTAAACGCTTTGTCGACAACTATACCGGTAATTAGACATGTTCGCCCAGACCAAGAGTTCAGACATATGGACCCCTCTATTCCTACTAAATATACCATTTCATATTTCTTACTGTAATTAATTGTTGTAGACACTACAGGGCTTCATCATCCGAACTGACACTATTCTGATATCAAAATTGTGAATTAATGATTGCAGGGATAAGCACATATTGATAAGCACGGTAAGTTCACGGTCAATTAAATGAAATAGAGCAATTAAAAGCATTGATTAGATTAGAAAGCGTTAATTAGAAGCATTAGCGGGGCGGGTCGCCAAAATGGTACCCACTTCCAGCTCTGGGTTGGACTAGTCAATTGTGCAGTATTAGATCCCAATCCGCAAACAGGTATAAAATTCGTAGTACGTAGTTATTAAATCGTTGCACAATGACAAACCACAGCAGTATAGTTTACGATTAATACTACTTAGTCCTTATGTTTACTATGAACAACCATCCAAGGTAATTATATCAAATAGCTGTGCATAGCTGGCACGAAAATCAAGAACTATACAGCTTTAGACACGTGATTAGTACATAGTTGGATCAATATAACATAGACACGGACCATTACCATCATCCAACAGCTTAAAAATTTCAGGCAGACCTGAAGTTTACGTTAATGGTCACTGCGCAAGCTAGATGTAACGTCAAGTGTATTACTAGTTAACACAGAGCGCCAATGCTTTTACTAAATAATGCATCAAAAAGGTCAAATTCTTCCGGTTGTTTCATAACTTCATCTACCTGGGCTACGCTGGCAGTGTAGTTGGCAGTGTTTCTAGAATAAGAACTTTCAAAGCCATTTTCGTTTCGCAAGTAGTCAGTTCAATTCATGCCCAAGATGACCACTTTGGGTTCAGAAAATCAATTAAGTGAGTAATGATTGCTGGGTTCAGTTCCCGCACCTCTATGGTGTACTAATGGATTCTAACCTATTTGATTCAGTTGCGGAAACTATCTCGGTGATGCCGTGTTAGATCTGTACATCTGTGGATTTTTTGGCCCCTGGCCGCTATTGGAGGATTATTTGAGATTATTTGCACAGATTCGATATTGGAAGGTACATTGGCATATAGTGTTGCAGAGGTACAGATTGAGGCGGAAGCAGCAACCGCGAGATGAACCTGATCAAATTGGGGATTGAAACTTAACGGAAACTGGGACTGAACTTTGATTTCAGCTTTGGAAACCGTATAAGAAAACCGTACCCCAAAATGCATTTGATCTTTTCGTTCTCATCTTTGAAATCGGGAGTACTCCCGCTGCTCAGGGTTTAGTGTCATCTTGAAGATAGGAAGAAGATAATCTAAATCTAATTAATACTAACACCTGTTATATAACCGAACCAGGCAACTTCCATCCCGGACCACCCTAGTGTAAACGTTTTGTGATCGTTCCTAGGTGACCGAATAGCTACCGAGAATGTGAACAGTTGTATTTCCATACAGGAGATTGGCACAGTGTTTTGGGCTCACACCAATACCGGAAACTTTATTACTAACATAACAGTTGTGTATTTAGTATTATATTAATTTTTAAGAAATTAGTGTGCTGTATCTGCACCTGGTGTTATCTAACACAGCGAGATGGCTCATTGGAGCCGGACTTCAACTCTTGGTGAGTTTTCCCCAAATCTCAAATCAGATATATGCACTCCCAGTTGCAGAAGAAGACCAGATTTCCTGTTTTAGGGCGATTAGTTATTCTGGGCCAACTCACAGTTGTGATCTGACAATTTTAGTACCGGCAAGTGTCGACCCTGTTTTCTGATTGCAACTCCATCAAACGGACTCACAACAAGGACACCTACCCAAGTTGGCTACAAGGACCTTCAATCTTGAACATATCACCTTTAGCGAGGCCTGTGTCTAAGGTTACTAATCTCAGTAAACGAGCCGACTTTCCGTGAAATTGAGCTCTGAGTGAATCATATCAGAAATCCAAGTAACTTCATTACACATCGCCAAACATCGTTCGTGGTTTGGTTGAATTATTTTTTTCTGTACACCCCACTTCAGTTGGTTTTGCACCGGTTAGGAGTAGTGTCAGCTTGCTGTTAATTTTTAAATTTGAATGGGGGGTTAGCTGACACTGAGTAATTGTCTGTACTTTGTAACCCGAGATGTTTCGCAAGGATGGAGATTTGTCCATCACCGGCTGTGTAATGAACGCACCTCGGCAGCTCCACCCGAAGGCGGCCGCCCCTTTAACTCTCGGTTAATTAGTGACATGGGGGATAAAATACTATAGGTGGTGCCGGCTAGTGCCAGATTTGTCATAGAAATGTCTGGTCCTCTTGGACCACAAAATTTGGGGACCAAATACGTATATAAATAAGTACCAAATACATAACAGTACATAACAATATGAACAAAATAACTGAACAAAACAAAACAATAATGAATAACGGAATCAACTGAATAACAAAACAGAATAACTGAATGTTTATTGCTCTTTCTGATTCTCAGTTGAGTCTTTAGGTACATTTCTACGGGAGATGGGGATACTCTTTAACAGTTTCTTGGAGAGAAAATCAGTTGCATTTGTAGTTGTAGATTTCCTTATCGCAGGTCATAATTTGCAGAGGCGAAAAATATCTACATCTTTGATCTTATTCTGATCTAAAACTAATGACTTATCCTTACACAGTTTAGTACCTCTTACCTCAATCTACTTTGTATTTTGAAAAAAACAGCTTATGAAGTTGCACATAACCATGTGTACACTCGTGGAAAACTTTAGTCTGTACTATCGCCCATTCAAACAGTGTAACCACTGTACGTAATTTAGAATTAGCTTGTTCTTGGGTAAAAGCTAACATTCCTTTCAAATATCAACGACAAGGAAATAATAAGCGGAAAATGAAAGAAATAAGCAAGTAACAAACGGCAAATCATTTTCGTAAACTTAGAGCGAGAATTGTCTAATCCTGACATTAGTGTCGATTAGGCACCGTGAGCCCAACATCAATACAAAACAATGTGCTTTCTACGGATTTGATTGCTACAAAAAGCACAACATGGCTGATTGTGAAATTGTACAACAAGCTATAGCCTGTTCTGTTCCTCTACCCTACAGCTAATTAAAGGTTAGGTATGATTGAGTTATGTGGAAAAATCACAAGAACACCTGCTCATGTATATTCGAGTAGGATACAGTTTGCACAAATCGTTACTGTATGTTACAAATCGATCTTTGAGATCAGTTTTGTTGAATATTTTGCATTAGCTTTTAGACAAAAAAATTAACTTTAAAATTAGCTCTAACAACAATAGACTGTTTTTAAGGTTTAAGAGTTTATTTAACAGAGTAAGTTGAATCTCAAAAATATGTAAAAACTTTTCTTTTTCTGAAAGCAGCTGCATCCTAACAAGTACGTGATCAGATCTTGGTTGAAATATTGGTTTTCTATTAAACCACTTCGTAGTTAACTTTTAAAGTCTGAATCAGCACTTAACAAATGACAGCAACTTGAAAAGCAAAACTAAGCTACATTTGGCGAATCTAGACAACTAGGTAAGAGTAGCACAACTGACTTCTCGACACACGAACATAAGTTGTTGTTTATAACATTTTACCTAAAAGGTTGCATTCTTTTGTTTCGTCCAAATTTTAGTTTCAGCTTTAGTCCAAGTCCATTAAATACAAAATGAGCCAAAATAAGTGCTTTTTAAGATTTTGTTAGAAAATAAACAATTTCAATTATAATTTCGTTCAAAGTTTCCGGTTTTCTCCAAAAGGGGCTAATGTCAAAATTTTAATTTATTGTAACCTAAAATATCAACCATTTAGCCAAAAATAAAACAGTGCCTGACTAAAAACCGAAGAGAAAAGTGGAAAGCTTGTCTTATCCGAAGCGGAACAAGATGAGGATAACCTTGTTCCATCAGCGGATACGGACTCCATTGTGGAGTAACGAGGTCAAGAAATAGTTTCATTGTATACCAAACATATAGTTTATTTATTCTTTAAAATAGTATCAAATGCTATCAGTTTCGTAAAATCCATAATTTTGCTCTTGTGTCACTGTCTTCTGGATCACTTCATACTCACGTTCAGCTGGCAAGGCCTTAAAAAGTCATAAAATATTCTAATTATATTCAAAGTGTAATTTATGTTCATAAACATAAGTACCTTACGTAACCATTAAGAATAGCCTTATGGTTGTAAAAGCAAACATGTTCACCTTAATTTCCTCTGTGGAGACTTAATACCGAGTGGGACTACTTGAGAATGATTAGAAAAGTACCGAGTGGGACTCGTACCGAGTGAGACTCTACCCTGTGGAGATTTGATTGAGCATTTCAAGTTATTAATGAATGCGCTAACTTGACAAACACAAAATGAAACTATTACAGTTGTGTATGAACATTGGTTAGTTAGCTAATATTCAATGTGGCGGATTGATCGCATATTCCGTAGCAGTAGGGTTCCAACTTTAGTTTTGATAAGTGGGTCATTAACTTGGTATGGCGTTTGGGAGTCAAGTTCCTATCTGTTGTCGATGTTTAATTACCTACATTTTTTGTATTGTAAAGAAAAATTCTAATTTCCCCTATTTGTATTGTTCATTAAATGAGCCCGCATAAAATAAAAGTTTCAGGTTTCATTTCGTGCGTAGTTGGCGAGGGCAATCTTTTGGGACTTGCATTCATAGACAAATCAATTAAATTATCCCATTAAATTAAGTCAGAGATTTACTGTTCAATTTCTACAAATGTGCGACAGTGACATTACGTGTACTATGGATGATGAGTCTCCCCAGATAACTCGGGCTAAAAAACTGAAAAATTGAACTTTACGTCTTTTGTGTGGTTTGCCGCCAAAGACAGTATATTGAGATTCCGCGTTTTCAGTGTCAAATCAATTCAGTTTTCAAACCAAATTCGGGAAAGTTTGATGGTCAATTCAAAAGGTTGTGGGACGAGTCCCGACAAAGTACACAAACTTTTCCCCCTCTGCAGTCTGAGCAAAATTCTTCCCCAAATCCAATAGTGTTCAACTTGGGCTCTCCATACCATCTCATTGCTCAGACTTGGTTCACCAAATTCTCAGTCCTCAGTTCAGTGTTTGGGGTGCAGATAAGTCACCCCGCAACTTCTCGCCGAAATTGCTTTGAAAATACTGTGTATCTAGCCACATTGCATCGGCTTTTGCCCACCCGGATGGCATTAAAAAGACTCACCTAAGGGCACTCAGAAGCAAGCCTATAGTTTGCTTAAAGCAAAGTTATGGTATGGTTAGGAGCACTCAAGTGCTTTGCAAAAGAATTTTACTAAGGTACTCCTGCCGATTCTACTAAGAACGCTCCTAGCAGTCCTCCCAAGTGATTATTCTTTCGTTACTTCTGCTTTAAAAAAATGAATTTTCAAAATCCTTATTTCTTATTTCAGCTTCAGCTTTGTTTTTGTTATCGCACTTAGCAAACATATGTTGCGAATATATGTCATTGTGCTTGTGGTTTTGTGTTTTCGCACACTTTACACAAAAAGCATGCTCAAATTTTCACCTCAGCCATGGCCAAGTGGTAAGGTGTTCGACTAAAGATCTTACGGTCCTAGGTTCGAATCCCCGCTGCCACAAGGCTTTCACAAATCCCCTTGAGCAAGGGACTACGCACATACCGGTTCGCCGTGGGCTCCAGCCAACCCAGCTGTCTATCCTTAACTGGTCGGTAAATGGGTACCACTGCGGGAGGAAGGCAACAGGAGTCTGTGTTCTGGCGTAAGCCTAATGAAGGCCTGCCCCCCTTCCACAGACGTAGCCAACATTAGAGTTGTCGCTCCTAGCTTCGGGCTGTGAATCCGGAGATAAGCACCGGCACCCTGTAACCTTCTGTAGCTTGGAGTCCTCTCGAGGGTTTCACTTTACCTTTTTTACCTCAGCTACGGGTTAGCGCAACACTAATACATTTAAAGAGCTCAATACAAATAGTGGAAAACGTTCAAGTTTGCCAGAACGCCTTATTCAATTAATTCAAGAATGAGGAAGCACTCTCTTTTTAAAATCAGGGGTTAACGACACGTACAGATTTCTCGGCTAGGTTGCTAGTGAATCGCTGGTCAATTTTAAGCTGGTTATAAAAACCAGCTCACGAATTTTGGACTAGAATTGGCTGTGGAATTGCAGGCGAACCTCTGTTTATATACTCTTATCAGCTAAACAAATGTGCACACACTTTCGAAACGACATACAAACATTTAAGGTGCATTCATAGTTCCTGTCTTAAGCAGACACGCGAAGACGCGTGTCGACGCATGTGTCGTCTATTAGCGTCTGCATGTGTTCGTGAGTATGAATTCGTTACAACTGATTTTAAACGGTTAAAACGGCATGTTGCAATCTGAGGCGTCGCCGCGCGTCTCAATGCGTTTGCGACTATTAATGCACCTTAAAGCTTTAAATTTGTTCTAACTTGGAGCCGTTTTGCCACCTATATAGGTTTTTGTCAACTTGAATTTTCAAAAATAGTCATGCCGACAGAAGTCGACAGAAGCTTTCAAATGTCGATAAGTAGTCGTATCTAGGTAGTAGCTAGCTTCTATCGTAACACCAGTAGTGGACTATTTCATATCCAACAAGTTTTGTCTTAGAAAACCAGACCGCTTGTGTGAGCATAGCTTGGATGGAATTACTTTGCAATACCTTAAAATTGAAGATAGCAAATAGATCCATCCATATGCAAAAGGCAAGCTCCTGTGAGGTGTCAAAATAAAATAAACTATAATCAAACCTTAAGACATAACAGAGAAGAGGAAGCTGCTAACTTTGGATCAAAGTAAAAGTTTCGGTGTTTCTGATCAGGCCGGGTGGAATCAATAAACTTCAGTCGCTTAGCATCCGCACGCTTTTTGCGGCATAAAGTGTACATCACATATCCAACAACAGCCACTGCAATGGCTAGAGGAACGGTAACGGCCAAAATTGTTTTCGTTGTCTTTCCAAAGCCAGTAACTTCTAAGATAAAGTGGACACCATAGGTTAACGCGAGAGTGTCTGGGGGACCCAAGCCCCCCAACCCGGACAAGGTACAAGCCCTACCGCTGTAGGGGACAAGGCGTAACGAAAAAATGGTCAACGAGTAATCAAAATAGACGGAACAAATTAGCTTTTCGACTGCAATTTTAAAAAATTTCCGGCTTTTTAGTTTTTTAGCTCCAATGTTTAATTTATCGTGAAAATAAGGCACAATTTAAAAGTGTTTTTCGAAAATTGAAGATTTAGTTGCAGATTTTAGTAACAAAATAGCAAATTTTAATTAAATAACGTTAAATTTTCTAACAATTTCACAAATTTATTCTTTAGGTGCAAGCCCATCTGAAAATTTAAGTTCAAGGTACAAGCCCCCACAAAGTTTTTTGGAAACAAATGCCCCAGGAACCCATCCTATGTTAATGAATGGTGTGCACAAAAAAGTTCAAGATTTTTATTTATTGGGAAGAAGAAACTTGAAGAGCAAGAGACCAGCCTTCTTCTGATGATTCTTCAGACAATAAACGAAAGCTCATCCGCATTGAAGTTGGGATGGAGATTGAACTCAAACCCACACCTTTCGATGGTGGGCTAGGCAACACATCCCCAAAACATTTCTTAGTATATTTATAACTAATCTCTTTTAGACTTTGTATCACTTGAACTGCCAGGAAACGCGCAGAATTAAAATCAAGAAACCAAAAACGCAAAACAAGAGGAAGTAAGCTGGCACCTCTCAGGCACTCGTTTCTGGGGAAATTGAGCCTTCTGGTTGCAGCTAACCGAACCGCTTCAAAGTCAATTCGATCATCTTGATTAGCATTAATCATGGCACAAATTTTGATTACTTGCGGAACACCAGTGATCTCTTCCACTCCTTCCAGTACATAAACCAAATCATCCGGGTTTGTCTGAAATTACAAAACAAAATTTCTAAAGGAAGTTTCATTACTGCAGTAACTTTTCAGTCTCATTTTTCAACGGATGTATCAAACGTTTTGAATTTTCACAGTCGGATCGGCGTCGCTGACTTCGTCTGCTTAACGTCCAGATTTTACGAAAGCCGTGGGCACCTCACCTGATATGATACCTATTTATCTCGGAGAAAGTAACTGGCGGACATAAGATTAAATAGACAATGCTTTTTCAACTGAGATAATCTTTAATCCAGTGACAATTTCCTGTCCACGTGAGCACAGGTTTTGAAAATACCTTTGAATCAAATTTCAATGGTAGTCATCATCTAAGGTCGTCTGAGTAAACGAAAAAGGAACTCAAATTCGAGTCTTCTTTCAAGAAGTATCATTGAAAATAAAAATTACTTTGTTAACGATGAACTGCTCCTTTTCCTCCTTCATCGGCATATGTTCAATTGCACCAGAACTGGTCGACACATTTATTCCAGTGCCAATAATGATGCCGTAAAAGGAGATGTTGCACTTCACATTGTTTACTGAAACTGGCTTCCACTGAATTTGAAAATCTGTCACACTGCTACATGAGTCTTTAGCTAGTGGGATCACCAGGATATCTGTTGCACAGGCATATCGTATGTTGCCTAAAGCGTAAAACGGAATTGGAGTCCTCCAGAAGTCGTGTTAATCTGCTACAGTCTAAATATTTTAATCCGTGCATTAGTAATTATAACTGTGCTTCGTTCAGCTGCATCAATCGAAACCAAATTAAAGTGAATAAAATTTACTAAAGGAAAATTCAAAAATGTGGACTGGGTTGCACTTATACAATAAAGTCTGACTTGAAAAAGTTTATGAAATGATGCAAAAGCTGAAGTGGTTCTAACTAGAGCTGTCAGCTGAGGCAATTATTCCTCTTGTTTTTATTTTACTCTTGTCAGTGATTGCTTCAGATAAGAATACATATAGACAAAACAACATATTCATATGCTTACACCTATTATCACATGGCAGATTTGCGACTTGCCGACAATCTGAAAGGCACAGCGAAGACTCGTTTAAACAACGCATACCAGAGTTCATTCGTGAGACGGCTGCCACCTCCTGTTATAAGTTCGTGGCAGTGTGACACATCGTGGTGGTGCGCACTCCCCTCCAAGAGATGGCCTCGCCATAAAGACACAACGCCGTAAAACACAAGTAACTCGTTAAGCTTTAATCTTCAGCATGCAAGGATAGTGGTCGAATTAGTTTGATTCACCCGGAACTCAATTGTGGAAGAATCCGTCGTTAGCGAAACAACAGTCTGATATCTGACAGCCTGTTAACTGTCAAACGCTTACTATGTACTCTTGGTACTCCAGCTTTCAAATATTGGGATCACTTATCATTACGGTCTCTCGATATCCCTGGCACTTTGCAATCAAAATGGACAAATTAGTAACAATAGCTAGTAAGTCGAAATATCGGAAATCTTGCAATAATCTCACATTTGTACCTTGTAAGTCTATGGTGGCAATCCTACTACTGATGTCAGGAGGAGGCATAACATATTCGTTATTACATTTTGATTCAACAGTATCGATCTGAAACAGCAAATGCAAAGTTTAGCAAAAATCAAAGCGATTAATAAAAAACAAGGGAAAGCAAGCAATGCAACTAATTCTCTTGTATTACAAAAAGAATGATGATTTGTAGAACACTACGATTTTCTAAGGAACAAACCGAGGACATAAGAGGTAAATAGGTATTTTACCTATTTTCATAAGATATAACGTACGTATAGTATAGTACAGTACGCATACGTATAGTACGTATATTCAATGATTTTCATAACAACATAAATAAATACGTATCTTCCAAAGCTAAAAATGAACCTGGCCGACTTTAGCTTAAAAATATTTTACCGCGAAAAATCCTTCGCATTCCTCTTCTTTCAAGTTTCCAAACACAAACGTAGTCTGATTCTCTTCAGGACTTGTTAACTAAAACATATTACATAACACTACAAACACTACATATTTAAACATCATTAGATCAGACGACCAGCAACCCATGGTTGATCACAAACAAGTTTTTGCAAAGTTCCGAGTATTTACAGCTTTGGGTATCAACATTAGTTGTTAGTATGTTAGTAGTAGTTACATACAACCCCCTGCGAACGTTTAACATCAACAACCAACCTAAAGTCTGACCAAAAAATGTAGAAAGCGAAATTGTTTGCTTTATATCTCGTAAACGCTTCAAGATAACTGCCATAAATTATATATTTTCTGAACCGGAATGATGAGATCTTTCTTCTCGTGAAAAAATTTTTTTGAAATTTCCCGTGCGATTTCAAAGGGTGCCGCTTTTATATGTCCAGAAGGATTGGTAAATGCTACAACCACGATTTTTTCAGGAAAATTTTCCCCTTGCCCGAATGTCCTACACACCAAATTTCAGCTTTGCTGGTTGAAAATTGCGTGAGTTATTCCATTTTTTTAGATTTTCAAAATCCTTTGATCTTTGCCGCTTTTTCGACTTTGACTGGTTGTTACTCGCCACTCGCTCAACGAAAAAAATTTTTTGATTGGATTTTCAGGACCGCCTGGGTGTCCGCTTTCATCTGATATACGTGGTATTTCAAAATTTGAAAGTCGATTTTTTCGAAAAATACCACTTTTTGACCCAAAATTCCGGCAAAGCGAATCCACCAAAAGTGAATAAAAATAACATAATCATAAAGTTCATTATGAGCTGAATCCAACGATATAAAGTTTTCGTGGCTACGACTTATATTGCGCCAGCAATGAATTTTTAAACATTTCCCTTATTTCAAGCTGGTTTTTGGCTTCCTTTGATGTTGCCGCCTAGATTTACCTGAACCAGCGTAAACTAGCAAAAACCAGCTGAAATAAGGAAAATGTTTAAAAATTCATTGCTGGCGCAATATAAGTCGTAGCCACGAAAACTTTATATCGTTGGATTCAGCTCATAATGAACTTTATGATTATGTTATTTTTATTCACTTTTGGTGGATTCGCTTTGCCGGAATTTTGGGTCAAAAAGTGGTATTTTTCGAAAAAATCGACTTTCAAATTGTGAAAAACCACGTATATCAGATGAAAGCGGACACCCAGGCGGTCCTGAAAATCCAATCAAAAAATTTTTTTCGTTGAGCGAGTGGCGAGTAACAACCAGTCAAAGTCGAAAAAGCGGCAAAGATCAAAGGATTTTGAAAATCTAAAAAATGGAATAACTCACGCAATTTTCAACCAACAAAGCTGAAATTTGGTGTGTAGGACATTCGGGCAAGGGGAAAATTTTCCTGAAAAAATCGTGGTTGTAGCATTTACCAATCCTTCTGGACATATAAAAGCGGCACCCTTTGAAATCGCACGGGAAATTTCAAAAAAATTTTTTCACGAGAAGAAAGATCTCATCATTCCGGTTCAGAAAATATATAATTTATGGCAGTTATCTTGAAGCGTTTACGAGATATAAAGCAAACAATTTCGCTTTCTACATTTTTTGGTCAGACTTTAGTCTACCATAATCGGTTTAAAATTTTACACATACGTATATAATGCATTTTGTGTAGCTGACTATAAAATATACATGCTACTCAGAGAGATTTGGCACAAACTATGAGACTACGGGATTGATTGGACATATTTATAAGACACCGGGAAAGATTTTAAACTGTTATACAATGTTCCGGAAGAGGTCTATACAGCATTGTACACATAGGCAATTTGACCCCAGGTAGCAACGCACATCACTGCTCGGGTCCGTAACAGGCCCGGGTCGGCGGGTTCCGAGCAGACATGTGCAGGAGGGGAAGTTTGGGGGGGGGGGCGGAGAACCGGATTTTTCCGCTTTTTTGCCCAAAAAACCGGAAAACTCCGGACTCTGGGGGGGGTTCGAGGGACCCCTCTGGAGGGGGGTGAGGTCAAGTCTGGGGGGGTGAAAAACCCCACCAACCCCCCCACAAGCACATGTAAAGGTTCCGAGCACGGAACGGGCCGTAGAGCGGACACCAGACCAGGACCGAGACGTGAAACGGGCTTAAGACATGGGCCTGGTCTCGAAACGGGCCACGGGCCCGGGCCGGTGCCTTGAAGCGGGCGCGGTGCTTGTGGCCGGGCACGGGCCGCACGGGCCGGCTTGTTGGATCGGCTCGGCCAGTCCTTAACGGTACAGCCCTACTGCCATCTTAAAGCATTGTTTACATGCTTTCTTGTAGAGACCTATGTTTTCATTTCCTTACGTGAAATCAAGGTGGCGGAGCAAACAGAAAGACATGCTGGACTCGCTAAGACGCAGCAGGAAAAAGCATGACTCACAAATATTTATATTTAGCTTTGCAGCGAATCGAATCAGTATCCATTGCTCTCTGTACACAGATATAGCTAATTCAATTTCACGAGCAAATTCGGCCTTCAACTCTTAAACTATACTACTAGCAAGAGTGTATAATTGCACTATATATATTAAAAGAAAAGTAAGCCACTAGATGGCTACTCTTCTTGGTATTGCGTAACGGTGCTCCGCCAATAGTACCCTCCGTTTTGTAGTGGGGGATAGCCAAAATGTTTTTGGGGAGTCGTCAACAGCCAATGTGTTTGGGGGATCGTCAACAACCAGTCAGATTGCAGAAAGCCCTTGGGGGGTGGTGGAGTAGCAAGTGATCACGGTAGTTCCAACTTATTTCCAAAAAGGGTCCCCGTTTGGGGATGGGGCTGCTGAGAGATGTCCCCAGTTGTCGGGGGGGGGGCTCGCCAGCCAATCAGATTCAGCCAATTCCGTCAGCTTGGGTGACCACCCCCCCCAAATGAGGATCCCTTTCGGTTACCCTCCACCCACCACATGGGGACCACAGTTAGCGAAAATCCCTCAAGCGGGGGTCACTTTTGGCTACCCGACCCCCAAACGAGGAAGGATATGTCTGTCGATCACCTCTCCATACGGGTGGACTCGCGTATTGTGGTCGGAGCACTGTTACGCAATGCCAAGAAGAGAAGCCATCTACTGGCTTACTCTTCTTCTTAAATATAACAAATTAATGTCCTTTTGCTATACTAGTAATCTGACCTTAAGGGGATTGAACTGAGAACTGCATGTCATGGAGACAAAAATTACATCAATGGTTAGCTGTTCGTGATTCCATCCCGGTGGCATACTATAACTGATGGAAACCAGGGTCTCATTTGTGGGCATTCGCTCAGCCTCTAGCGTAAGTAATTCCTGCGTTGAAGTCCAAGTAGGCTGTGGAACTAAAAATATGAGGAAACCGACCAAATGCAAACAAAAGGACCCCTAAAATGGGATGTGGTTCTCCAATTTAGCACGAAGATATAGACTGTATTGTGTAGTATACAAGGATATAAATATATAATGTATTACAGGAACAAGTTGGGTTACGTAAGTAGTGATAATGACCACTATGGAACCAAAATTCCTGCTTTGTCCTTCCAATGTCCCTCCCAAAACTAGTTGATCTGCCCTCGTTTTCCTTAATCTTTATTAGCGTAGAAAACGTGTCCCCTCCACCCCCAAACATAACCGGAACCCCTGGTTGTAAGCAAATTTAGTCTTCAAATTTAGTAAAATACATATTTTAATAACAGCTGCTTCTTTCACTTCCCCTCCTCAGCTTGCAGACAAAACACCAGTTTCTTGCCAAAGTCTACTTTGTAGCTACTACATGCTCGTAAACAAGCTAGCCTAAAACCATCTTTCCTAAACAAAAGATATTAACCACTGTCAATTTTGGTTTCAGCTATAACTAGGACATAATACAAATTATGCGCTTTATTAAACAACATCGAAATAATCTTTGGATAGTAAACACTCTGCCTGTAGGACAATCAACTTCAGCAAATACGCAGCAATTACGTAATTGGCTCTCCTTGCCCGTGCCTCGCCGCCCAGAAACGATATCTAATTGGTCTAAGCAATTGCTTTTAACCTATGCTTAAAACCTTCTGTTACCATCTCTTTTGCCAAAACCAATTCCTTCTATTCCAGCAGATATACTTTCAACATTTCTTCAAAATAAAGAACTGCCAACTACTACGCATTTGCCAGCGCCATGGATTGACTCGAACAATTCTAGCATTTAGCGTAAAACCCAAATTTGCATAAAAAAGACGGCATCCAAAACTTGCCTCTCGTATTTAGCAATTGGTACTGAGGTTTTCCGATAATAGGTTTCCAACCTGACTTTTTCAAATTAATACAGATTCCGGTAACGCATTCTCGAGAAAACATTATCAACCAAGCCTGCTACCAAATGGTCTGCTAGTTATCAACTTATCAATAGCAAGCAATAGTTTGTCCAAAACAGTTACCTACATTTCCAACTGCTTCATGCTGCGCAGACCCTTAGCTCGTTACGGAAATTTTCAGTTGCGCAAGTGGTACGTTTAAGATAACATAATAGCCAGCTGCAATTACTGACGTCACGAAACCAGCACTGGGTAGGCTGTCAAATCTCATTAAAAATCATCTCTCATTACCCTTCACGCTGCCAGCACAAGGGTACAGCGAATTATGCTATCTCAATTTCTTTTCCGCCCCACCCCGCCGCCGCATTATTACTTGTTATTTTATTCTTCAATTACTTCAAGAAAATGAGGGAAACGCCGGCCAGCAGTCACTAAGACAGAAGCCTTATTTTATTAATGAATTACTGTTATTTTCGAATTAAATATTTGAAGTGTCATCCTATTAATACTGATAGGGTATTTGGGTTAAACATTTAAAGTGCACCAAAATGCTGTTGAGTTATTCATCACCCCAGCCTAGTGATGGAGCAGCATCTAGCACTCTGCATAAATAACTCAATGTCATTTCTGCACCCTTAGCTTGCTGTTGGCTAGCGTATAACCAAGATTCCATGATTTTCTACTATACATTGGAAGAAGAGTAAGCCGTAAGTAAGAGTAAGTAAGAAGAGTAAGTAAGTAAGTATGGTTAAGGAGCTCGTCTTCGGATCCAAAGGTCCGAGGTTCGATTCCCACCATAGCCATAATGACGTTAGCCTTGCCCTTAGCCATCCGAGCTCCGCCGGTCGGATGAGGCGTTAAATTGGTGGGCCCGTGTGCTGCCTTGCTGGGGGCAGTACACGCCTAAGAACCCTTAATCCACTTATCGTCAAGACTATGGCACGGAGTCCCGGTGGAAGGTACCTTCATGGTGGACCAGCACGCAAATTGGCCTACCAACCTCCTGCGAAGGAATTCTAGATGCAAAAGGAGTCACGTACTCAAAATGGTCAAGAGATATGGAGCAAATTCAGGTAGAGGCTTTAAACGTGTATGTTTAAAGCTATCCGGATTCCAACTGATCGAATTAGCTCACTCCTACATGGGAACGTCGGTTCTATCTCCTTTGTTTTCTTATTATCTTTTCCGAATTTTAATTTGTTGCACTTACAGCCACTATCAATCGAGTGGGAGTAGTCACTGATTTGACCATGTCGTACAGCAGTTATCCTCACTTCAGGTTTGCTACAGAGGAATTCTTTCAATATCCTGGCTGTTGTGTTTACATACACCTGAAACAAATAATGTAATAGATTTCAAAAATAAACTATGTACACAAGGAAATAAGTATAAAAAATAAATAATTAATACTTAAACTAAGAAAATCACCTAATACGACAAGGAAAAATATGAGCTATGTACAGTTTGCTAAGCTTTGCGTTCGACTCTTCATCCGGAAACGGCTACATAAGGAGTCGGGAGAGAATAGCAAAAGTTTTACCTGCTGTACCATGTTTACTGTAATTGTTTTTGAAATAGATTTAGCACATGATAATAATCTTTTCTCTATTTTCTAGCGTTTGTATGACCTGTACATAGTTGTTTTCACAAAGACAGTGTGCTTTAACTTTTGAAAGAAGGCAGATTTTATGCAAATTCGGCAGCTGCGCAAACGTTAACTGTGGCATGCTATTTAAGGTGGTGAATCCTTTTGAGCAAGTATTCTTGGTTGACGGCGCAAATCAAGATGAAATTTGATGAAGCTTTCCAAAAACACTTATTTTAGCGTTCTAACCCTCTGCGGGCAATCCCCTTTCAAGACTTCGACTTTGCCCTGTTTTTGCCCATTTTAGACTGTTTGACAGCAGTTGCAGAGGCGTAACAATATTCATTCGAAAGATCTCGTTGTGCTCTACATGCTTGCTTTTTGGAGTAACTTTCTAGCTTTTCTGTGTCCTCAGATATACCCAATGTAATGTGGGTAATACCAACCCTGCTATCACCCCCCTTTCCAAGTCCCTTTCCAATTCTCACTTTCGCTGTTTTTTCCCTAAAAATCCCCCAAATTCCCCATAAATATTATGCTATTAGAATTGTTGGGAAGCCCGATGATTTTGTACTATTTTGTGCGTAAAATCCTCCCTAAAATAATTGCAGTGCTAGCTTTATGCTCATATTTTAAGAATCATCAAAATCCTTTAATTTCCCCCCATTTTCCGAGCATAAACTTAACTTTGCAATTATTTGATATTTATATTGGCTTAGCGAAGATAGACCCTCCCGTTCCCAACGCATAACAAAATCCTTCTAAAATGCTTACGTCACCTTTTCATCAGTTGGGAGTTGACCTAGTTCAAGTGCAGTTGGTCATTTTCCTGGGGGCCCTCCCTTAAAATTCTCAGCGTTTGTAAGTTATTTTTCATTGAATTTTTCTATTTAAAATTCCTCCACACTTACCCCTTGTAAAACCTCCTTTAACTTCTAACTATTTTCGTTTTTACTTACGTTTAACTCCTAACTCACTTCCGCTCCTCCCCCTCCTTGTCTGCGGGGTTGCCCCCATTCCCTTGGGTCTACCTTCGCTATCCGATTTTCCTCCCCCGACCTTGTTAATTCCCTTCCCCAATAATTGCTGGTGCACTCCTCTCCCAATTTGTTGTCACCCCCATTCCTCTGTAATTCTAGTATTGTTATTTTCAGTCGGGTAGTCCGCTGTCTATAACCTGTCCCTGCTCTGGGTAGCCCAGGCGGGAATTCTCTGTTATTATCCTGTCCCCTTTCCGGAAGTAAAGTGCCAGTTGTTCTGTATTTTACTTAATTAGTTGTCATTATCTCATATTTACTTAGTTCTGGTATACTTTGTAGCTAAGTAGAAATTCTGGGAATAGCCCGGAATTCAGCCGTAAACTGAGCCTATTTTTGTGTGTGTGATCCCCCCAATTTCGTTAGGCGCCCCGTTGGCGTCCCCCAAAAATTATCCATTCTTCCCTTGGCGAGGTTAGTCAGCGTAGTGTGAGTCGCCTGGACTAAAGATCTCCACCCGCAGTAGAGGGTTAGCGTCCATTGCGCCAGTCCTAAGTAGTGGTCCGAGTCTGTGGTTTAATTCCCGGCTCAAGCGATTACACCAACTAACTTATTTTGGCTTCCAAACCTTGTCAATTTTGCAGAAATCAAATAATGCATTTCTCTAGCTACGCAAGCCGTAACATTAAACTAAAGGTGTCGGTTTGAATGTCTCGCAGAGGCCAATTATCGGAGGCATGGTCATCTTCCAATTGCTATCCTGTAGGCTGGTATCATACAAAGTGGAGTTTTTGCCAAAACATGACCAGATTTTTTCAGCGATCATGGAGAAATTACTATGCAACCTAGACGGCTGCCACTACTCTACTCAAAAATACACCGGTACCATTTTAGTTGCTTTCTAGCTAAAGTATCGCTTGCAAAGTTGGGAAAAGTAGGCAAAAATCATATTGCGCTTACATTTTAGCTAATTTCTTTTCAACTAAGAGCGATTTCACATTAATTAAAAAGGGTCCCCAGCTATTTGATAGAGGTATATCGAATGATCTAACCGATATCTCCCGAAAAAGATTACTTCATCCAGCAAAAAATCTGAAACATTGCACTTCTTCAAAAATCCGTTAAAATTATTTCGAAAACGAAAATTGAATCATTATGTGCACTGAAGAGAGAAAACGTAAAGCTACATTTTGATACAAAAATGGCCTTTTATATGAATGAGTAATAATGGTTCAAAGTTGATGTCTCCAAAAGGAATCACCACCTAAGGTGGTGGTATCTTTTTGTGCAGTGCTCTAGTGGTGATTTTTGAAAACCTATAACTTTAGCAATTTTGGAAGTTGAAAAGAGCTCTTTATACATCGATTTAAATCTTATAATTAGTACATTCACATGAGTTTACGGAGCTCAACAGGTTTTAATGTTCCAGATAATCCGGCAAATCTGCGGAGACAAGAAATTTCGCATGTGGGCTGAGGGACTCTTTTGGATTTGGCTAAGTGGGTTTTGTTTGATGGTTCAAAAAATCAGCAAAATGCACTGCGACACTAAATTTTGCAGCTTTGCATTGAGTTTTCTCGAGATTGGAAATGTTTTTTGCGAAAACCAAGAAAAACGACCCTCCGTTTAAAAAAATAACAAATAGTGCTAATTTTCATCCTGCTAAACATCTTTTAATCCATCAGGCAGTTTTGAGAACTCGATGTTCAATATAGAATAATCGCAGATTTGCCAAAATAGTTTTTCGGCCAAACCTCTAGCTTAAAGCAACGAACTCCATGTAATAAGCATGGATAAAATGTGCAATTAAACTGTGTATCGATTTACTATCAATAAACCATAATTGTACTTACGATTTCGCAGCAATTTTGAAGAAACTGATTTCCTCGAATATGGACATATTTGACTACCAAAATCGTTATTGGTATATACTGACTTAACCACTAGAGATAGCTCAAAAGTTTTAGGAACAAAAATGTTCATTTTTGTGTCCTCTTTCCAGATATCACAATTAATCTGGTGTCTTTATTGCCTAATGAGGGAATAAGGCCAAAAATCAAAAATTTCTTATCTTTTCACCTAAACCTGCAGGACTGGTCCCAAAATGTGAAAGACCACCAAAATAATACATTTGGAAAGTTTCACCCGCTTTCATAAGGAATTCGAGCTTGTAATGTTAAACCCACACAAAAAGAATACCACCACCTTAAGATGCTGGTTTCCTTTCGTGTATTTTTGAATCATACTGCTTTAATCCCTTATGTAAATAGTTAAACTTACGGAATAACATATTTTCGTGCTTTAACATTTGGGACCAGTCCCGTATTTTTAGCGAAAAGTATTAGTTTTTGCCATTATATTTTCTGTAGAGAATCTTAAAAACCGGATTTGGAGCTATGGCTGGAAAAGGACACCAAAATGAACATTTTTCCTTTACAACCTTTGAGCTATCTTCAGTGTAAGCAAACAACGATTTTGCGGGTCAAAAAGTGGTTGATTTCGAGGAATTCAGTTTTTCAAAATCACTGCCAAATCTTACGAACGTCTTTGGTCCATTTATACTCAATCGATACACAGTCTAATTTCACATTTTATCCATGCCTAGTAGCTGACAATAATGCTTTAAGCCAGTGATTTGGCCGAAAAAATCATTTTGGCAAAACTACGATTAGTTGTTTTGAATATCGATTTCTCAATAACTACGAGACGGATTCGGATTCCGGAGATTTTTTTGGCAGAGGGGAAATTCTGCAGAGGGTCGTTTTTCTTGTTATGGTCAAAAACGCTTCGAGTAGCAAGAAAACTCAATGGGAAGTTGAGAAATTTAGTGTTACCGTGCATTTGACCGATTTTTCCAACGTTAAGAAATGCTGAGCAAAATCAAGAACGTCCCTCGGCCCACATCCCCTTGATATCACTAGACAAAAAGAGCTTTTGGCCGATTCTGCAGTTTGAGAAATCGATGTTCAAACATATTTGGTCTATATTTAGCCGTTAATTCAGAAAACGTTTGCCAATTTTTTATAATTTTGCTAGTTTCGCAAACACATGTGAATGTATACTTATATTATAAGATTTAAATCTATGTATATAAAGCTTTTTCAAGCTACTAAAACTGCGAAAGTTGTAGCGTTTGAAAAACTCACCACAAAAGCACTGCGCAAAAGGAAACCAACAGCAAAAGGTAATCCTGAACATTTAGACCAACTTTAACGTGCTTGTTCACTGCTTACAGCTAATGGTTAACGGTTAACTATTCGGTTCGTGTATTTTTGGGTTTTAAAAGCACAATTGTCGTTGAAATTCCTTCAACTGTGCTGCAATTGCAAATTAACCTAGAAAACATTTTAGAAAAGTACCCTCAAGAAAATCTGAGTTTCGGAGAAATTAGTTTTAATCCGCCATAACTTGTACTGTGGTCACCCTACAAGGACAAACTTATAGTCACTCGAATCCGCTCACCAAGACCTACCACTTTGCTTTTGAGAGTATACTTCAATTCCTTACGGTTTCAGAGATAACAGCGAAAATTAATTTTCGAGATAAAAAAACTGACCGTCTTTCAAAAAATCAAATACTACAACAGAGCTGGTCCGTCAGTCAAATTTTGACTACTCATATATTTCGTGTTGTTACGCCCAACGGACAGCTCTCTGCGGCATCTCTATACCGAAGCAAGGCAACGAAAATGTGAACTTTTGAAAATCGCAACCAGATTGTTTTGAACACGATTTCTCTCAACTCATGCAAGCTGTTAGAAAACGGCTTTACAGACGCATTTTTGGGGCAATTGCCGAGGGCGAGTTTTCAGGGTTTTCTGTTTTGTCATTTTTCAGTTTTTTTTCTATTCGGTAGACATAAGCGTCCAAACTTGAAAATTTTGGCGAAAATCAGACCAGTTTACATTTTTCTCAAAACCTTCAGCTTATTTGATCATGAAATAATTTCAGAAAAAATATCCCTCGGAAAGACGCTTCTTTTGAAGCCTGAACTGGTCGTTTTTCTTTAGATTTCCCACACTTCGAGAAATCCATGTTTAAAAAATGTTTTCGTATTATCGTATGTCCAAGTCGAACAGTTGATATGAGACCGCTGTACTCGGCCCAGTTGTAACAAGCACATTGTAAGCTCTAAAGGATAAATGATATCGTTGAACTCCAAGAATTGAGTAAATTACAGTCTTTCAAATTTTGCTGTAAATACCTGAACCAGCACCTTAAGCCGGCTTGGGGCATATTCTGAGGTGAGCCGGATGGCTTCTGCGCGGTTGCTTCTACTTCTGAACCGATCTGCTCGCTTCAGTTGCATTCGTGGTGTAGCGGTAATTATATATGTGAGTAAACACAAAATAGGTGTTCGAAGACAAATCCGGTACATCTCCCAGTTCAAATCCTTAGGCAACCGTGTCCTTCTAGTTCTAACATGGAGACGGAATATCCGGTAATTCGAAATAGCACAGGTCATTCTGGAGCCGTACCGTTTGATACCGTTAGAATAGCTAGTCAAAGCAGTTTCGACCCACGTCACAGGGTCTTATCAGACTGCTTAAGGCTACCGTTACGGATTTTTATTCATCAAAGCCATCACATACAGCAAAATTATCACTGCATGAGTCATTATAAACGTAATTCTTCTTCATCTGATTCTTCCATAGTATCACCGTTGGTGGAGTGGATATGTCTGTCTGTCTTCCTATTTTTATCATTAGTAATCTTATATGCCTCCAATGCATCTATTCTTTTATCTTCTACCATTATATCCTTCTTCTCAATAATGCCCTTTATAACTGGTGTGGAATATCAGTCAGTCAGATGTGCTAAGCCTAAGTCTAAGGACTTCAAAATTACAGTAATCCCCTAGATTTTACAGTATCTCTACAGTAGGCCTACAATAACCTAATTTACAGTGTGAAGTTGGCGATACATGTACAAAATACTTATACTGTAGTTCTGGGATGTAATTGTGATAATAGTATTAGTATTTAAAACGACAGATGTTCATAATTACACTTTAACTTGACAAACAATCAATCATTTTCCACTAATGTGTAAGGTTGGCTTTATCGATTGGTTTTCACTATATAAGGCTCTGTCAGGAACTAGTTTGACGCAGTTTAGGTGGGAGTGTACAGTGGGGAATCACGTGTCACCCGTTAGAGTCCGCCATTGCTCTGTCTGTGCTTTTGAGTCGTGAGTAGTTGAGTATTTGTACTTTTTGTACTGCTTTGGAATTACTGGAATTCTAATTCTGCTTGTCTAATTTTGAGTAAAGTCTAATTTTGTGTATTTTATTCTGTGTAGGTTGGAGGAGAATTAGGGTTGAACTTAGTATTAGCATCACACACCTTTGACTCGAACCAGCACTTAGGTCTACAAATTTACACGAATTCCGGTCTTTATTTCAAGAAATACACGCGCATATAGGACCAAACTTCACAAATGTGGCGACCGTGACAGAGGTAGATGTTAAAAACTTTTTCTTCAAATTGTTCTCCTCCAATCACACGTGCTGTAGCAAAACGTCAAAAAGACGTCGTTTTGCTTTTTGAAGAATTACCAAATTGTGAAATTTTTCAAATTTCGCAAAATTCTAGTATAATGGCGGATCCGAATTTTTCGGGAGTAGCTAGGTCGGGGGGCCGTGGTCGGGGGGCTAGGCAGCCCGACCCTCACCCCCAAATTCCTATTGGGAGGCCTCTGACGGGTATTGGGCGGGGGACCCAAGATCTCAACCCCCCCCCCAGGAATCTGCAGTGTGGCGGGGAACCGCCCAAAATTCTACTCTCCAGCAAAATGGGGGGAATGTTGCTACCCAGTCGTCAGGTATGGGTGGGGTAAGGTCGCCCCAGCTAAATACAGATTGGTTGAGGGGGGGTACCTCCACCTTTAGCAATGGGCGTGATCCTCCCCAGAATAACGTTGGGGGGTTGGGGGTTCTTTTGGGAATCTCCTGTCGACCGCTTATGGGGGACCTCGCTTGGATTTGGGGGGTCTCAGATGCGCAGATTTCCTCCCCCCCCTCCTCCTCGCATTCATGTCACCTCAGACTCCCCAGTCCCGGAATCGGGGGAAACTTCAGTAAAAATTTTGGGGGGTGCGTCAAGCAGTTCAGCGGGCGGATGTGATTCGCCTCAAGGCACGGAGTCGGTTGCTGGGAGCTCAGGGGGAGACCCCGCCCGGTCCGACGACCGTGCACAGAAAAAGCTTCCGGACCTTGATGCTTATTTGGATATGGCCCTTGAACGGGGGGAGGGTGACCTCTACGACGTTTTACAGGAGTTTTTTGACCAAAAATGTAAAAATCGGGGACTCCCATTAATTTCGGTGGCGGAACTGTACCGCTACGAAAAAGGTGAGGACACCCACCCTCAGTCTCGGGGGGGGCGACCTTGTAGAGACTGGGAGTGGGCGTCAGACTCCCTCCGAAGAGCTTATCCAGTTAGCGGATTCGGATACGCCTGAAAGGGGTCAAACGCCTCCAACTTCAACAGCTTTGCCCAAGCCGCAGGAACCACAACCGGACCCGCCGGCACAACCTTCAGATGGACAAGTTTCGGCTACGCTGGATGCTTCGACAGCGCTCGGCACAGAAGCGGCCTCCGGAACGTGGGGCCAGGCGGAAGGATTCGTCTGGTGTCCCCCGTACATGTACAAAATACTTATACTGTAGTTCTGGGATGTAATTGTGATAATAGTATTAGTATTTAAAACGACAGATGTTCAAAATTACACTTTAGCTTGACAAACAATCAATCATTTTCCACTAATGTGTAAGGTTGGCTTTATCGATTGGTTTTCACTATATAAGGCTCTGTCAGGAACTAGTTTGACGCAGTTTAGGTGGGAGTGTACAGTGGGGAATCACGTGTCACCCGTTAGTGTCCGCCATTGCTCTGTCTGAGCTTTTGAGTCGTGAGTAGTTGAGTATTTGTACTTTTTGTACCTGCTGTGGAATTACTGGAATTCTAATTCTGCTTGTCTAATTTTGAGTAAAGTCTAATTTTGTGTATTTTATTCTGTGTAGGTTGGAGGAGAATTAGGGTTGAACTTAGTTTTAGCATCACACACCTTTGACTCGAACCAGCACTTAGGTCTACAAATTTACACGAAGTCCGGTCTTTATTTCAAGAAATACACGCGCATATAGGACCAAACTTCACACTGGGTAGTCTCCGAAGACAGTCAGCTATTCAAATCTGTTTAGAAGCAAATTATTGATAGTAAGTCTGACGCGTGGTAGGCGATCGTTGTAAGCATCCTGACTAGCTTGTCTTGCAGAGTAACCATCTTTCCGTTTCAATCTTGACTCATGCTTTGCTATAGCATCTTATTCTTATTACTTAATTCTTGCCAAACGTCTCCCAATTTTTCTGCCTGGGAACTGCCACGTGTGCCCATGTTGTTTCCAATGTTCCAGTTCCTTCATACATGTCAGCATATAAAATAACTTAATGTTTCTAAGGCACGTAGAAAGCCAGAAGTGTGCGCTTATGTGCATACACAAAGTATATAATATATGTCGCAGGCTACAAGCATTCTCACTCAGTCGGCACGCGTGCCGACTAGAAATTTCAAGCAACACACGTGCCACCTAGTCTTTCAACGTTCCTATCACTTTGAGTTTTGATTACAGCGTGTGGCTTGAAATTTCCAGCCGGCAAGCGTGCCGCCTAAAACGAACTTAGTCTACTAGCATTAACATGTCTGTAAGTTCTACTTGTACTTACTAATTCCATTTGTTTTAATGTTTTTAATTTAAATTGACTTCAATTAACATTTGTGTTAACAAGTAGTTATAGTTTAACTCACTACGTACGTATGCACCTTTGATAATTCTATTTGTACTTATATTTCCATTGGTTGTAATTTTTCAGTTCATAACACTTTTTCAAAACCGCATGATATATTGGTAATTTAATTATCTTCAATTAAATAGTTTTAACGATTAAACTTTTCCAGTTTACCAAAGAAAAATACGTTTGCATTGTATTATAATGTTGAAAATGGCTACCTTGAAGAGTTTTTATGAACTAAAAACATGAAAACAAGTGGAATTAAGGGGGGGGGGCTACGAACGGGTTGGCACGACATCGTCGAAGAGAGCTGTTTCCCCCCCCCCAAGGTTAGCCAACGTATCAAAGTAAACAAGTTTAGGGTGGGCAACAATATATCTCATATACACTGTTTTTGGCAGGACGCCAAAGTACAAATTTTGGTGCGAAAAATGGGATTTTTCAAAAAGGGGTTTTCAGCTCTGGTGGATTAACTGTTTGACCAATTCTGAAACTTTCAGCAATAAAGGTTAACTGTTACCAGTGCTAAATATTAACGGTATTCCGGCTTTCGAGCGTTGCTTCCTTCTTTAGCTATAACAGCTCAAAGTTTGAAATTTGGCAGAAAGTTGCGAGGTTACCGTGTGTCGTTTTCGATCTAATAAAATTGACAGCCCCTAGCCTACCCCAGCTTTTTACCAAATATTAGGCTCTAATAGGAGCAAACTGTCTGTGAGTTTCAAGGGTTTTGGTTTCTTGGTTAGTGTGCTAGCAAACTTTTTGTTAAGAAATAACCCTTATTTTTAGGCCTGAAAAGCTAGCTAAGCGCAGTAAAAATGGGGTCAAAACATTTTTGTCTCCGATTTTGCCGAAAAGGTGCTTATAGGGGTTACTTGACCTGCTGAATCCGAATATGAAATCCGTTTTTTGATATGACGCTGCCTTCGT
This sequence comes from Trissonchulus latispiculum, assembly GCA_030248195.1. Classification (NCBI taxonomy): domain Eukaryota; kingdom Metazoa; phylum Nematoda; class Enoplea; order Enoplida; family Ironidae; genus Trissonchulus; species Trissonchulus latispiculum. Next base: position 18,339 of record JASAND010023753.1, on the reverse strand, counting down.
TCAGTATGCGCTTACAACTGTCTTAGAGTTTTTTGGAGCGATCGCCATTCATACTTCGAGAAATCTAGCATTTCTAAACATTGGAGCGAGGTTTAGTGACCTAGCTTTCGGCACATCCTGGTACACTCACTGGCCTGTCATGCGCAAGGTTTCAGCCGATTCTGCCACAGTACTTCGGAGTAATTGACTCACATTTTCGAAATGGAACCAAATAACAGCTACAATATCGATAATGTAATCTAGCACTGCGAACGCAGGGATTAACGAAATGCGGCATTTATACAAAAGTTAAGACAGATACTTGAAGTATTAATTGCAGCAAAGTTGGGTTCATTTGGTAAACCACAGCTCATTAGAAGTTAGTTAACCTCCACCCGTATAGACCTACAACACCCAATTTTTCGCACTTTGATCGTATCGCACAGAAAAGTATGCAATGATCTACAGATTATTTTACATGATACCAAAGCACTATATGTCAGAACTAATTCCTGAAAATTTGGGTACTGTGCCTTGCACATAGCGATCAGGGCGAGGCAAAGTTTGTGTACGTGTCATGTCGAGATTTGGACCGATAACACCAACTTCTCATGGTTCCACAGGACGCTACGCTGTATGGAAGTCTTTAAAACTTTAAACTATTTTACACTAAACCTAATACTATTATGTGGCAAAATACTAGCTAGCTTTTCCAACATCGAACTCTTAGTGAAATTCGTAGCCCCCCCCCCCTTAAGTAAGTACAAGTAGAATTAACAAATGTAATGAATCAAAATTATGACTGCAAACATGGGAATGCTACTAGACTAAGTTCGTTTTAGGCGGCACGCGTGCCGAATGGAAATTTCAGTCTACACGGTGTAATATTGAGTTTAAATTAATAGGAAAGCTAAAATCCAGTTTCTCATTGGCAAGCGTCATAAAGCTATAGCAAAGCATGAGTCAAGATTGAAACTGTTAGATTGAAACGAAGAGATGGTTACTCTACAAGACAAGCTAATCAGGATGCTTACGACGATCGCCTACCACGCGTCAGACGTACTATCAATAATTTGCTTCTAAACAGATTTTAACAACTGATTGTTTACGGAGACTACCCAGTTATAAAGGAGATAATTGAAAAAAGACATAATAGTATTAGATGGCATATTATTAGAAGACACATTAGATTACTAAAGAGAAACATAGGAAGACAGACGAACATATCCCGCCCACCATTGGTGATACTATGGAAGAATCAGATGAAGAAGAATTATGTTTATAATGACTCATGTAGTGATGATTTTGCTGTATGTGATAGCTTTGATGAATAAAAAACCGTAACGGTAGCCTTAAGCCGTCTGATGAGACTCTTAGATGGGGGTCGAAACGCTATTCCAGCGGTACCAAACAGTGCAACTCCAAGGGGGCCAGTGCTATTTGGATGTACCGGATTTTCCGGCTCCACGTTTGAAATATAAGGATCCGGTTGCCCTAGGATTTCAACTGGGAGTCGTACAGGATTTGTCCTCGGACCCCATTTTGCATCTACGTTTCAAGCCAGTTTCACCGTAGTACCATTCATACCTGTGGTGGTTTAGTTTCACCCTGCCCAGACCAGGAGCTCATCCCCCCCTGAATCCGATTTTTTTCGTTTTCTTGGGTCAAGAAACCGGAAAATCCGTTTTTTTTCGGCGTCCTTCGGCTGCCGGTTCACCCCCCCCAATCCACAAAAAACTTCTCCTCCTGCACATGTCTGGTTCTGGTACCATTGCATAGCTTTACTAAGACTTAATTTCTGTATCTGCAATTTTCGCAGAAACGTCGACAACTTCTGTGAAATGCCGCCGTCAACACAAAACAGGGGAAGTTTGGTTTTACTACAACCAATTAACTGGAGACGTTTTCTGCTTGAACGAAAACATTTTCAGTTTCAAGAAATCAAACAAATGAATTCAAATATATTTTTGAGCCGCAACGCAAGTGTCCAGAATTGAATGTTTCCAACATCAGAAAACAGTGCTTGATATATTCTGCACTTGATATCACCAGCTTCGCACGAAGCCATTGCTTGTTCAGGTCATTGGTGCTCTGTTTGTGTTATCAAAAGTTTTCCATGAAACTGGTGTTCTCTGTATGATATACACTAACTACATACACACTTGCATATAGTATTAAGAGTACATAAAACATGAGAGTATGACAAGCATCATAAGCGATGTATTATGAGCTCGCTATATCCTCTGCACGCTATCGGCTGACCTCCCCACAAATCAGACCCCCGCACAACTATACATGTACGTGGTCCAAACGGGGGATCTGGCTCGTGCTTGTATATGTTATTCACAGATGAGTAAATCATACGAGCTTAGACCCGCTACACAAATTGGGTAACGTCAACCGTCAAGCGTAACATGTAAGTATACTACCCCGTTTGGACCCCGCGCATGAATAGGGGTGGGGTCAAGGAGGACGGGGTTGACTTATGGAAAGGGGTAGTAGCCGATAGAGTGCAGAGGACGCAGCGAGCTGATAATACATGGCGTGTGACGCTTGTCATACTTTTATGTATTGTGTACTCTTGATAAACTCAGAACCTGTTGTACAATTTCCCAGGGATCAAATCGGAAGGAGCGCTTCTCAATCACAAAAACAGTGCTGGACGGATAATTCTGCCTCCATTTGACTTCCACCGTCCATGGATCTGGAATCGGTTCGATCACGTGAACAACCTCGGAAAGCACCGGCGGTTTCATCTGGTTTACTCCTAATTTATACAAAAACTAATAACGGCCTACAGTACAGTCTTATGAGCCAGGCTGGTTGAATCTGCAATTGTTATCACAATGTACAGTAAAAAGTGCTGCTGCGCCAGTATTTGGAGGCGTAAAATTACGCTAACACAACGAATTGAAGCAAATCATTTTGCTGTAAACGAATTAAGAAATGTTATTGTTCGAGATAGAGATCTAGTAGTTAAAACAGTTAACGGAAGTATATGACTTGGTTTTATGCATTGTTTATTACATGGGTGAGTAGTGGTGATTCACACGGTTCCATACTCTGTAATGGTGCTAGCGAGAAAGAAGATTAACACAGAATTAAAACTACCTCACGAGAGCGATCATTCGGTTCTTTTGTTTAAAATTTAGTCTCACTCGGTACTTTCCAGTTTTTTAAACAGCAGACGTCCCACTCGGTACTGGCGATTTAATGTAAGTTTCTTAGAGCTTTCATTACGATAGTCTTTAAGTATTGGTTCATAATGTTCTCACCTAACAAGGCAACCACTAACACTCCCACTTAGCCGGACAGATGGCAAACACCAATCTTTAATCTATGTTCTGCAAATCTGGCTTTGGGATGTGGCTTAGTCAGTATGTGCGCTTCCATTTCAGCTGTAGGGCAGTAGCCAACTGACAATGAATTTTTATGCACCTTCTCGCGAATAAAGTAGTGTTTTATGTCCATGTGCTTTGTTATTGAATTGGCCGTGGGATTTTTAACAGAAACTATGCAGCTTTGATTGTCTTCATACACAGATGTAGGAGACTGTTGGCTGAATTCTAAGTACCGCAGTAGCTGTCGCAAGCAAACGAGCTCTATTGATGCAATGCTCAAACAGTACACTCAGCTTCAGCTGATGATAAGGCGGCGGTCGTTTGCTTTCGACTGACCCACGAATCAGGACCATATAAGCCAGACTAAAGATATAGCCCATATTCGACTTTGTGTCGTTTACATTCCCAACCCAGTCCAAATCAGTGTAGACATAGAGCGCCACCTAGTTGTTGAACCCCTGATACCGTAGGGCATAGCTCAGTGTTCCTTTCAGGTACCGCAGAATGTGCTTTGCTGCAGTAAAATGCCCAGCCCCGGGATTTGACCTAAATTGACAGACAACTCCCACTGCAACCGCAATGTCTGGTGTGTTGCTGTTGCCGCATAGAGGAGTCCGCTAACCATATCTTGATAGAGCTCTTCCTCAAGATCCTGTAGCCCAACTTCTGCAGAGTCCAATTTTTCCAACTTGATTCCTGGATCCAGTGGAGCTGTGACCGCTTTGCAGACAACCGTTTGGGATCTATCAAGGAGTTTTTGGACATATCGTTTCTGGGAGAGTCCCATGACTTTTGCTCCTGTGTTGTAGCTTATGTAAGCTCGGCGGTCCCTGAAGACGCTAAACGGGGTGATGGTAAACTGGTTCAGGCAGTAAGGATTCAGTGGTGTTGACTGTAACTTTGCTCTCGGGTAACAACGACGTAAGGGTTGTTCTCGGACGTAAAGGGTAAATGGAGTTTGTTTGTGTCCCAGAACTAGCAATGAACATACGCTCAGTCAGGGCCATTACAAAACGGGGAAATGTCTTAAAATTCACAAAAGAAAATGCTTCATCTACAAAAGGGCAGAACCTTGGGCATAAAATGTCAGGGGATAAGTCACTATGCAAATGTGGCAAAAACTGACAACTGATATTTGGCATCAACGATTTGGTCACATGAAACGAACGAGTCTAGAAAATCTATTAAAGACACACATGGTTAAAGGATTGGCACTGCCCAACTGTGAACTAAAGTATTGTTCCCCGTGCGTCCAAAGCAAGGAGCATCGGTTACCATTTCCAAATCAAACCAAGCGATTGAAATCTGAGAAACAGTTCATTCAGACGTTTACAGGCCAATGAACACTTCCTCAATAAGTGGGTCCCGCTATTTTCTAACTTTCATAGACGAGAAGACTAGCCTGACGCATGTCTACTTCTTAATGCATAAAAGTTTTATGAAGGTTAAAGAATTCGAAGCTAAAGTTTCAAACTAAAACGGGTAAAAGAATAAACGTCCTTCGCACAGATAACGGAATAGAGTGTGACTCAAATCAATTTCAACTCTTCTGCAAAACTTACGGAATGCAAAAGGAATTAGTCACCAACGTACTGTTCCTCACACCCCGAAACAGAACGGCTTGGCTGAGCGAACCAACCGAACTTTGGTAGACATGGGAAGGACTATGATAGCAGCGACAAGACTAGACAACAACTTTTGTTCTGAGGCGGTTTCAACAGCTGCCTACCTCAAAAATCATTCACCCGCAAGAACTTCAGAAAGACACCATTCGAAGTGTGCTTTGTGAAAAGCCTGGTGTTCAGCATCCCGTCTTTGGGTGCAATGCTTACTCTCATGTGCTGAATAACCAAATAGAGACTTTTGATCCCAAAAGTAGATTATGCTTGGTTGGCCACAGTTCACAAGCAAACGGATATGAAGTCTTTCTCTGTTACATAAAGCGGAGAAAACTAAGTCTTCAGCGTACTATTTACTCACATAAGATTAACGCACTAACTGGATTAAAAACCTTCTAAAACACGTCTTTTTTAAACTTCTATTCATAACAGGATGCAGATTATTCGATGTTAAGAAAAATAAAGTCTTTACCAACCGCTAAGCTTTGGGCTGCGTACTGCAAATGAAAACCTAAGTTCACAACTTCATCGCCCTGACTCAGACGGTAACAGTGGTTCGTCTGAACAAAGTCAAGCTGAAAACAACAACGCACTTGATCAATGGAAAAAAAGAAACCGAGCAACCTACAAAGGAACTGGGTCGGTCGAAACGAAGAAAAACGTCCACCTGGAGAATTTTATGAACCGAGCCAACCACAATCGAAGAAGCTTTGCAAGCAGAACATTCCGAACTCTGGATGACTGCTCCTTAAAGCGCGATAAATTCCCTTAACGAAAACGAAACTTGGTCGCTGATCCCGCATCCAGGGGCCGATATTATCAAAGGCCGAAACCCGGGAGTCACGCTAAACTCGGCTTAAAAATGGGTTATCAACCCTAACCCGATAGAATCAAAGTTGGGTTAAAACTGGGTTTCTAAAACCCGGGTTTCAGAACAGGGTTTTGGGTTTAATGTAAAGCTGGTGTAAAAGTAAAAGAAAAATAACTTTGGTTGACCATTGTTAAAGAAACTAAACACTGGTGCAGGTTCTACTTTTCGGTAGTGTATGCCTAAACCAACCTCCTCGTGCCACTCAAATAAAAGCCTAGGATCGTACTAGAGAAATAGAACACGACACTTTAATCTTCGAATGAACCAAACTTCAAATTATACATTCTCATAGTTCACGAAACTTCAACTCAAATTATAAAAGATAATCCAAATAATCATAAAATTATATACGAGCTAAACAGATAAATGTCTCAGCTGCCAAAGATAAAGGGGCCCGTACCCACCAACTTACACCCAGCAACAACCAAGACTGACTAGTTTTCTACTCTAATAGTCAACCATTTTCTGAAGCTACCCAGTAGCTAAGTCTAATTTGCATATATTGTTTGCACGGAAATCTCTATAATTTCAAATAGAAGAACGGGAAAATTGCTAGTAATATTCCACAAATACCCCCTCTTTTGATTCGCGCGCCCCCGCCGCGAGCACCGAAAAGTCAGCCAAATTAGTAGATTAAAATTCAAATTAGCCTAGGTAACCTAGCTACCAGTATGGTAAAACGCTTTTGAGTAGAAATTACAAAATATACAACCTAAAACTACTGCTGGAGAACCGCTCCAGAGACACAACACAATTTGGACGCCACAATACAAAACAAGGGATCCCACTACCGGTCATCCAAACTGGATAAGACAAAGTAGACAACACAATACACGCGAAGACATTACGTACTACAACTAGCTACTAAACTACGTACAACCATACAGACACGGGCGAGGGCACAGACAACAAAGAAGAGAATATATGAACATATTCAAAGCCTATTCCTGAACCTCCGACAAAACTTTAACTGAAGAAAATTGTATCTAATCTCAAATGAAATAGAAAACAACCGGATACAAAGTCTGATAATGCCAGAGAACACGATATATTACTAATATAAAGCACATATTATAAAGCATACTTGCAGTAAAGCACCACAGAATCGACATCATGGCAAATAATGGCAGCGAGCACAAATGACAAGAATTTTGAAGAGACAAATATCGTGTTCGATTTTTAGGACAGAAAAAACACAAACCAATAGTAGATACCCGAAACAAAATAGAATGAGGAAAATTCAACATGATTAGAGCTGGTAGTAGAACTATAGAACAGCAAAAGAAAAACGAAAAGACGGTACAATGGCCCATCCAAGGTAGCGAGCGCCCTACTCAAAGAAAATCCGAAACCTCCGGCATTCAAAGAAAAGTAAGAAGAACAAAAATGTTCAACAAAATTTAGTAAATTTTTACCCCAAGGCTCCCCCCTACCCACGCATAACCCGAATCTACAAACACTCTCCCCCCACCACGCTATAAATATCAACAAAGCCACATCATATATACTGGGAACAGGGACAACAGTAGCGAGCCTAGCCCCACTGACAGGAATCTTCTGGGAACCAACACAAACAAACATGTTCAACCACGCCCCCAATCAACCGCTGGCGCCCTGCAAAACAGCCCACCCAACATCTTCCACCACTAGCCACCAACAATTCCAAAAGGGCACAAAGCCAGGCACCATCCAAGACCAACCAATAAAGTTCTAAGAGCCCTCACCGAGCTGTCCATTCAAGGCACCCGAATCACCGGTACAATGTCACTAAAGACCGCCAACATGTCCCACCAGTGCCCCCGGAGGGCCGCCCCCTGCGGGGCTAGAGCCCTCCGAATGAGCTAGATAGCACCCAGGGACCAATGCCTCAAGAACCGTACCCAACAGAGCCAAGGTCAGCTCACCACCAAAAACAGCCGGAACCTCCGGTCACCAACCAGCCCAACAAGACCAACCTGGAGCAAACCAAAAGGGGAGCGCAGGCTCGCTGGGGGGGGGGGGGGGTGGGAAACATGCAAGCACAAAGATGATTTTACTATAAAATACAACATATTAGTATCAAAAAATATAACGCAAAAACAGACAAACAGACAAGCGATCATCACAACTAAGAAAACCACAACCACAAATACGTAACACATCTACTACCAGCTAGATATAAGTACTGACCCTACCTACGAATTTAAGGAGGGAAACGGCCAGAGATCCAAGCCCCAGGAATCCTAATTCCAGGTCAAGGAGCACTGACAGTTCCCTATCAAGAAATAAAAGCTTATTACTAAAGTAATCTATGTGGAAGTACTGCTAGTCACTCTCCGCCTCCTCGAAATCCTAATCCGGGGATTAGGATAGTGACAGCCGCAGCCCACGTGAAGCAAGTAATTTGAAGCTTCCAATTAATTACTGCCTATGTGCAATAACAGTGATAGAACATGAAGTGTTAAGAGGTTATAAAACGTGGTAAAAAGAGTAAAATGATAAAAAAGTTGAAATCAAGGTGTAGGAGGTTCGGGATACAAAACAAATAAAACCGCAGGGCAGCATTAAACCACCCCGAAACCATGGACCCCTACACTTTTTGTTCTATGAATTATCTAGTAAATTTTGAACAGACACGTCAACAAAATTATACAGGATTCAGACTTGAGAGTAAAAACAAATACGCATATATACGTACGTACAATGGATAAAGGATACAAATAATTTAACATTTAATTTTTATCGTACAAACAAAAGGCTAATCGACTCATACGTGCATTATAATGCAGCAAAAAGCAAGGAAAAACCTCTACTTGAAACGCAAGGGTTCATTTTTGCACCCACAATCCACAGTTCCCAAACCTCCTACACAAAAGCTAGCATGGAATAAGGACTCTAGTTTTAGCAAAAGTGACCATACACAAGGGTTATATCACAATCAATAAGCAAAACATGAAATAAATGTTATGGCAACCGATTAAATTATACGTATATGTTGCAAAGACAATAACCATAATAATGCTGACAATAATAACTAGCAATGGCTAAATTTATTTATATCAGAGAAAAAAAGTAGTATTTTGTTTAGAATCCGAAAACATAGTGCACAAAGTTCAAATGCAAAATACAAAATATAAAATGTGTAAAAGACTAGTAGTGGTATAGTACCAGGTTCCACAGCCACCATGGAAATTTCCAACTCCAGCTATCAGTAATGTATACATATAAATAGTTACATCTCTCCTAAACACAAGAAAAATTAGTAACACTGAAAACACAAAAGTTAATACGTGAAAACATATAGCTAAAATAGAAAATAAAAAATTAGAGCTGAAATAGACAAAATGTATGAGCTAAAACAAGAAGAACGCAAGCTATAGTATACAATACACATAGGCAATAATAGAGCGGTAGTGGAAATTTTCAAAGAAATATTTTACCAAAATTCGTAGGTAAACAAAATAGCCTAAAAATAGGGGGAGGAGGATCGAATGACTCGGTGGAAATGTTTTAAGCAAAAATAACATGCGTATAATAGGAAAAAAGGGACAAAATGTAAAAGAAATAGTCGCTCAACATGGTCCTGATATATTTTTGTAGCATTGGATTTTATTGCTGCAGGTGCTGTAGCGGCGGTGTCCCCTGCTTGCTGCTCTGCCTGGCCAGTCGTCTCCCCTGTATCCTCCACGGGAGGGCCAGAGTCCACCTCCGGTCCCCCATAGAGTAGGACTTCGGAGTGGCTGCCTTCAGAAAAACCAGAATCCAGATCCAGTCCTCCTCCGGTCAGCCTCCCACGAAGAACCTCCGGCAAAGGCTGAGACAAATTCCTTGCCGATAAGGGAGAGGACTGACTTAGCTGCGTTTTCTGTACCCAAAATTCCTTATTCTTCGTAGGACCCACAGGGACCAGCGGTAAGCCTGTAGAAATGCCCGGAGGCGAGCGGTGGCTTACCTCCTCTTTTGAATAAGAATCGGGCGCAGGATTAGGCAACACGAGAGCAAAACCAGCTTTTCCAGGCGCTAATTGTAGGGGTGGGTCATCAACAGATTTTTCAACCTCCAATCCACTTACCCGCTCTTTTGAATTGTTTTGGGGCCCAGAGAAAGTTTCAGTCATGCCCACATGAAACGATGGAAAAGTTTGAGCAACTTGTTCTTGACTACTTTGAGCGGGAGTAGTTACCACAGAATTTTGGGTGGAATGATGAAAAACCCACAAACTCCCGTAAGACCCCGAGGAACCCACCCCCACCGGTGCAACATGTCTCCCCTGTGAAGCAGCCGAAGCCATGGCCCCCAGACAAGTGCCAGTTCCAGGAGTAGACGCTGGCGGGGACATCGGGACCGAAATCTCCACTTGCCTAGCCACTGGAATCGGAACCCGCTGTTGTGGATATACGTGTGCAGGCTGGCCGTAATGCGCCACTGGAGATGGGGCCTGATAATACCGTTGCTGAAAGTGAGCGGCATGAGCATGACAGGAATAGTCCTGTAAGTAATGTACCTCAATTGGCAAGGGACGGGCCTTGTAGTCAGGAGGTGCCCGAAACGGGTATTTGTCCCAGCATTTTTCGGAAGGGTGCCCCCGTCGCTTGCAAAATTTACACGGAGAACCCGACTTTTTCCTTCTGCCTTCCTCCCACTCCACGAACTTCTCCTGGAGTTGTTGTTCAATCCAATTCTTCATTTCGCGTAGTTCTGGCCTGGAGCCCCCCAAAGATTTCGTCGGCTGTTCCGGGGCCAAACTCGAAGCTTTAGATGGCGGATCCTGCACCACATCCTCCGCAGAAACTTGATAGACCGGCATTCCATAGCAAAGGCTATCCTCCTCTGAAGGTCGTGAGTCTCGAGAATCTAATTTATTAATTATACGTAAAATCTGGTCCATGGTTGGCGCGTGATCAATGAAAAGCGGAGCCAGGGCACTGACATACGTTTTGTCTGCGATTCCAGAGAAAAGTTGCTGTACGCATTGCTGCTCTCGTTCCAGTACATCATCTGGCCAGATAGATATTGCCTGTGCCTGAAGCTCCGATATATATCGACGAACCGATTCCCCATGCCGCTGCACACGTCTGGCAAAAGTAACATATCGGTCCTTAATTGACACTTGCGGTCGAGGAAATTGAGACTTCAACACATTGACAAATCCTTCAAATGTATCCGCAACTTCAGGTCCACAACGAGAGGCATACATCAAAGCTTTGCCCGTCAGCTTGTTAAACAGCAATCTGGCCCACTGAGCTGGCGGAATCTGGTGAATAGTAGCAGCAGACTTAAAATTGGGTAACCAATCCTCGAAGTACATTTTGTCGGGATCGAATCGCGGAATATCTCGAAGGATATCAATGTACATCCGGTATAAGGAGGCTTCATGTTTAGCTGCAGAGGTGTCATACGCATGGATTATAGAAGCAGGAGAAAGGCACGTCGGAGCTTGAGCCGTCAACCCCGGAATAGGTTGTTTGAAGGGCAACTGAGGGACCGAAGGCAGAGTGGCCTTGGCCATCTGCGGATGGACCATTCCGGGCGGATAGTCCAATTTGGCTGACTGGTCTTGTAGGATTCCATAATTTAGACGCAAATTTTGGACATTTTGACGCGTCTGCCCTTGGTAGGCTCCTCCCGAACACTGCGCGGCACTCACAACGGGGATCCAAGCCTGGCTCTGGAGCTGCAAAGGGGCCGAGAACCTCGGGCCGAACGACTGAGATGCGCCGAAAGCGGAGGGTCGGGCGAAATTTGAATTTTGGAGCTGCCTCCCACTTGCTGCAGCCTGAGCAACGGTATCTTCGTGAGGAGAAGCAATGCTCCCGCCTTGTTGGGGAAGAGCCCTCTTAGCAGGAAAATCTGACTCACACGCATCTACAGACAATGGGGCCGCCAGGGCGAAACAGGACACAGTCTGAGAGCCCACCCCTCCCATAACTTGAGCAGAAGGTTCAGACAAATTTTCGGGGGCAGCATGAAATAAATTTTTTGAAGAAAAATTTTCACCAGTGGGGAGGGCAGCCTCCCCATTTTGGACAGGGGACTGTTCCGCTACAGCAACCGGTGGACCTCCCCAAGTTTTCTGTAACATGGCACCATAACTTCCCCCATCAGTAGACTGGACATTTGGCCCGGGCCCAGCCCCCGACGGGCGCAAACCCAACTGAGAAGAATAGTATGAACCGGGGAACTTCCCCCGCCCCACGCCTGAACTGTGAAAATTTTGAACAATTACAGCAGTGGAACTGGAAGTTGGGGCCACTGGGGAGGGACGGAGCAAGCCCCGACCCACTCCAGTCAACGACGGACGCGGAGCCCACCCAGTCACCGCACTAGTACTGGGTTGGGGGTGACCCCCACCCCACCTGCCCCCCAAGTCAGATGTGGCAGACTGAGACATCACAAGAGTTTAACCTACCTCAGATGCCTGAAAAATAGGCAAATTTGAAAAAAGAAAACTTTTTTCCTTTAGTTGTTTTGATCTGGCACGAGTATTAGGAGGAGAAAATATAGGCATTTACCGCATGAAACGGTAGTCAGTTTGTAAAAGTAAAAGAAAAATAACTTTGGTTGACCATTGTTAAAGAAACTAAACACTGGTGCAGGTTCTACTTTTCGGTAGTGTATGCCTAAACCAACCTCCTCGTGCCACTCAAATAAAAGCCTAGGATCGTACTAGAGAAATAGAACACGACACTTTAATCTTCGAATGAACCAAACTTCAAATTATACATTCTCATAGTTCACGAAACTTCAACTCAAATTATAAAAGATAATCCAAATAATCATAAAATTATATACGAGCTAAACAGATAAATGTCTCAGCTGCCAAAGATAAAGGGGCCCGTACCCACCAACTTACACCCAGCAACAACCAAGACTGACTAGTTTTCTACTCTAATAGTCAACCATTTTCTGAAGCTACCCAGTAGCTAAGTCTAATTTGCATATATTGTTTGCACGGAAATCTCTATAATTTCAAATAGAAGAACGGGAAAATTGCTAGTAATATTCCACACTGGGATGCTCCCATATATCAGCTTTAATACTGGGATGCGACTAAAGGCTAATTCTGATTTTGAAAAGAACTTGTTTAAGCTGCTGAATAATCCGGTTTTTCGGAAAACAGTGAAAAACGTTCGTCGTTATATGAATGTTGAATTGGTGTATGAACAGTTTCGTTTCCGCTAACTTGTTTCCAGTCCGCACTTTCAGCGGGCTACTGCGTTCAGTGAGGAGTTGGCAGCAGTTTGTTGTTTGTTGTTTAATGGTGATTTTTATTGGAATATAAAGTATTTGATCAGAAGCGATAAGCATAAAATTTTTTCAATCAAATCTAATAAAATTAGCTTTTCTGCGTTTGACGATAAGCGTTGTAGTCTTGATGATGGGTTAACTTCCTATGTCTATGGTTATTATGGTATTGTATAATTTATGTAATGTTAACTTATGCTGGTTCATTTATTATAAACCAGATATGCTTATGTTTTGTGTCAATGAAGAAATGAAATGAGTTTGCTCTTGTTCTTTAGGAAACGTAAATGCACAGAACTGGATAGGCACACACAGCTGAAGCTGTTAAAATTTACAAAGCAGAATTGTTAAACCTTTAAATTCTTTAAGTCTGCATCATGAGCTCTTAGTTGAGCTGTAGGTTAAAACATATATTGACTTTAGCGGACGAAATATTATAGTGACCAGGGATGAACAGTGTTTCCAGTATGGAGTTTGTTTAAATGATAAATATTGACCATTGGCTATGCTCTAGTAAAATAACCGACTGCCTCGTGATGATAGTAAATCTAAAATTTTGCCAGCACTTCCAGCAAGCTGATCCCCCGTTTTCATTACTAATAAAAACATTAAGTCTGAGCTTAGGGTTACCTTTAAACAATACGATTAGTTTCTTTAGTCAATGTATTCAATCATCATCTGTCAAGGTTAGTTGACAACTAATTTAGCATTAAGGTTAGCCCCGAGCTGTCTTAAATCTTCTTAACTCTGAGCTCAAGGCTAGGACTGAACTAGTCGATCGAATCTCGGAAGAAACATTCAAAACTAAAGTGCAAAAAACATTTTGTGAAAACTACGAAACATGGATAAACAAAAGCTTGAACAGACAGTGATGAACTTTTACGAAAAAAAAGCTGAAATCTTGTAAATTGAGGTAGTCCTCAGTTAATCCTGATAAGAATCAGGATTAAGTTGCTGCCGCTAAAGAGCAAGTAACCTGATTTGGTGCAACGGATTAACTAAGAATTATCAGGTTAACTCAGAGTGCAATCCGGTGTATGTATTCATTTAACATATTATGTTTTTTAACATAACAGCTAACATACAAACAAACCAACAAACGAGCAAGTTAAACAAGGAGCAGTGCATAAAAACGAAGACAACACAGCTCAACAAAACTTTGTAATGATTACACAACAACTAAAAAATGAGCAGTTTCAAGGTTTGGAATATTTTCCGCTTAAGCTGAGGGAAGAAATATTTTACAGTAGTTCCCTCAATTTGTAAGTCTCCATTATCAGCTGTTGTTGCTCACATTATTGGGCTTTCCGAGTTCCCCCATGATTTATATATTCACTTATATAAATGCTAATAGTTAACCCAACTCGGATTGAAATGTCTCAGCCCTCCTCACTGAGTAGGGTTGAGAGTCAACGAACGATTTCAACCCTCAAATAAAGCCAAATTTTGGACCGAGGTTTAATAATTTTATTGGGTTCGAACTCAACCCCACTTTCAACCCCAAAGCTGTTTTTACAACTAGGGTTTATTCAACCCGGTTTTGATAAAACTTGGGTCAAAGATTTCAGACCAATGTCAAACCAAAGCCGGTACAGGAACCCACAACAATAAGTGTTCTTGGTAATGTTTACTCATACCCTTTCGTAAAATGTGGTTTACAGGATTGACCTTTCCACCAAGTATAATTTTATTATTGATTAATGATGATCATCGATTGAAATAAAAAATTATTAGCTCAATATTTATTTTGGGGATGTCAACTAAAAATGGTACTCACCTCTTTGTTTTGAAATAAATTCACTGCAATCATTGAAACAGTCGTTGCCGCTCTGAAAACAGCAAACAGTTAACGGAAAGTAAATTATTTGTTATAAGTTATTTGTCACGCCAAATGTTATTATTGTTATAATTATATGTTATATGTTATATCTTATTTGTTATATACAAAACTGTAGCTGTGCGGTAACGGTTCTGGCGGGCTTCACTTCTTCTACTAATTAATTTAGGTTCAACTCGACGGATATTCACTTCCTACGTTAAAAGAGTCAAACAAGTATACTACTGCGACGATATGTGAATACTATAGCAGACAACCAATTGGTGACAGCAACTACACAACAGTATGATAACCCAATGAGCAACAATAAGGCAGCGTAGCTAGCGATTGACTTTGCCAATGGAGCTTTGACATACGGATACTCTGTCGTCTGCAGCAGTAGCGGCCTACATTCGATCTAATTCTTACTGCCTTTTCATGTAAGATTGCTCAAATTCTGCAAAACATTAGAACAAAACATTAATTCTGTAAAATACGCGCCAAACTCCTTTTAGTTTTTGATATGCGCATATAGTTTTGGCCACAAATTGGTGGAATGTTTGCACACTGGTGACCGAGCAAATCTAGTTTTTGAAGTTTTGTCTTTGATTCAGCTCGTTAACATACAGTACCGCTCAGAATCATTTACCTATTCGTGCGCGTGCAAAGTCAGTGATTCTGCGCGCGAGCAAAGACTGCGGTCACTGATTCTTTTATTCAGTACATATGCCTAAGCATACACTATTGTAGCTGTCTGTTTGCTGCTCAATAGCAGGCTGTGTTGTGTCCACTGCACTCCGCGTACCTAGCTAGACTTAGCTACAAATATCCCTTCTAAACATTTCAGCCAGTTTTATCTTCTGGGTGTTTGTTACAAAGCTTAAGCACTACACGCTTTCTAGCAAATGGTAATTCATATTGTGCAATATACTCATATTGTGAATATTACGTCCGCATAATCGCTATAAAGGAACTGAATTTAGCTTGAACCATTGTGTTCTTGAAACAAAATATCAATTAACTGAGCAACATTATATTTATATTATTTAATTAGAGATAATTGAATTATTAAATATCTGCCAAGGACGTAACTATGACATGTGGATGTATATAATTATTATTAATTGAATAGGTACAGTGCAAATTCCCCCACATTTATAAGTACATACTTGCAATAATTAAGTGACAGATATACCACTGTGAACCACTAGATTAGCCATAAGCCAAGTAATCTTAATTGCTTTTTGAAATCTTTACAGCTTAATATTAATTCTTTGTTTGTTCTTCGTGTATTGCCATTAAATGTTGTTCTGCTATAATACAGCACTCCGAAGCAGGAAAACTGCTGGCTTCTTGAGTTAGAAAAAGCAAGTGCTTACATATTTTTGTGCTTGGCTTGAGTGAAGTTTGTCTGACGTTTCATAGCTTGGCGTCAGTCTGGTAGTTTTTTGCTTTGTTGAATGAAAGCTTTAAGCTAAATGCGTATACATATAACCATAAACATAAGCATACAATTTAGCAATTCCCAACAGACAATATTTCCTGACAGTGCACAATGCTCACAATGAAGCAAACGGTTCAATTTTAGGCCCAGTAGTTTATTGTACAGTGCATCATTTTTGCACAGTTACTGACTATTTTGTACAGGAGGATCAGGTGTAGTTTCAGCATCTGTCGGTTGCTTGCCGTTCACTCTTCTTAGATGGGTATCAATAGCTTTAACACAACAGGCCCAAGCTGAAGCAGATGTTTCGCTGCCTTGAGGTGGCCTTTTGTGCAAAACTTGAGCCTTAATAAAAGATAATTTTTCCGGCTCTAATGCCTGCTTATCGCGAGCTCCACTACAGTTTTTTCCAATCATTTCATTAACATTAAAAATCGCACGCAAAAGTTTTAAGGCAAACGCTGATCGTGACTTGGAGCCGATGTCCCACGCCTCCAGCTCCCTCGGTGAGGGTATTGGGAATGTAGTATCACTGCGAGCTTCAGACGACTCATCCGCCGCAGCAGCTGCAGTGAAGTGTTCCACTGGCGCATCCGTCTCCATTGACCCAGAACTGCCACCCAATAAAACACTTAGTTGGATTAGCTGATCTTTGATACGTTCCTGGTTTTGAATCATTATAGATTGATTATTTTCCATCCTTTCTTGCTGATCTACCAAATTCTGAAGCTGAACTTGAATGCTCTGCCTGTAAAAAGTAATATACAGATGCAGTGGCGTCGGCGTAATTATAAACTTCAAAATAAAAGTCTTACAGCGCAAACTATGCGTAAGAAATACCTAAATCAAATCAAAGTATGCCACTTCCATTAGCTCAGCATCAACACTAGCCGCTCAAAAGCTATGTCTGGGTTTCCACACTATTTATTAAATTGTGACTTCGCCGCACATTCAATTAAGCTCTCTCTCTCTCTCTCTCTATAAACTCAAATAGAGTAAGCTCTCTTTAACTACTCTTTAAGTTCGCTTTTAAGCCTTAAACACAGTGTGCAAGAAAAATTTCTGTGTTTCTAGCTTCAGTTCGTGCGTACTGCGAGTTAATATTAACAAAAGTAAAGAATTAAAGAAAATTTATATTGTTCAAAAGTTCCTTGGAAATAGAATTCTTATATACCCTTGAATTTGAGGCAATCTAGAACGTGCAATATTTGGTGGAGTGCTTCCACTTGGTGATCGGTAGGTGTAAGGAGAATTTCGCGAAGCATGAAATTGTTGGCGCGGTGATTCGTACAGGGTATCAAGTGCCCTTCGAACCCGCTGATGGCCAGGGGTTACTGCATCAGCTTCAGCCAGGCTATCTCGCGTTTCTGAAAAAGGAGATCCACTAATGAACTGGAAAGATTGGGCCATGTGAGTCGCATTCTGAGCAGATCGTTGAAGACTAATAGATGAAATCACAATAGAAGCTATCATTTAGTGTTCATTGACTTGCTGCATTAATTTAGTTTTATTTAAGGAGTTTTCTTGGTTCGATGTTTTGGATGGCACCCAATTTTTACTTCAGTCGTGTAGTAAAGGTTGGCATTTAACATTATAATTCACCCAATTAAATCAGACCAGAACGAAAATTTGCATGTTCAAAATATAAAATTAGCTTTAATAAAACTTTGAGTGTAAAAAAACTTTGAGTAATCAAAAATCGGGCCTATTTAGAAAAGGCAAGTTTCGTTGGCATACTAACAAACTCGACCCGCTGGCTCGTAGATACTGAATCGTTGTGAGTGCAGTAGCCACCCTGTAACGGCGCACACATAGCATTTATATCATCCACTAGATTCTCAGTGCATACTGGACATACGCGGAATTCGAACCAATCCGACAACTGCTGCTACGTACTTTATGGTAGAGTCGGCAGTGTCATTCTGGGACAAATAGTATGCAAAACTACAGCGGCAACTTCATCTTGTCTCGCGCTTAATTGATTATTACAAGAAGCCACATCTAAATTGTTAAAATGAAATACGTTTATCAATATTGAAAACTTA